>CM053770.1:497953955-498040191 GCA_028658325.1 Potorous gilbertii
GTTTTAGGAACAACTGTTAAGTATTGTTCTTGCTACTAGGAAATAAGAAATACAGGTAATGGGGAAGAGAAAGTTATCTGGCCCTACAGGACAAAAGAGAAGATGGGGACAAGGGAAGGGAGGGATGATAGATGAGAGGGCAGATGTTATAGGGGAAATTAGAATGCTCGGTTTATTGGGGTGGGGGAGGGGACAAATGGAGAGAAAAGTTGGAATCCAAAATTTTGTTAAAATGAATGTAAAAAGTTAAATAAATAAATTTATTAAAAAAAAAAAGAATGCTGTCATTGAAATTCCATTTTTTCCCTCGAAGTGTTATACTCTGTTTTGCTGGTTAGGTGATTCTTGGTTTTAATCCTAGATTCTTTGACCTCTGGAATATCATATTCCAAGACTTCTAATCCCTTAATATAGAAATGGCTAAATCCTGTGTTATTCTGACTGTTTTTCCATAATACTTAAATTGTTTCTTCCTGGCTGCTTGTGGGAACTCTGGAATTTGGCTACAGTATTACTAGGACTTTTCCTTTGAGGATCTCTTTCAGGAGATGATCGGTGAATTCTTTCCATTTCTATTTTACCCTCTGGTTCTAGAATATCAGGGCAGTATTCCTTGATAATTCCTTGAAAGATGATATCTAGGCTCTTTTTCTGATCATGGTTTTCAGGTTTTTTAAATTATTCTTTCCTGGATCTATTTCTAGATCAGTGGCTTTTTCAATGAGCTATTATACATTGTTTTCTAGTTTTATCATTCTTTTGGTTTTGTTTTATAATTTCTTGATTTCTCATAAAGTCATTAGCTTCCATTTGTTTCATGCTAATTTGTAAGAATTATTTTCTTCAGTGAGCTTTAGGACCTGTTTTTCCATTTGGCTAATTCTTCTCATTGGCTTTTTGGACCTCTTTTGCCATTTGCATTAGTCTATTTTTTAAAGGTACTATTTTCTTAAGTATTTTTGGGGGTCTCCTTTAAGATGCTATTGATTCTTTTTCATGCTTTTCTTATATCACTCTCATTCCTCTTTCCAATTTTCCTCTGCTTCTCTTACTTGATTTTCCAAATCCTTTTTGAGCTCTTACATGACCTGAGACCATGTATCTGCAAGGAACCCAATGAATATACAGGAGGGCCCGCTACCACATGTTCTTTGATCTGTTTTTCTAAAAGGAAAGGCAACTTTTGAGGGGTCAACAGTCACTTTAATCAAGCACATGCATCATTCACTTAGTTCAGGGGGAAAAGTCAGCACTCTGAACTTCAGAGAAAATGCAGAGAAATCAAAATCAACAGATAGTACTTCCAGCTACCTGACATAAGCAATATATACATCATAAATCAACAGACAGATAACTGTCTGACCATATGTACATGATTACCAAAGAGAAAAACACCAACATCTGGGTTTTCAAAGCTGCTTAGAAGTTTTCCAGAGTATCACCTGGCACACAAACCTTCTTCCAAAACTAAGCCCTGAAGTAAAACTTCATGTTAGAGTACTTATACATTTTTCAGAGCCAGAGGCATTACAACCCTTGAGAATCAGCACCTCATTAGAAAATTAACAAAAGGTGTGGCCTTTCCTATACATCTTTCCTAATCAAACTCCCCTTAATTGGCAAGCCTATTAATGGGTAGGGAAGATCTCATTAAGAAGCAAAATTATATTAACAATAAGCAAAAATGCATTATCAATACAGACCATTTCATATTTTTATTGGAGGCTTTGAATGTAGGAGTCTTGACCTTGCTGTCTTCCTTGGTTGTATGCTTTGAACTTCCTACAATTGGATGCTTTGATATTCCTCATTGTAGGAAAATACCTTTTCACCAAGAAAGTAACTTTCGATAAGTCTTATTTTTTCCCCATTTTGGTCATTTTCCCAGCCAATTATTTGACTTTTGAGCTCTTTGTTAAGTGTAGGGTGTACTACCCCAAGTTTCAGGGAGTTTGTGCAGCTGTTTTCAGAGACATCTCTAGGGACCTGTAAGTTCCCTAGAGGAGGAGTGTTGAGGAGGAAGAGGAAGAACCTGTCAGTTCTTCCAAAGTGGTATGATCAAAGGAGAGGTGTTTTCTCCTCTCCTGGCTTGGGCTCTGTTTTGTGAGCAAGCACAAGCATTCTTTTCTGTCTTGGAACTGCAAATAGGATTCCCTCTTCACAGCCACCACCAACTCTGCCAGCATTCCTCCTCACCCCAGGACTGCCACCCAGGACTGTGACCTAGATCAGCAGCTTGATTCCCGCCACCCCATTTGTAGAATGAGAACTCCAGAAGCTGCTGCCACTGAGGCAGTGGCTACTGCCATCCTGGGGCTGGGGCTCGGGCTGGGACTGGACCATACTCCTCTCTCACCTAAGTAAGAGAGTTTCCTACTGACCTTTGAAGCTGTCTTTGGCCTTTGTGGGTTGAGAAGACTAGAAACCACTATAGTTGCCAATGATTCAGCACCATGAATCCATTTCTAGTCCCTTCTGTGCCAGCACAGCCCACACTGGACTGCATTCCTCTCTGAGTCCAATGCAATAGACCTTTCCTGTCAGCCTTCCAGATTGTCTTGGACTGGAAATCTGTTTCACTCTGCCATTTTGTGGCTTCTGCTACTTTAGAATTTGGTTAGAATCATTTTTTTACAGGTATTTTGAGGGATTTGGGGGGAGAGTTCAGTCAGGTCCCTGCTTCTATTCCACCAACTTGGCTCCACCCCTCATTGCTGCCTCTATTCTGTACTTTTAAAACAAGATGTACACAATAGAATATTTTGTAACATAAGTGATTCTTTTTCTCTTTTTTGAATATAGAAAATTCATATGTGCTAATGTTTTCCATGTTCAGAATAACAAAAAAAAAATTGTTAAAAGATGCAGTGTGAGTGACCACCAACTGAGGAATGGCTGAAAAAAACCTGAGACATAGGAACATAACTTATTATTGTAGAAGTAAGAAATGCTAAATATAAGGAATTCAGAAAAACATGGGGAATTTTGCATGAAGTGATAATATAGCAAAATAAGTAGCACTAAGCATAATATATGTGGCAGCTAGATGGCACAGTAGATAGAGTGCTGGCCTGCAGTCAGGAAACCTCATCTTTCTAAGTTCAAATCTAGCCTCAGACACTTACTAGTGGTGTGACTATGGGGAAGTCACTGAACCCTGTTTGTCTCAGTTTCCTCATCTGCAAAATGAGCGGGAGAAGGAAATGGCAGACTACTCCAGTACCTTTGCCAAGAAAACCCCAAATGGGGTCATGAAGAATCAGACACAACTGAAAAATATCCCCAGCAATGACAGAGAGAACAACATACATAATGCAACAATAATATAAGTGAATAGATAGTTAAAAGAAAGTTGAACTCTGGGTAACTGAAAAACCAGTGAAGATCCTAGAGAATAGATAATGAAACATTCATCTTACCTCAAAGTAGAGAAGCAAGAGAATGTTACCAAGAATACTAGGTACTTTATCAGAAATAATCACTGTTACAGATGTTTCTGCTTAATTGTTCTTTGTTACTAAAGACGGTTGAAACTGGAGAGGAATTTGAAATAACCAAGATGTAAGGACAAAAGATATAAAAAAGTTAAAACACAAAAGAAAACAACACTCCTCCAATATAACTCCTTTTATTGAGCACCTATAATGGTGTCCTATTGCCTACTGAATCGAGACCAAACTCATTTTTCTGGTTTTCAAAGTCTTTCATATTCTGAACTCACCCAGCAATAAAGACCTCATTTTCCACTATTTCCCAACATGTACTTTCTACTCAGCTTGTTTTTTTTTTCCTTTTGCTTTGCACAAGACTTATTTGTTCATCTCACAGTCTCCTTTTTCCCCATACTGCTTTCTGCCTAAAATGACCTCCTTTCTCTCCTCTGCCTATTCAACTTAATTTTAAGCACCTTGAGTTAAGGATCAAGCCTTCATTTTTTTTTTATACCCTACAGTCTAATATAGTTCTGGGAAAAGATCAGAGAGAACACTGCTAAAATAGATATTCCTCAAAATTTCTAGTTTCAAAGATTCTGTGACTTATGATGAAAGGTGTTGTTCATCTCCAGAGAAAGAACTGGTAGAGCCTAACTAGCCTGAGTGCAGATCAAAGATAATTTTTTTTTTTACTTTCTTTATTTTTCTTGGCATTTTTTTATCTGTTTTCTTTCACAGCATGACTTACATGGAAATATGTTTTCCATGACTACACATGTATGACCTATGCCAAATTGCTTGCCCGCTCAACAGGAGAGTGGGGTAGAGAAGGAGGGAGAGAATATGGAACTCAAAATTTGAGAAAAAAAAGATTTTAAGTTGTTTTTATGTGCAATTGGAGATAATAACATGTTAAACTAAAAAAATTATTCCATGCCTTCCCTTAATACTTTATTCTATTACCTTGGTATCAGAATCTCTCCCAACTGCCCCATCCAAGTCATTTAACCCATAGGTTACCTACCATCTTCAGGAAGGCAGAACCCTGGGACTCACTCATGTTCTATTTACCTCTGCATTAAGCCCACCCTTTCATATTCAACCAGTTCCTTCCCCTCTCAGAAATGTACCCAAAGGACCACCAGGCCTTTTCATTTATCTTGGAACTGAACCCTCCTATATATGTTGTCTCTCCCAATTAGAATGTGAGCAAGAACTGTCTCAATTTTCCATATGTATTCCCAGGGCTTACTAAGTGCATTGTAAATATTTTCCATTCTATTCTATCAAACCTGAATTCCTTCTACTCTATTTTATGCCATTTCCTCTTCTACTGTCTTTGGGGAAAGGAAAATATGTATTATTAATGATTGCAATTTTTTCCTCTGGTTCTCAAGTTTGTCCTTATCCCCAGAGCAGTAACCAATCAGAATTGCAGCTAGGGCAAATTCAGTTGTGAAGAGAATGGGGCACAAGCTGACACAGAATATAATCAAATTGTAGGCCCAGTCTTCCTAGAAGTTTCCAACTCAACTCCCAAAGAGTCCAAGCCCAGGGGCTCTTTATCTAGGTGGAATTTGGAAGACAGAATAAGCCCACAAGAAGAGATCCCCAGAATAACATTTTCCTAGGACTGATGGCTGAGGATGGTTATGTCCTGCATCTCTGAAGCATTGGGAATTCCTGAGAATGTTTGAACTTTGGAGGAAAGCCCAATTTGCTCCATGCCATTTATGGCTCTGCCCATCCCTCTTTTCCTTGTTCTGCCCAGGTTCTCTCTCAAACAGTTGACTTGGTCTTTATTAGAACGGGGGATCAAGTTTCTCATTGTCATGAGATAGCTCAAGAACTGATTTCTCTGGGTTTCTTGGAGCCAACTCCCCATGGCTCTTATAACTAGGGAGATCTCTTCCCCCAGGAGAGGATTTTGCCTGGGCCTCCAGGCCCTTCACACTCATCCTACTACTTGTTTGTTTTCAATCTCAGCTCACAACAAATCCACAAAAACATTTTCTTTGGCAGCTAAGGAGAGAAGAGCAGCCCTGTACATGCCTTCCAGGTTACCCTGAAACCTAATCAGGTTCTGCCCTTATCATCCCCCTTCAAAAGGCAAAAATCAAGGGGAAAAGTTAATTTGGGATAGGGGAAGCAGGAGAAAGTGTGGAGTTGTAAGGATTCTGACCTCATCCACACTTTAACGCAGGTCTTCTTTGTCTTAGTTGAGGACATTTCTCCCCTACCCATTCCACCAAGCAACAGAGAATGAATGGCATGGGAAATCTGTTTCCATTCATCTGATTCCCAAATAAACTCCTTAGGGTGAGATAGTAAGTCATGGACAAACTGGACAAATTTCCACAATGCCAGATAGGCAGTTTCCAGAGACATATACTACTTCTGTCTTCCCTCATCTTAGAGGTGACCAAGTGGTACATTAGATTGAGTGCAAGACCTATACAGGAAGACCTGAATTCAAATCCAACCTCATATACTTACCAGCTGCGTGACACTGGACAAGTCTCTTAACCTCTGTCTCAGTTGCCTCAACTGTAAAATGGGGGTAATAAGAGCATCTACCTCCCAGGATTGTTGAGAGGATGAAATAAGATAAAATCTAAAGAGCACTTAAGTAGGTACTTAATAAATGCTTGTTTCTTTCCTTCCCATATCTAGAAAAGTTTGGCAAGTTTCAAAGAGTGACTAGGTAATAGACAATCTTGGCCACAAAGAGACGAAATGAGAGACTGTGGGTACAGAATGCTGCAAAATTACAAAGGAGGGCTCCTTTGTTGAGGAAAATACACAGAGATGATTCTGATGTAAAAAAGACCACAGTCATCAGTAAAACTTATCTTTTGAAGAAAGTACAGGTGATAGAAAGACTTATATGAACTGATGCTGAGTGCAGTGAGCAGAAACAGGAGAGTGTTATATTTAGTAAAGACCACAGGGCGCAATGACTGATTTTGGTAGACTTGGCAAAGACTTAAAACAGTTCCAAAGGACTCATGATGGAAAATGCCATCCACATCCAGAGAAAGAACTATGGATTCAGGATGCAGAGTGAATCAGACTAATTTCTTTTTGGTTTTGTTTTTTCTCATGGTTTCTTCCATTTGTTATAATTCTTCTATATAACATGATGAATGTGAAAATGTATTTCATAGGAATATATATGTAGAGCTTCTATAAGGTTGAATGCCATCTTGGGAGGAAGGAGAAGAAAATTTAAAACTTAATGAAAGTGAATGTTGAAAACTAGAAAAAAATTAATAAATTGGAGAGGGAAAAAAAGAAAGTACAGGTGATGGAGCAAATGCTTCATTGCCTTTTGTGGCAATTTCTGTTATGTGGATCACCAATAGATGACAAAGATTGAGAAGGAAAATGGAGAGAAAAGAAAGGATCTTAAATGTTAGGTTAGCTTCTTCCCCTGAAAAGCCCCAGCTTAGCAGAATATTTGTTCCCAATCAAAAAACATGATGATTTATTCCTTACAAGAAAACTCCTTGGTTCCCCTTTTCTCTTCATCTGGCCAAAAGCTGAGATGTTTCTTTTGTTAAAGTTTTCCAAGAACTGTACTTGTACTGGAGAGACTCTTTTCTTGGAATCTGATGTTTCACTTGACCTTTGACATTTTCTGGGTCAAGAACCCAGAACTGAGTCAACAGCCCAGAACTGAGTTCTCTGAGTTTTTCCTTGACTCTTGGAGCGAGCAATTTCTCCCTTCCCCTCGAAGTGAACTTGCCTGGAGCTCCAGACCTTTCACACTCATGTTGCTCAGGGTTCACGGTAAGGCAAACTGAAAAGTTATTTTTTTTCCTCACTCCCAATAGTAAAAGTATTTAATTAAGACATTAAAGCAACATAACTAACAAGAGGAAATGAAATAATAGAGCCATTCTTAAACGCCACTCCCATACAAAACCAAGTACAACTTCATACACTTTCCAAAATGGCGAATTAGGTAGAAACTTCCTGGTTGAAACTTACAAAGGAGTAGGGAATAGTATACTTTAGCATATGAGAGGATAGGGTAAGGAAACATTTGTACTGCCCTGACTATTGTTTCCCAATTCTGGTACTCATGCTTACCCCTCCCCTTTCCAATTTACTTCTACTTCTGCTCTGGATGGAAAAAAAGACTAGTCTGTCCATGAGACACACAACCTCAGCAATCTCTCAGGGCCACAATCCCACAAGAAACCAACAGAGGGCCTTGATAGTATAAACAGGGAGCAGAGCTCCATCCCACTGCTTGACTTCTTTGAGCCCAGAGAAAAAAAGCTGCGGTGTATTTTCATGGTTGGGTGTGTATCTGCAAAGGAGGAGGGATCAGAAAGAGGAGTGCCTGAAGGCTGGTTTTGCCCTATGAGGGGAAAAAAAAAGCCTTGTCCTAGGATAAACCCCCATTGGGACAGAGAAAGACTTCTTTTAAAACAGGAATATGACCAGATTTGGGGAGAGGCCCCTGCTACAGATATTCAAGGTATCAGAGATAATAAGAACTGACAAATACATTTTCAGAGGGAGACTAACAACCCCTCCTCTTCCCTACTGAAAGTCTGTCTCCCCAGCCCCTCCCATAGTGACTAAAAGTGCAGGAACCTGGAGTTTGGAACTATAAACTCCACCAGCCAGCAGCAGACATGTGTTTCCGCTTAGCCTGCTCAGCAGTGAGTCACCACTGACAGCTGCTGGTTTCCTCCTTCTCTTCATCATAATCAGATCAACAACACTGGGAGCCCTGGATCTTGCTGAGATACCCTTCCCTCCCCCCAATTTCAGATCACTGTTCTTCCTGATAAGTATCACAGTTCCCACCCTTCCCCATGACTCTGTACTCTCCCAGTGCAGCACTCTGTTCTGAACTCGTTCTTTGGATATCTTTCATACAATCCTCTAGGCTTCTGCCACCTGTCTCTGGGAGAAACTCTCTACCTTGAACTCTGTCATTGCACTTGGTCAAGGCTCAAGGAATACTCCTTTCAACTCAGTTTTTTGTTGTTGTTTTTTGGGGATTTTTTTGTATTATTAGTGTCACAGAGACAGAAAGGGAAAAGAAAAACATTATCAAATCTTGCTACCTCCCAGAAGATGACAATCTCCATACTTCAAGGACCAGACAAATGCCTCTAATTTCAGGTAACTTAGATGAGTTATAAAAGAACTCAAGCCTCTTCCCTTCCCTCTTCCCCCCACTATAGGTAATTTTCAAGTTTGAAGAGATACAGTCTATACATATACAGAAATCCCTTCAGCAATGATACTTACATCCCCTATCCTTTTGACCCCCATCTTAAGAAAAGTTCTTCTGGGGGAGTCACACCCTATTCTCCTTCCCTTTTCGACTTACCTTTCCTTAATTTCTGCTATTGATAGCTCAGCCCATCTTCAAGGCCACTCTGTCTCAAAACATTCAAGAAACAATGTGCAAAAATATTCCTGCATTTGTCCCCTTTTTCCTTCTATAAGGGTAGCATAAGGGCCATGATCAATGTGTTGGTTTGTTTTGATTAACTATATGTCTTTGTTAAAAGAATGAATTCTTGGAAGGAAAAAAATCATGGTGGTGAGGACACAGGAAAATGACAGTAATGTGGAAAAAAACATGAATAAAGCATTTCTTTCTTTTTTAAATCTTGTATGATAATGGACAAAACAAAGGGTCTTGTCACTCACTGTATTCTGTTATCTTCATAAAGAGGGTCCCACACACTATTACTCCCTTTGGATAGCAATCGTCTGCCACCTGTTATACTCTCAGTCTCTGTTCTATTTAATCACTGGCTGTCTAAGAGTGAATTATTCCCACCCCTGATCTTTCATTGTGATTGTGTGTTCCTTCATCCCCATCCTCCTCAACCCTACTCCTCCCATGTCCCAATCCAGCTGTGAATACTCCTTTATTGTGCCCTGTGGAATTCTCTTTCCATAACTAACAAACTCCTCTTTAACCTGAACAGAATGGCTATTTCCATTTTCTACCACTCACAGAAATCTAGCACTTACAAACATTTCATCCCTGGCCATCCTGTCAAATATTGACTTTGTCTTATCTCATACTCCTTGTGACATTGGGTCCTAGGAAGGGAGTTGTAATAGTCTCTCCCTCCTGCCATAATTGAGCAATTTTTTCTGCTCTGAAATTTGCTCTATTCAAGTTATCACCTAATCCAGATCATAATGGTGGTTGACCTCCAACTCATTCTCAATCCTTTCTCAAGGATGTTAGTACCCAGGTCACTATCTCTTCCCCAGCTGTTGCCCTTATACTAGGAAACTTCAACATACATGTTGATGATCCATCAAACACTCTAACCTCACAGCTTTTCAATCTCCTCAAATCCCATGAGTTAACTCCTCTGTTTCACATGCACCACATATATGGTTTTATATTTTAACAGAATGAACTTCAGAGAAGAAGAAATTGTTCGATTATGGCAGCAAATGGAGGGACTGGAGGGTACAGTGAAAATCTCATAAATGTTCCACTTTCATTTTCAAAAATCTCACATTTTTCAATACGATCATCATTTCCTATCATTGTACTTCTCTCTATGCTTTTCCCTCCTTAAATTTATTTTTTATCCTCAATAGGACTTCCAGTCATTCTGCCCCTTAATATACTCTAAGATCACTTTCTTCCCTTCCCAATCTTAATCTTATAGTTAGCCAATTCAACTCCACACTGTCCTGTATGCCTGAATCACTCACTGTCTTGTACTGAAAGATGCCTTGCCAATTCCCAGCCCTTAAATCCACCAACTGCCTCTTCCATTATACTCAATGACTTGTAAACAAAGTTGGAGGAAATTTTAAAACCAAGTTGACTGGGTTGCCTATAGATTGTGTTATGTCAACTCCATTAAGTTCACACAGAATACAAGCAATCCTTTCAGCCCTTGCAAATCCTCTCACTCACTACTAGTATTGTCTTAAGCCTTCTCCTTTCTCGTTAAATCTCTATCTCCTCCTAACCCTCTATATTCTCAGTTAAGATCTTATCTCATACCTTACTAATTCCCTCTCCTTTCTTATCTTCATTTCAGACTTCCTTTACACCTCCAACTCTTTCCTCCTTTATTCCAGTCAGGGATAACAAGGTAGCACTTCTTGCCAAAGTCAGCTCTTTTTCATGCACCCTTAATCCCATCCCTGACTATTTTACCCAGTAGATTGCCTCTGCATCTTTCTTTTAAACTTCAATCTCTCCCTATTTACTGGTTCTTTCCCTCCTGCCTTCAAATATGCCCAAATCGCCTCTATCCTTAAACAAACAAAAAATCTTTCATATTTTCTATTTTCAGCCCCTAGCACAGTGCCTCAAATGTATCACAGTAGGTACTTAATAAAGGCAGATAGCCCCAGTCCTAAAGGAGCTCACATTTTTCCTAGGGGAGAGACAGGTAAGGAAGATTTCATCTGGAAGTCTGATGGAAAATGCCCATAGTCCTTAGGCAAAGTAGAGGCAAAAGTTTCTTCTTTAAAAGCCGTTTGCATTGATAACATCTTATCAGTTTCTGATGTGGAACTATTCAAGAATGCCAAGAAATTTGGTGGCATAAACTTTCCTTCCTGGATCTTCAGGAGATATGACTGTAGTGCCTGCTGGAACAGTTACCTGGCTACATCTCCACTGGGGCTACTTCCCAGGGTGACGGCTGGGGATACTAGGCTGGAAGAATTGCTATCCTCAAGGCTCTTGGATTGAGGTTCTTGGACTGTCTCCATCATGGTCTGAAGGGAGATGGGGCTCACTCTGGTGCTGGTGGTGGTGGTTTGACACCCCCATAAAATTCAGCCTCCTGTACCTTGCTAGCTAGCCTGGCTTGCCTGCCCGGTGGGTGGCAATTATGGAACAGTTGGTGGTGATGGCTGGCCTCTTCTCCATAGGAGTTGCTTCATCAAATTATGCCTGCCCAGTCTGGGCTGGGTTTAAGTCCTTCCTCTGAAATATTTGAACAATGTGACCCTGGGCTGCAAGGCATTTAAACTTTTAGTGTCCCAATAAACTTTCTAAGGCTAAAAGTTACAGAGCAGGTGCCAATTTCTGTTGATCCAGAGAATTTTCTGAGAATTCTCTGTACCACTGAAATCATAGATCCAGATGACAAACAAAAATCAAGTGTTATTTTGTACACACGATGTCCCAAAAGTCTTAGCACTGTTTTAAACTTTAATAGTGCAGGATATCACCAAGACTTTGGGGATACCCTGTTTACTGATATACGTGCACATTCTGTCTCCCCTGATAGAATTAAGCACCTCAAGGACAGATTCTTGTTTTGTTTTTGTCTTTGTATGCCTAGCTATACAGTACAGTATCTGGTGCACAGCATTGACTCTATTGATGTTTTTTGATTGATTGATTGAGAGGACGGGTCATACTTCCATTGGCTTGTCTTCCCCTCTCCTACTCTTCCCATACTGTCCCATATCCCTGCCCTAGTAATGGCCCTGTCTGCTGCCTCTGGTTTTACTTTGAGGCACAGTGGAAAGAGTGGATATGGAATCAGGTGCCTTTGGTTTTGAATTCCCAGTCTACCTACTGTCTGTACAACCCTTAAACAAGTCACTTCCCCTCTGTAAAAAGTTAAGATCAGTCTACACTGGTGATTCTTAATTTTTTTTTGTCATGGACTCTTTGTCAGTGTAGTTAAGCTTATAGTTTCCCTTCTCAGAATGATGTTTTTAAATGTATAAAGTAAAATATATTGGATTACAAAGGAAACCAAGTGAAATACATACAGTTTTCAAAATATTTAAAAGTTCTATGTTCATTCAGCCTTCTCACATCTCACATCTATTCACAATCTATTCAGGAATGTTCTAGAACCAGGCTGAAGGGGTTTTGGAGATGAAATTGTTAAATCTTCAGTGTAAGCATTATACTTAGAAATGAGCAAATGCTACAAATAGGGACTTGACTTATTATTTTGTTGATTGTCCAGGCTTAAGAAAGTAGAGCAGAAATTTTTAATAATGCAGATTAAATTTAAAGGTGTGTTATGTGTACATTTTCCCCCTAAAAGCTGGGTATCAGCCCACCCATCCAGGAACCTCTTGGGAGTCCTTGGAACCCAGATTAAGAACCCTTGGCTAGATGATCTAAATTTTATGATCCTGAGTTGAGGGCAATGAGGGATTCTTCCTCCTATGGGGAAAGATATCTGGCTGATATCTACATCTTTTAACCCATTCCCTTTTATTTAGCGCCCTGGCTTATTTCTGCTGCTCTGGACCCCAAAGGGGTTGACAAAGGAAGATTTGGGTTGGATCTACAAGCATTATAAATTTGGACTGTAAAGATGAAAGGCTGACAAGACAGAGCTGTCAGCGTCTATGCTGATGTTACCTGGAGTTGGACCACAATTATAAAAGACGAAAGAAAAAGGGAGATGAGTAGGGGAAATGGTAGAAGGGGAGAAGGAAGAAAAGGAAAGAGGAATGAAGAGAAAAATAGGAATTGGGGGAGGGAAAGAGAAAAGGAAATTCTTAGGCACAGGCATAATCACAGCCTTTAAATGAAACTTACTGCCACACTCAGCATGGGCCACCAGCCAACTCCATGAATGAGCCTTCTTTATGTTTCCATTAAGCAATGACATCATGGCCATGGGCCTATCACTCCCCTAATAGCAAAGAGAGAGGAAGATGTAAGGCAGGAAACCTGAGCCTCTCCAGTTCTGGTTTCCAGGGGAAAGAAACATGAAACCATGAAAACAATCAACCTTTATTTAAAAATACCTGGTAAAATTTTGCCTTGATGTCCCTCCCTCTCATGCTGCCACACTCTGAGGCAGAAACTAGCCCAAGTGAACATACACCCCTCCTGGAAAGAATTGTCTAGGGAGGGACACTCAACTTTTGTCTCTGATCTTGAGCCCTTGCTCTGACCCACTCATGAAAATAAGCACAGGCCAGCATGCCCAGAAGTCTGAAGGAAGTCAAGCAGTAGGATAAAAGGAAATCAGGCTTACAGCTTCTACTTCCTTCTTCTCCTTGGTTAGTTTTCAAGAGACTCAGTGTCAGGGAAATACTGGACAATTTGAGAAATTGTACGTAACAAAGGGAAGTAGGGATGTGAATGGCATCTGAGCCATCTTAGCTAAAATAACTAAGAGAAAAGGCAATGGGCAGCCCTGTGAGTGGGCCTTGTTTGGTAATCTCATGATGCCATCAGTCCAAGGGGTTTGTCATCTCCATTCTCAGCTCTTTCAGTAGAGGACCTGTCATAAGTAGTTCTCTGCTGATAACATGGTGTCCCATCAAGGGTTTTCCTACAGTGCTTACCAGGACCACAGGGGCAGCTAGGTGGTGCAGTGGATAGAGAACCAGTGCAGGAGTCAGGAGGACCTGAATTCAAATCTCACCTCAGACACTTGACACTCACTAGCTGTGTGACCTTGGACAAGTCATTTAACCCCAATTGCTTCATCCTGGGTCATCTCCAGTCATCCTGATGAATATCTGGTCACTAGATTCAGATGGCTCTGGAGGAAAAGTGAGGCTGGTGACCTGCACAGCCCTCCCTCACTCAAAACAAAGTCAAGTGCAAGTCATGTCATTATTTCTCTGATGGTATGGTCTTCTTCGGCAACAAAGGATGAACACACACACACACACACACACACACACACACACACACACACACACACACACACACACAAGGACCACAGAAGGACCCTGGCCTTCAGGTCTCTTGAGGGAATGTAAATGAGCATTAATCTTATGTAGTTCTCTGGGGTCATACTCTCCCTTTTTGAGTCATGGTTGGGAGCCTCTCTCTCGCATAGCAGGGATAGCAAGATCAATATAGAAGTAGTGACATAAATACCAACTCTACTAGAGGCAAAAAGTCTGACTTCAGCATTCATTTCTCATAATCTAGGCAAAACTCTAACCAGCACTTTTGATACCCTGAGCATTCCTGGAACAAATAACCCCAATTTTTATTTTTTTACACTCTGAAGAAGAAACATGAAGGTTTACATAAGAAAAGAACAGAAAGAGAGGGTTGTTATCTGAGATAAAAAAAATCTCTATAATTTATAGTTTGTATTTTTAAAAAGTATGTGATACATTCAACATTTTATTTCCTACTGTTCCACTTGTCTGTTGCCCTCAGAATTTCCTTCAATTCTTATCTATATATATATTATAAATGCTTTATTTATACTCTTTTGTTTTCTCTTGCTATTTCTGGCATCATTATCACTTAGTATCCCTCTCCCTCTCAAAAAAAATAGCCTTCCAATGTAAAAAATAAGTATAATAATCAAGTAAAAGAAATGAAATGAAAATGTATGTCTCATTAGGCACCCCAGCCCATCTTCTCTCTTGTCAAGAAATAGATTGTATGTTTCCTTCAGCAGCAGCCCTTTTGGAGCTGTGATTGGTCATTATATTGATCAGAGTACTTAAGTCTTTTACAGTTGACTTCCTTTATAATATAGTAGTCATTTTATCAATTGTTTTTCACTATACATTCAAACAAGTTTTTCCAAGTTTCTCTGAATCCACACTTTCTGTAATTTTTTAATTGTACAATAATATTCCATTACTTTCAAACACCATAATTGGTTCCGCAAGTCTTCAACTGATGGAGGGATGCTTAGTTTACAGTACTTTACTTCAATTAAAATTGCTATTTGAAATATTTTTGTACATAAAGGTCCCTTTTCTCCTTTCTTAATCTCTGGGTTCTTTGATCTGAGTAATGGGATTATTGGATCAAAAGGCATACAATGAGGTCAAGGATTGTCTTTTTGTATCCCCAGAATTTAGCACAGTGCTTGGCACATAGCTGCCATAGGGGCAGCTAGGTGGCACAATTGATAGAGTACTGGACCTAGAGTCAGGAAGACTCTTTTGCCTGAGTACAAATCTGGTCTCAGAAACATGCTAGCTCTGTGACCTTGGGCAAGTCACTTAACCCCATTTGCCTCAGTTCCCTCATCTGTAAAATGAGCTGGAGAAAAAAATGGCAAACCACTCCAGTATCTTTGCTAAGAAAACCCCAAATGGGGTCATGAAGAGTTAGACATGACTGAAACAAATGACCAACAACAACACCTGGTACGTAGTAGGCACTTAACAAATGCTTATTGACTAACTTAAAGTTTCTTATTTGTTTCACTGATCAATTTTTTTTAATTTAAACTATTACCAAATAGTTTTAATGGTTCCTGCTTTGCAATAGTCTTTGAAATCTGGTATTTGTAGGTCCCCTTCCTTCCCATTTTAATTTCCATTACTTCTCTCAAGATGTCTGACCTTTTGTTCCTTCGGAAGAATTGTATTATTTTTTCCAGTTCCATAAAGTAGTCCTTTATTAGATTAATTGATATAGCACTGAATCTTTAAATGAACTTGGGTAGTATTGTGATTTTTATTTTATTGATATGGCCCAACCATGAGTAATTAATATCTTTCCAATTACTTAGGTCTGTATTTCTATAAAAAGTATTTTGTAGTTGTATTACATAGTTCCTATATGTGTCTTGATAAGTAAAGTCCCAAATACTTTATATATTCTATAGTTATCTTAAATGGAATTTGTCTTTCAATCTCTTCCTGCCAAGTTTTGTTGGTAAGATATAGAAAACCTGATGATTTATATGGTTTTGTTTCATATTCTACTATATTGCTGATGTTAATGATTGTTTCAATTAAACTTTCAATTGAATTTATATGGTTTTTTAGGTAAAACATTGTCTTTTTTGGGGGGAAAGGTAATTTCCTTCTTCTTAATCTATGTTTATTCACTAAAGTTCTTTTTCTTACTGCTGTAGCTAGCATTTCTATTACTATATCAAATAGCAGTAGTAATAATGGAAATTCTTCATCCTTGATCTTATTGGAAGGATCTCTAGTTTTTACCAATCTGTTAAATTACAATCTGGTTCTTGATTTTAGTTCTATTCTACTTACCATATTTTTTAAAGTTTCACTTATTCCTATATTTTTATAGATTTTAACTTAAATTGGCATTGTAGTTTGTAAAAAATCTATTTATATAATAACATGATTGTGCTGTCAATTTAGTTCATTTTATTTATGGTTTGAGAAATACAGAAGTGGGAGGAGAGAAAGACAAAGAGACAGACAGACAAAAAGAGAAAGACAGGATGAGAGAGAAAGAAGTATAAATGTTAAATATACATAACTACAGTGACACAAAGAAAAACAATACCAAAAGATATCTGACTCTGAGGCTTCATCTCACACTTAATAAATTGGGTCCTTGTTGAGAAAGCTGTGAATTAGTCCAATCATTCTGAAAAGCAATTTGTAAATATGCTAATACAGTAATGAAAATAATGAAACCTTTTGATCCAGCCTCCATCCTTCCTTTTTTCTCTCCCTTGCTCTTTCCTTCTTTACTTTTTTCTTTCCATCCTTTCATCCATTCATATTGGAATTAATGAATATACTTGATCAGATTTAGCCCTATTGTATCTCAGAACTCTCAAACTCAAGCAATCCACCAGCCTCAGTCTCCCCTAATAACAGGTATTATAACTGTGCAGAAAGGTCCCTCCTTGTATTGCTAGAATGAATACCTAAATCAGGTTTTTAAAAAAGACAAAAATAAGCAAAGAAAGATGATAAACATTATTAATTCATATCAATCCAAAAATTTTAAATTAACACCAAGCAAAAATATTTTTAGCAATTTTTCCTAAAAAAAAAATCATTTATAGTGATCAAATTGGATCTATACCAGGGTTGCAAGGATGGTTCAAAATTAGGAAAATAATACAATTTTATTTTGAAATCACATGATATATCAACATATAAAGAAACATCCTCTAAAAACATATAACATACACTTATGTTAACATAATGTTCAGACAGATCACTGATTTGCTGCTCAGAGGAGGTATGAAGTATATAGGGAACCCTGGAATTTATCATTTTCCCACCCTAGGAAGTGAATGGTCTCACTCATTTTGAGGCAAGAGGAATTAATGTCAACCTGGGAAGTTTTCAAACAACCCTGCAATGGGACAGAGGAAAGCCACAGCAGCAGCAGCAACAATCAGTACGAAGCATACTTTGAACAGGGAATGAATAACTCTGAACGTTGGGTGACTAGAGCAGCTTTCCCTGACTTTCCTCTCCTCAATGAAAGAAAATTATACTGAGAAGGGAATAGAATGACTTTTTTTAATGAGAAAATCCAAGTGACTATTAAATAATTTATTTTTCCCTTCCTCCATCTCCTTTTTGGTCCAAAAGGATGGATATTGAAATTCACAATTTGATTTCTTTGTAAGCTGTTCCTTACTGTTTCAATACTATCTTAAACCTGCCTTTCTCTAGCTAAAGATAAGATCCAATATTATTTTTTTTTTCCACATATGTGTCCATAATTAAAAAAACACAATTTTGAGGAGTCAGTAGCTATATATATATTTTAAACAGTTGGGAATTTCCATTTCTGATACAATTGTTCAGAAATTTTCCTTTCTAGGAGTTCATATTGTGATGATGTAGCAATATCTGTAGTAATAAGCTCCACAAAATAGCCTAGAAAAGAATCCATGTGTTTTATAGCTATTGCCTCGAGGCTAAAAGTATCAGGCAGTCTGAAGGCAGAGAAGAGTGATTTTGAATCCAGGAGCTCTGAGTAATCTCTAATGTGAAATAGAAGACAGGACAAAGGAAAAGAGCAGAGATCAGGACCAGAGAGAAGGAAAACAATATATAATTTATGTGTGTATTAGAATGAAAAGTACAACCACAAAGCAGGAATAATTCAGAGTGAATGCTGTGAAATTATGATGATCAAGAAGAGCTATAAAAAGAAACACCTCTTCTTCTTTGTAGAGGTAGGAGACCAGGACGAGGGCCATTGCGTGCAGAGCCAGGCTTGGGCAGGTTGTTTAATTTTCCAAGGTGTTTTCCCTGTCTTTTTCATTCATTTTTATATAAGATGATTGCGGGGAGGAGGAGAATGGAACATTTGGAAATGTACATGATGTAATATGAAAAGAGGGGAGAAGTAGAGTTGAGAGCCAGAGGAAAGGTCACAAGCAATGCCTTCTAATGGGAGGAGATAAGCATAGTCTACTGAGGTTTCCAAAGTGGGTGATGCCATCACCTGGGAAAAATGGCATGATGTGGGGGCAGTAGTAGCCTCAAGTGCAATTGGGGGCATTGAATAAAAATGAGGGGGTGGTGGAAGCGTACAAAAAGAAAATCTGAAAAATCATTCATCTGTGTTTCATCTGTTGTGTCACAGAGTTAAAGTTGTAGTGATTACATTATTTTCCAAATAAATACACAAAATGCAAGTTATATAACCAATCAGTGGTCAAGTCTGCCAACAAGTCTTAACAAGCAAGTGTTGGCAGGTAAGCATGTCACACATTGTCGAGAAGTCCAGCATGCATCAGCAGGAATATGTGCATGTAATCACTTTTTACAATATGATGTGATATGGTTACATGATGCAATATTGTGTCATAAAAATTTCGATGCAGGAAAACTCCCACAAATTTGCAATAAATTATTAAATTTAAGATGCATCACTTTTTTCTTTCTTTATTTTTAGTTTTCAACATTCACTTTCATAAGAATCTGAGTTCTAAATTTTCTCTCCCTCCTTTCCCTCCCCTTCCCCAAGATGACATGCAATTTGATATAGGCTATACATATATATTTATATTAAACATATTTTCACATTACTCATGTTGTAAAGGAGAATTAGAACCAATGGGAGAAGATAGAAGAAATTACAACAACCAAAAAGAAAGGAAATAGTATGCTTCAATCTTCATTCACACTCCATAATTTTTCTTGTGGTGGATAGCGTTTTCCTTCATGAATCTTTTGGAGCTGTCTTAGATTCTTGTATTGCTGAGAAGAGTTAAGTCTATCAAAGTTAGTCATTGCACAGTGTTGCTATTACTGTATACAAAGTTCTCCTGTTCTGCTCACTTCACTCAGCATCAGTTCATGTAAGTCTTTCCAGGTTTTTCTTAAGTCCACCTGCTCATCATTTCTTATGGTGCAATAGTATTCCATTATGTTTATACCACAACTTGTTCAGTCATTCCCCAATAGATGGGCATCCCTTCAACTTCCAGTTTTTTGCCACCACAAGAAAAGCTGCTATAAATATTTTTGTACATGTGAGTCTTTTTTTGTGTCATTTAAAAAATACACATTTTATATATTTTTTGAAATGATGCAAATTTAAAAAATAAATATTAAAAGGTTAAGGAAGGTAGATTTCCAGGGGGGTACTGAGTATTTTTTAGAAAAAGGGGTAGTAGGCCAACTAAGTTTAGGAAGCTCCAGTCTAAGAGAATCAAACCCTTAGGCACAGGTCCCATCCTCAGCGTGTCCAGGAACTATGACCCAGAACTGGACAATGAACTCAGCTGGCTCCTATTCCTTCACCCTACAGAAGTTTAAGCCCTTCTATATTAGAGCTAGGGCCTCTTCTTGTCCTGGTTCACAGACTTGCCCTGTGTTATAGGGCTTTGGCCAGACTCTGTCTCCAGTCTCCACAGACCTCTTCATCTATTTTTTTTAATGCCAAGCTGGACTGAAAAATGACAATGTGTTGTTTTTTTTCTTGAATTTCCTGATCAGAATTCAGTCTAGTGTTTTTTTCTAGATCTGTTTAAAGAACTTGGGAGACAGGGAGTTTGCTGTACTCTACTCTGCCACCTTGGGTACTTCTCCTCATGCTTTACTTTCAAAACTTTCCCATTTAGGTTTCCTTCTGAACTTCTTATTGTTCTACTCTGTCCATTAAAAAAAAGGTTCAATGGCCTTTTTTGGGGCATCACTTACAACACTTTTCTCTTAATCCCTCTTTCCAATTAAAAATTAAGAGAGGAAAAAAACCTTATAACATATAAGCATAATCAAAGAAAATGAATCATAATTCCATTAGATTTATCAAAATTCTTAATTCCTTCAAAATATTGCTGTCTGTCAGTGTATAAATTGTTCTCCTATTTCTTCTGCTCACTACACTCTGTATCAGTTTAAACTACCCAGGATTATTTGCAGATTTCTCTTTCATTATTATTTATGGTGCAATAATATTCTATTATTTTTATATGCCACAATGTGTTCAAACATTCTCCAGATGATTGGTATCTCTTTCTTAGATTCTAGTTCTTTTTTTTTTCTTCTCTTTAATTCCCACTTCAGGATCAGGAAGTTGGTTTTGCTTATGTATTTTCCTCTCTTTTAACTGCACTGTCCTTCATCCTCACTGATTTTCTGGGGAACGTGTGTGTGTGTGTGTGTGTGTGTGTGTGTGTGTGTGTGTGTGTGTGTGTTATGTTCAACTCTTCTTCCTCTTTTTTTGGATACAATTTGAGGTTCATCAGATGCATACTCCCCTACCCTTTCCTCAATATTTTTAAGTCTTCTCTAATTATGAGAAATAGTAAGTTGTACTTCCTTCTTCCTCTTTTCTACAGTAGCGTATCCTTCCCTTTGTCCTCCCTTCTTCCCCTCTTCAAACTCCCAGATCAGAAAAAATCCACCTCCAGGACTTCTATTTTTCCTATTCAGTTCTGTCAATACTCTTTGAAAACATTAACTTTCTGAAGGAAACTTTGTTTCTTCTTCCTCTATTAAAATATTAACACTTCATCATCACAGAGCTCTTCCTAACTATTCCAAAACATTTACCTCTGTGGGGGTTTTTAGGACTCTTGCACTTGTGTTCCAAAGTTCCTAAACAACTTTGGTCTTTTCATTAGAAATGCTCTTGAAAATCTTCTATTCCATTAAAGATCCATTCCCCATCTACTCCTTGCAGGATTATACTCAGCCTTACAGACTAAGTTATTCTTGGTTGTAAGCCTTTTTCTTTTGCCTTTTGGGATTTTATGTTTCAAATTTGTCTCTTGTTTATAATATAAAGTAGAAGATCATGTGTAATAGTCAATAGTTTCTTGGTAACTGAGTTGCTTCTTTCTGGGTGCTTATGGTACTTTTTCCTTGATGTGGCATTTTGGCTATGATAGTCCTGTGACTTTTTCTTGTGGAGTTTCTTTCAAGAGGTGGTTGGTGTATTCTTTTTATTTTTGCCTTTTAGTTCTAATAGACCTAGGCAGTTTTCATCTGCAATTTCTTGAAATACTTGTTTGGACTTTTTAAATACACGATTTTAGGAAAGTCCTTAAATTCTCTCTCATTGACCAATTTCCCAGCTACCTGCCCCCCCATCATCCTCCTCGTTCCCCAAGATGGCACGCAATTCTATATAGGACCTACACATACATTCCTATTGAATACATTTTCACTATAGTCATACTGTGTAGAAGAACTAAAAAAAATGGGAGAAATCATACAACAAACTAAAACATTAAACACACACACGAAAAATGATCTGCTACATTCTGCGATTGAATTCCCTAGTTCTTTCTCTGGATGTGGAAGGCATTTTGCCTTAGAAGATCATGAGGAATTTTTTTTTTTAAGTCCTTGCTTTGCTATGAAGATCCAAGTCTACCAGAAAAAACTCTCGCACACTGTGGTCATTGCTGTGCACAAAGTTCTCCTGGTTCTGCTCCCTTCACTGAGCATCAGATCATATATGTCTTTCCAGGCCTCCCTGAAGTCTTCTTGTTCATTATTTCTTATAGCACAGTAGTAATCCATTACATTCATATACCATAATTTATTCAGCCATTCCCAATTGATGGGCATCCCCTTGATTTTCAGTTCTTGGCCACTACAAAGAGTGCTGCTATAAATATTTTTGTACATGTAGAACATTTTCCCATTTTTATGACCTCTTGGGGATACAGTCCTAGAAGTGATATTGCTGGGTCAAAGGGGATGCACGTTTTTGTAGCCCTTTGGGCATAGTTCCAAATCGCTCTCCAGAATGGCTCGATCAGTTCTCAGCTCCACCAACAGTGAATTAGTGTTCAAAATCTCCCACATTCTCTCCAACATGTATCATTTTCCTGTTCTGTCATGTTTGCCTCAGGGTTGTTTTGATTTGTACCTCTCTAATCAAAAGTGATTTAGAGTATTTTTTCATATCATTCTAGATATCTTTAATTTCTTCCTCTGAAAATTGCCTGTTCATATCCATTGACCATTCATCAATTAGGGAAGTCAGTTGTTTTTTTATATCAGACAGAGTCTATGTTTTCAGCCTGTCATGACAGGCGGGCACAAAGATCCGAGCACAATCAATTTATTGACAAGGCCAGCAATTATAAACAAATGGGACTTAGCTTCTCAGCAAGCTAAAGTGAATACTGACACACCAGTTTTATAGACAAAAGGTGGAGCTTCCAAAAATCAGAAGGCACCATTATAGATGAGGAAAACAATATTATTGGCTACAAAGGCAGAACATCATAGACATCAAAAACAATATGATTGGTTGGACATTTGGGGCTAGTTTCCTGTTGTCAGGAAAGATTGATTGATAGAATCTGTTCTTAGTAGAAAAGAGATAACAGCAGTGCTTGACACATGGCATGATTCACAGAAAAGCTAAATTTCTGAACCTAAGAGATAACACATTTCCACTAATTGTCCAAAGACAGCCAGCAATGTAGAGATAACAGGCTGCCTTCAAGTGAAAGTGATTTTTAGGGAAACTGAACTCTTAAACTTAAGATAGCAGACTTCTTTTAAATAAAGAATTTTAAAGGGGAAGCTGAACTTTAAAACTTAATTTAGAGTAGAAGACCAATTTTTTGAACTATGATTTTCTGAACTGAACTTAAAGACAAAAGAAGATGATTTTAGATAGTTATACACAATGTTGGTGGTGATACAAAATAGAACAAATTATAAAACGGAATCAGAAGCAATTTGATTTTCTCAACTTCCCCCTTGATCAATGGAAGACATGTCTCCCATGGATCATTTATCTAGAAGTTAATTCTACAAGATTTTTTAACAATCATTATCAGGAGGGCCCACTAACGTAAGCTTATCCCATGTGAACTTAGAACAGGTTTTAACATAGCAGCTAAGGCAAAGTTTACAAAGAATGATGAGACAGAGGGCAATGAGAGCCTAAGTTGCCAAGGGTAACTTACAATCTAGTTCTCTGTAGCTCGGTAAACCAAGAAGAGGGATTCCACCAATCACCGTGATTTGTGACAAGCATTTAATTTGCAGTTTATTGAGTCTTAGGCATAATTCATTGGAGATCATGGATATGCATGATAATTTCTCCTGCCTTTTTAATATAGAAGCAACATGATTGATTGATAACAGCACAATTTCCTCCAAGGAAGCAAAGAGAACATCTAAAACAGCTTTGCATGACCGTTTTGCTAGGAAATTAACTTCTAGTTGGAGGAAGATGACAGTACGGGCTGTGTTAGTAACGGCAAAGATTGTTTCATGGACTAGTTTCTCAACATTTGCAGAAATATTTCTAACTGAATGTATTATTCTAGTTTTCCCATGAAGGGCAAACATAGACCAGAAAAAGTTCTGTATGTAACTAGACTTTTCTGCATAATTTGAAGGTCCTTCTGCATATGTTATGTTTGTGCCACCATGCTTCCAAGAGTCTGGTGGTTTCTCTTCCTAGTAAGCCTATAGAATTATTAAAAATCAATACTTGTGGGACAAGGTAGGCAATACTACATGTCTTGTTCCATTTGAGAAAAGAGAACATTGAGTAAAGATCTATTTTAGTAAAATAGGTATCCTCATAAGAAATTGAGGACATGATGGTAGTAGGATTGGGCACCACAGGATATCTGGGTATAACATAAACATTTATAGTGCACAAATCTTGCACAAAGTAATTAACAGGCTTGCCTAAGACCTGACTTAGTTTCTTAACAGAGAAGATCAGCTTATTGCAAGGAAATCTGCAAGGTATGGTAATGCCTTTATCTCTTAGAGAATCAATAATGGGTAAAATGTCTTCAATAGTCTACCTGAACAGAGGGTGCTGGGAAATAGATTGCAGAGGGTCTCCCCTGATTTATATGGCTATACAGATGACAGACTTTAGAGGCCCCACATCTGAAAACAAAAAGACCTATTGGGAATTGGGGATGTTGGATGAGATGCTAAATGCATCCCCAACTGCCTCTTGGTCATTTTGAACGAGAATAGAGAATGAGAAAAAGGAATCTTTGGGCAACTGCAAGGACAAAGTACCATTGAGAGAACAAGAAATAGCAGCCTTAAGTTTGCACAGGGGATCCTGCCTCAACAGATTTACAGTGGATTTGGACATCATGGGGAAGGAGTGTTCAACACAAAGGGGACAAATGGATACCATACAATGAGACAAGCTTGGGACATTCTGAGGCTTCCCCAAAACTCCAACACATTTAGAGACTTAGTAAAGATATAGTTGGAATCAGATTTACTCATTAGAACAAAATTAGAAGTACCAATATCCAGTAAACAGTCATAGATTATATCACTAACTTCAAGGGTCACATGGAGTTCACCTCTATGGGGAAAGGAATGAACCAGAATAACTGGGAGCTATATGTCAGCATCAAGAAAAATAAGTTCTCTCCAGAATTCATAGTCCCTACATCTCCTCAACACCTTCATGAAATAAAGTTTCCCTGGGAATCTCCACCATCCTTTCTGTTCCTATGGTCACTATTTTTTTTCATACAGAATCAGGCAATCTGGCCCTTCTTTTGTTAGTAAAATATTCACAAGTTTCACAAGCCTCTGATATGGCCTGTACTAGAGCAAGAATGACCTTTGCTTTTCCTATAGGTTTCTCCTCCTGTTCCTCTATCTCTTTATCTTTTCCTTCATGTACATACAGAATAATCCCATTAAAATGACCAATAAATATTTCATGGCACCCGTGGCATCTGTTATGGAAATGTTTTGTATTTTAGGCAAGGATTGATTAATAAAGTATGTACTAATGTACATATAGAACATATACATACACATATAGAACACAGGCACAATTTATCATAAAAATGGTTAGGGGATTCTTTTTTCTTCTTGTAATGTCTTTTGGATTTACCCCAGCTTCCTGTCTGATGGCACAAGCTTCCACCCCAGCAATCAAGGTGTCCCTGACTTGTACCAATCTAGTATAACAGGCCTGAACAGTGGAATTCCAGTGGGAATCTTACAGTGGCCAATTAAGCAGAGCAGCAGGGTCTAGGGGCGCCTCCTCCAATAAACGGCAGTCTATTAGCTGCCTCTATGGTGGCAGTTCTTTCTTCAGAGAAAATAAAGTGTTTCCATAGGATTGGTAACATCTCTCCAGATGAGATTATAACCCCTCAATGGCTTGAAATTGGGTAAGAGCAATCTCAGGGTCTTTATCAAATTTTGAGGTGTCCTTCCTCCAGATGAACAGGTCTGAGGGACTGAAAATCCCTGCTTAAATAAGTATGGTTCTCCTGGGATCAAAACTAAGCCTGTCTTGAACATGGAAAATACAAGTAAGATGTCCCTCAGTTTCAGAAGATCTTAATTCTTGCAGGAAGAGAATAAGATGGAAGTGCAGAAGGTAGGAGTGAAGAAAGAGGAGGAGGAGAAGGAGGGGAAAGAGCTATTAGAAGGAAGGGCGAAGCAATAGCAACAGAAAAATTACCAAAAGGGGCTATAGAGGAGTGGGAGAAGGTACAGGCAAGACAGGGTAGAGGGAAAGTATCTGCAGGCTTGTCAGGCATATTCTCTTTGCCAGGGCTGCCCACTTGAACCAAAATTCTACCTAAATCGGATGTTTTCTTATAGCTAGCCTTAAGTCCTTCAATTTATACTGATCTCACGGTCCTCTTTGGGAACAGAGGACAAATGACAATGACCTCAAATGACCAGTTGAATCTCTAACAGATTTAGACCAGATTTTGTTTTATAATTGTGTGTGTCTGTCATTCCAGGCTCTGCCATTGTCCAAGGTTATAAGAAATTTTCTCAAGAGTTCTTCTTTCAGCACACTATTATCTAGCTTGCTATGATTAGATTTCATTATTTTAAATGATTTCTTAGGTCAGATCATAGAAAAGGAAAGCAAAATGTATAAGGGAGAAGACCACAGATTAAACAGGCACAAGCTGATGGACTTCTATGAGGCATCCCCCACAAGTCCTTAACCAAGTTAACACATGCAAGGATCCTTTACTGATGAAAACTACATTGGACCAAATTTACTCCTTCTTTTAGAAAAGGGATTCTTTAAATTTGGTAAAGTTATTTTTCTATTACAAAATTTACTAGTAAAGATATTTGCCAAAGCACATTTAAAAGACTTATGTAACTAATTGTATAGAGTGATATGGCTTCCAGAATTGCTCGGTAAGGGTTTTATTCACTCCCTAGGAATCCCTGCTAAGCATTGTTCAGCTGGATAGCCTCGTCCCAGACCTGATCCTCAGTTCATAGATCTAATAGAAGCCTAGGGAATTCTAACAGGAAATTCCTCCCAACAATTTATGGGATTTTAATAGGCAACCCTTAGTTTCAAGACAGCTGTCACAGCATCATGCTCAAGACAGCTTTGGGGCAGCTGCTGCCAATTATGATGCCAGACAGGTATTAGTTTATGTCTAAGGAAAGGCCTGTGGGCACAAGGAAGAACCTCCTGAGAGGATGTAGGTTTCCTCTATGGATCATCACTTTCTATAGCTGGGTTAATAGTGTCCTACTCCCCCTGTGTAGGGGGGACTATCAGTAAGTCTTTGTCTGATTACCCGGTTTATAACCAAGACAGGATGGTACAAAGGCAGAACCTAGAGACCATCTCTTTCTTTATAGTAATCAAATATAATGAAATAAGGGATTATTACCACGTTAGACACAAAAACACTAAACACCAGTGATGAAGCTCCTTAAGAGATAATGTGGTGTGCATAAATGAAACTCCCTTTCTTCAGGCCAGTTAAAAATTGGAACTTTCTTGTTCCTCTAAGGCAAATTTTACTCTATTTTTTGTTACCCCCCCCTCTTTGGGAATGTATTCCTTTTTCCAGGTTTCTCAAATCCCTTTTGAATGGAAAATGTCACTCCTTCTTCTTATCTATCACATTGAGAGACACACGACCTAACCTCCCCTCTTGCTGAGGCAGTGAGTAACCTAGGACTCACTTTATGACCTCCTTAAAGGGGAATTGATAATGCATGCCTCCACCCCCTTTTTTTGTACTGGGAAGAATATGTTTCCAGGCTTCCCCAACCCCTTCTTAAAGGACTTTCTACTGTGCTGGGGTGGGGAAGGGTAGTAGGGGAGTTCTTCATGTGGTGTAATTGTCAACTGTTGTCAAACAACTGAACCACACATAAGACAATAGGATTAGGGTGGCAACATCTCCAACAATATGGGGGCCTTATCTTGACTCAGAAGGATTGGGACTGAGGGAAGAGTCAGGTCCTCAGTGCCATCCCTCTTGGAGAAATCCCTCAGGGAAGAATTTCCCTGGAGCACTCAAAGGTTTCCTCTAAGAAGACACCCCAAGGACCAGCCTTCCTCATTCCAGTCCCTTCATGATCTCCAAGCTGTCATGATTGAAAATAAGATTTACCTAAATAAAGCACAATGTTCTGAGTCTAATCAATTTACTGATAAGGCTAGCTTTTACCAATACATGGGGTCTCTCAGCTCCTCAGCAAGTAAAAAGACTTCAAGTAAGAGTTGAGACATCATTTTTATAGACAAAAGGTGGAGCCTCCAAAAATTAGAAGACAGCATCATAGATGGGAGAAAACAATTGGTTATAAAGGCAGAAAGAAACATCATAGGCAACAAAATTGATTGGTTGGACGTTTGGGGCTAGCATTCCATCCTGTTGTCAGGAAGGATTGACCAACAGAATCTTAGTGGAAACAAGATAACAGACTTGCTTGGCACGTGGAGTGATTCACAGGAAAGCTAAATTTCTGAACCTAAGAGATAACACATTTCCACTAATTGTCCAAAGACAGCCAGCAGGGTAGAGATAATAGGTTACCTTCAAGTAAAAGTGATTTTTAGGGAAACCAAACTCTTAAACTTAAGACAGCAGGTTTCTTTTAATTAAAGAGTTTTAATGGGGAAGCTGAACTTTGAAACTTAGAGTGCAAGACAACTTTTGAACCTGTGACTTTCTGAACTGAACTTAAAGACAAAGGAAGGTGACTAGATAGTTGTACAAACTGTTGGTAGGGATACAGGACAGAATCAATACAAAATGGAACCAGAATTTTATTTTCTTAAATCTTTCAATTATTCTAATAGTTATGACTGTCTTAGGGAGTCATTGATTTTCTTTCTTTCTATTCTAGTTTTCAGGAAATCTATTCCTTGAGTAAAGTTAACACTTTTGGATATATACATATACATATGTATGTGTACGTATGTGTATATACATATATATATATATATATGTGTGTGTGTGTGTGTGTGTATATACTTGTCTGTTTGTTTGTATATAAATATATAGAAAAATATACATTAAGATCAACAATTGCAACATTTAAACTTTATGCTGAAGGAAGTTTTTAAAATTTATATGAAAGGTTACATCCAGGTAGAGGCTTCTATTGTAGGCATTTGAGTCACTCTTGAAGATGTTCTCAATAAACTAAATTTATCTATGACAATAAATCATTACAGGAATATTGCAATTCTAATAGTGGTAACAGAGAAAACTAGATGATCCCAAGAAGAATGATTCAGGAAAATAACCAATAGGGAAAGTACTAGAATAATTAGCTCATCTATAACCAGCACTCCTCCTAAGGAGATAAAGATGGTGGAATTTTTTCACATGTACTCTTCTTTGAGAGTTGACTCTTGGAAAACCAGTATTTTCTAGATATGCCTTTGGACCTTATGTTTCTAAGGATAGGATGAAATATTTTCCTGGTTTGATTGATAGAAGGAACCGGGGAGCAAAAGGCCAGAGAATGCGGTTGAAAGAGCCATCAGATGTCTTGCCATCACCACCCAAGGAAAGCCACTTGATGTATATGATGTGTATACATACAGACACACATATATCCATATATCCATATAGATTATATAGTTATATCTCTAGATAGAAGCATGTTGATACATCTATATATAGAAATAGACATATTTATGTATATATATAGATTTAT
Organism: Potorous gilbertii; assembly: GCA_028658325.1. NCBI lineage: Eukaryota > Metazoa > Chordata > Mammalia > Diprotodontia > Potoroidae > Potorous > Potorous gilbertii. The sequence goes on from CM053770.1 coordinate 497,983,433, forward strand.
ATCTATATAAATAAATAACTACAAAGACATCTATAAAAATATGCACCTATGTATCTATAAATAGATGTAGATATAAATAGATATAGATATAGGTAGTGTATCTGTGTCTATAGTTAGCTAGCTGGACAGCTATATCTATATATCTCCCATTAGACCGTTGGTTCCTTGACAGAGGGAACTGTTTGTGGTTTTCTTTGTATCCCCAGTGCTTAGCACAGTACTTAGGACATAAAAGGTACTTAAATATTTGTTGACTATTTTTTCTCCTTCCAATTCTTTCTTCCACAGCTTTTGTTTCATTTTTTTTTAATCTCTGGCTTCATTTATTCTAGATATTTATATGGGCTTTGTGAATTATTGTTTTTCCTTTGAAGATTCTGTTCATAATATCATGGAGTTATTGTTATCTATCCTTTGTTTTCAAAGAGGATCAATTACATCATGGGGTAATTCTTACTTTTGAATTTGATACAAGTGAAGAAAATGTGTGTCAAGTTTTCAGCCTTATTCTCTCCTCCAGAATTATCAGAGTGCAGTGGCAAAACAAATGGTAAAGTTACTGGCAGTGGGCCAGAATGCAGTGGATGACCTTGGTGTCTTTAATGTCTGACCAAGCTCTAAGTGTTCCACAGCACCTGCTTTGTGGCCATTTGTTCTTATCCACTCATTCCACCAGGGGAGATCTTCACATACCTGGGGTAGACATCTCCCTAACTCTTCAATGAATTGGAGACTGGTTGGTTATCCTCTTTCCTTCTAAAATGAATTTTTGGGTACCTCTAGATCTACAGTCATTTTTATTTTATCCTGATCAACATCTTCTCTGGTTTACTCATTTTTCTGGCTTTATTTCAGGGCTTTGTGCCAGAGTCAGGTCCAGCTTCCTGGATTTTGGGGTAGGATTTTTGGATCTTCTTGGTCTTGATCTGGGTTCCTCTGTTGACTTCCATCTCCCAGGGTTAGGCCCTTTTATATTTTTTAGTTTCAAAATGCTGGATCTTTAGGGCCCTATATAGTATGTCAAGACAGAGTGTTGGAATATTAAAGCCCTTGGGCACCTGGTCTGTACTGGGAGTGCTGCCTGGTGCTTCCATGCCACACTTTGTCACTACTACTCCTGGTGGTTTTCAATATTCCACTCTGGGTTTGTGAAAGGGCTGCATGAGGACCTTTATAGGTCTGAAAGGCCTATAACATAGGCCAACAGAGTGGTGGCTTCCAATATCCCACTCTAAGTTTAGGATTATCCTTAGGGATTAGCACTACCTTGCTGCCACTAGACACAAGTGCTTTTAGCCTGTACCTTTCTCTAAGTACGCTGGGAGACTACCCAGCTTGTTTAACTATGTTGGTGCTAACTTTGCTAGTGGTCCCCTTTCCTATTGCCCATGGACTTCTGGCTGATATTTTGTGTAGCTCTAGGGCACAAAAAATAACTTTGCTGTGATTTAATCAATATTTAGTATGGTATGAATTTCAGGATTTTTCTAGAGAGCCAGGTGGTCTGCCTGTGTTCAAGTAGACATCTTAACTAGAAGTCTCTAGGTCAATATTTTCTATAACATACCACAATACATTAAACATTATTTTTTAATATTTTTATTAAATATCATGCCAGTTAAAAAATGAGAAAAGGACTAAATCAGGGACCTTTCGTAGCCGTGGTTAGGGGTAGATTCCACAAAGTTTAGAGGTGGCTACAAAAGATAAAAGGGATTATTTTGATGGCATAGAACTGAAAAGCTTTTGTTTATACAAAGTTAATGCAAGTAGGATAAGAAGGAAACAGTCATTTGGAAGGAAAAATCCTTGAACCAAATATCTATGATAAAAATACAGGAAAGAGAAATATATAAGAATAAAAGTCATTCCCCAATAAAGAAGTGGTCAATTCTTAGAAGAAATATAAACTATTAATAACCATATAAAAGAATGCTCCAAACTACTATTACTAATACCACTACCCAACATTTATAAAATATTTCAAAGTTTGTAATGTGCTTTCCATGTATAACCTTATACAATCCTCACAACAACCTTGTGATGTAGGTGCTATTTTTATATGCATTTGACAAATGAAAAAACAAGAGACTTAGAAGCTGTGAATGAATAACCCACTATATTTGAGGCATAGTACTCAGTACTGGGAGTATAAAGAAAAGTAAAAGACAAGGAGCTTACAGTCTGATGAGGGAGATAACATGCAAATTGGATAGCAAAATATATGGGGCAGAATATCAAACTGAGGATTTTATATGGCTCCCAGAAGTAATAGAAAGCCATTGGAGTTTACTGAGTAGGAGGTATGGCTAAACCTGTGCATTAGGAAGAGCATTTTAACAATTTAAGTAGAAGATAAGAATGGAAAAATACTAATGGCAGGCAGACTAACCAGCAGGCAGGGCAAATGTGAGAGATATTACAAATGTGAAAGTCACACAATTAGTAAATTTCTAGAGAAGGATTTGAACTCAGGTCTTCCTTCCTCCAAGACCAGTGCTGTAGATACATCACCTGGCTACCTAATAATGTCAGAATGGACAAATCCAAACAACTCTGACATTTCACTTCTCATGTGGCAAGCTGACAAATATGATAAAAGATAGGAAGAATCAATGAGGAAGGGATTATGGGATTAACATGTTGTGTGTGGTGCTGTAAATTTGCCTAAGCATTCTGGAAATTAATTTGGAATTATGCAAAAAAAGTGACTAAAATATCCATACTCTTCAATCAATAGATCACCCTGCTAGGCATTTAACCCAAGGAAGTCAATGACAAAAAAAGAAAGGCCACATATACCACAGAATTCTTATATGAGTTTATATAAGTGGATAGAGAGCTAAGTTTGGATTCAGGAAGACTTTAATTCAAATCCAGCCTGGGTAAGTCATTTCACTGCTGTCTGTTTTGGTTTCTTCATCTTTAAAATGGAAATAATAATAGTACATAGCTCCCAGGGTTATTAGAAGGATAAAATGAGATGTTTGTAAAGCACTTTGGAAATCTTAAAGTACCATGTGAATGCTGGCAATTGTTATTATGACAGACTTTTTGGAGTAGCAAAGACCTGGATACAAAGTAGGTGTCATTGATTGAGGAATGGCTAAACAAATTCCAATATAAGAATTTAATGTAATATTACCTTGGATGTTTTTTCCCCAAGGGGCAATTGCAGTTGAATGACTTGCCCAGGGTCACACAGCTAGTAAGTGTCAAGTATCTGAGGTCAGAGTTGAACTCAGGTCCTTATGACTCTAAGGCTAATGCTTTATCCACTGTGCCACCTAGCCACCTTGGAATATTATTTTGTGTAGTAAATAAAGATTATGAGGAAGACAGAGAAGCATGGGAAGACATAGGAGCCAATGTAAAGTGAAGTAATGATGGAGAGTGTGTGTTGCCCATATATGTTTTGTTTATGCTTACAAGGGTTTGTTTAACTGTAGCTCTCAGGGACCCATGAATATATCTCTGGAATCTAACTCACATGCCAAGGGAAAGTTCGATTCTTGCTAGAAGGGGAGTTGAGGAAGGGGCCATTGTGATGACCATTCAGCTCTACTCAGAGAAAGAGGGTCCTGAACTATAATTATATGTATCTGTCACCCTAAATATTGATAGTTTAGAGGAAATTATTTTTTTCTTGGGTTTAACCTACCCTCCTAAGTCATTATGCCATAAAAATGAGTGCATGCCAAAAAACCCATTGTAAAGAGATAGAATTCCATTTAAAATGATTAGAGAATTTATAAATACTTGGGAGTCTAGCTCCTAAGACACACACAGGATACGAACTCAACTACAATTATCTGAATATTTGGAGAAATATTACTTGTTCATGGGTAAGCCAAGACAATATAATAAAAAATGAAAATACTACCTAAATTAATTTACTTTCTCAGTTCCATGCCAGTCACCCTACCAATTTAGACATAAAGTGTAACATCATAAACAAATTAGGAAAGCAAGGAAATTATCTTTCAGATCTACAGATAAGGGAAGAAGTCATGACCAGAAAAAAAAAGTTAGATAGATAAAATGAATAATTTTGGTCATATAAAGTTTAAAAGTTTTTACACAAACAAAATGGCAGTTTTCTCAGATGACTGTCTCCTTTGTAATACATATATATGGAGCTTATTCAATTTTATAACAATAATATAGTAACTAGCTTTTATATAATGCTTTAAGCTTTGCAAGCTCCTTTACATATGTTAAAGTTCATTTGATTCTCATAACAGTACTATGAGGTAGGTGCTATTATTATAGAAGAGGTAACTGAGGCACAGAGATTTTAAGTGACTTGTCTAGGATCATATAGCTAGTAAGTTTCTAAGGCAAGATTTGAACACAGCTTTCTTACCCCAAATCCTTCACTTTACCCAACTGCATCATGTAGTTGACTATTTCTCCAAATGACAAACGTTTAAATGATATGAACAAATAGTTTTCAGAGGAAGAAATCCAAGATATTCATAGTCATATGAAAAAAAGACTCCAAATCAATCGTTAGAGAAATGCAAATAAAAACAGGTCACACCCATCTGACTGGCAAAGCTGACAAAAAAAGGAAATAACCAATGTTGGAGAGACTGTGGGTAAATCAGTACATTAATAGAGACTTTTGGTGGAGCTGTGAATTGGCCCTGCCATTTTGGAAAGAAATTTAGAGCTCTATCCCCAAAGTAATTAACCTATGTGTACTTTTTGATCCAGTGTTCATTATAATAAATCAGAGATCAAAGAAAGAGGAAAAGGATTGGCATGTAAAAAAAAACTGGCATATAAAAATATTTATAGCAGTTCTTTATAGTGACAAAGAACTCATAACTAGGGGTGCCCATCAACTGAGGAACAGTTGACTAAATTATGGTATATTAATGTAGTGGAATACTATTGGGCTGTAAGAAAATACGAAAGGAATGGTTTCAGAGAAGTATGGCAAGACTTATATGAACTGATGCAAAGTGAAGCAAGTAGAACCAGAAAAACAATTTTTCAATACAATAACAACATTGCAAAGACAAGAAATTTTGAAAGACTTGGAATCTCTGAACAACAGAAGAATCTCCATGATGAAACATACTAACCACCTCTGACAAATAGATGATGGATTGCAGACTGAGACATATATTTATTGGATGTAGCTAATATCAGAATTCACTTTGCATAATTACATAATTTTGCTACAGAGATTTTCTTTCTTTTTTTTTCTGCCAGTGTATGTAGGGGCAGAAGGAAGAAGGTAAAAAAGAGAGAAAAAAGATTTTTATTAATTGAAAAAAATTTAATTTAAATTTTTAAAAAGAGGAATGAATATAGCTTATATCTGAAGACTTGATTTCTTCCCACCAAATACTAGTTATACAAAAGACCCTCACAAATAGTGAACAGTAAGTAAATCCTTTTATATGAGCAGATAGCAAAACAGAAATCAGATAAATTATACAGATTAAAATATGCCAGACAATACATAGGGTGAATGAGATTTCCCAGTGGGAGTGAGATAGCTCAGTTCAACTGAGAGACTCACTCAAGGAAAAATTTCCATAATTCTCTAGGGAGGCAAGGTGGAAAACAATGATACACTGAGGTGCCATCACTTCCACATGTCTCTAGATTCCCAGAGTCTTTTCTCTCTCAATCCAGATTTCATCCCAAAGAGGGCCTGAAACTACCTACTTTCTGTCTTGAAACAGGAAGCAAGAAGTTCTCTACACTCAAGATTTCATGCCATCTCCACTCCTCAAGCAGAATCAAATAACCTTTCTTTCCACCAATAAGGAGAGTCTCATGTGAACTGCAACTTGCAAAATCCTTCAGGGTTTTGAAACTTGGTTACATAAGCATAAGCCAGAAAACAGAATATATAATGTCTATAATAATGGAAACAGAAAGAAGGAGAAGGAGGAGAATTAGGAAGAACAGGAAGAGGAGAAAAAAGAGGAAGAGGAGGAAAATGGAGAATAAATTGAAACCAAATACTATATAATGACCAAGACTGTCCCCCAAGAAGAGCACCTCCCTACTCTCTTTGCAGAGGTGGGAGGCTATGAATATGAATCACTGCATGCAGTATCAGACTTTTGGTATGCTGGTCAATTTTCTGAATGTTTTTATTGTTGACTGGGAGCAGACAAACTGAATTTTGAAATGTACATGATGTTATAATAAAATATATCAATAAAAATTTATTTCAAAAAAACCCAAACATACCACATATACTAAAATATACAGCTGTACTTTTGAAGTAGCAAAGAACTGAAAAAAGAGTTGGTACCATCAACTGGGGAACTGCTAAGCAAATTGTGGCACATAAATGTAATGGAAGATTACTGAACAAAATGTATGTGAAGAATATCTTGGTAAAGTTAAAAGGAGTACTGGGTTTTAAATAAAAGGAACTAGATTCAAAATCTGCTTCTGATGCTCGCTACCTGTGTGACCTGGGTCAAGTCACTAACACTTTCTTGGCCTCAGTAGCCTCTTCTATAAAATTGGTAGGGGTGGGACGGAGTAGTGGGTTGAGCTATATGGCCTCCACAGCCCTTCTGGTTCTAAATCTATGACCCAACGGAGAATTCTGACAAGGATGGCATCAAGCCAGGCTGGTGCTTCAGTTTCGGAATCAGAATGAAATTAGATACTTGTAGATCATTTAACAGTCAACAAAAGGGGGTTTAATTAGCCACAGCAGGGAAAGGATATTCAATAAGAATATAAAAACATTTCGGTTTGATGCACCTTCTTTCCCTCTGTGTTGACTCTACTGGGGTGCTGATCAAAAGCAAAAAGGAGAAGCAACTTCTATTTTCTCAGAGCTGGCTTTTGCTCTTGGGCTACCAGAAAGGTGTCTCAGTGGCCTAAGCCTTAATCTCCTGAATCAATTAAATCTCAAGGATAATTTTAATATCTTTTAAGGCATGCGTTATTAACCTCTATTGTGTCACACATCCCTTTGGAAGTCTGCGGAACCCTATAGGCCTCCTCAGAACACATTTTAAAATGTATACAATAAAATACATAGGATTACAAAGGAAATCAATTATATTTAAATAATTATAAAATATTTTTAAAACAAGTTCATACCCTCCCAGATTAAGAACCCAAATTTCAAGGTAAAATTAGCCTAATTTATACGGTAGATGGTGTGATGGTGTGTTCATCCGCTGCCAAAGAAGACCGTGCCATCACAGAGATAATAACATGACTTGCGTTTGACTTTGTTTTGAGTGAGGGAGGGCTGTGCAGGTCACCAGCCTCACTTCTCCTCCACAGCCGTCTGAATCCAGTGACCAGATATTCATCAGGATGACTGGAGATGGACCAGGATGAGATAATTGAGGTTAAATGACTTATTCAAGGTCACACAGCTAGTGAGTGTCAAAGGTGAGATTTGAACTCAAATCCTCCTGACTCCTGCACTGGTGCTCTATCCACTGCACCACCTAGCTGCCCCCATATGGTAGATATTATTCCTGTCAACATGGAAATTTTATGTTAGTTGATAGAGAAAAGTAAATGGAACCAGGAAAATCATTTATAAAATGATCACAACAGTACAGTTAAGGAAAAAATTCTCAATAACTAAAAGAAACTTTGGACAGTTATGATGGTCATATTTGGCTCTGGAGAATAATTGAGAAAATACACTTCCCTCTCATCTTTGCAAACATTGGAGGTAGAGATTGTGTCTATCTTAAGACTCAGTTGATGTTCAACTCAGTTACATTGAACTGGGTTTTTCTTTTCTTTTTTTTTTTTAAGGGATGGCTCACTGGGAAGGGAAGAGGAGGAATGTATTCCGTAATGAGATTGATATAAAAATGAAATATATCAACAAAAAATAAGATTAAAAATAAAGACTGGGAATCCAGGTAAGTGATGAGGCACATCTGCCCTCTTCTCAGAGTAGTGATATAGAATACCGTGCTATCACGTTAGCACAGTGCCTCACACATGGTAGGTACTTTATAAACATTTATTGACTGACTGTTGGACAGAATCAAGATGTTTGCTTGTTGTAAACTGAACCAGAGTAGTGGTTGTGGGAGTAGAGAAAGGGGAAGATATGTGAGAGATTTTATAGTAGTAGAGAGGACACTATTTAGCAACTAATTTTTTGTTTGGATGTGTGAGGTGACAATGAGGAGTCAAATAAGACACTGAATTAATTTTTTTCTTTTAAAATATTTTTTCTTATCAATGATGGCTTAGTGGGAAAGGGAAGTGAAGCATTTATGGGAATGACAAAAATTTTTAAAAATAAGGCATGAAAAACTAATATGTGACACACTTCAAGGAAAAAAAATTCACAATAACCTATGTGGGGTTGACTTAAAATGCTGGAAGTTCTGATAGCATATAGAAAAAAATTCTATACTTTTTTTGGGGGAGGTAACCCAGTAACCCAAAGTGCTCAAAAAAATAAAATACAAAAAAAGAAAACCACCTTCTATCTGCAAAATATATATAATATATATTCCTGGGTAGTCCACTAAATGGTGGAGTTAATTTGAGGGCTATAAAAAACAAAAGTAAAAGTCTCCTTATCTCCTCTCAACCAGTGTGGGAACTGCTAGTCTCACACTGGTTGCATTCTGTGTGTATGTCTATGCTTATGTCTACATCTGTGTATATGTATATACACACATATATGTATTATGTATACACACACATTTGGCTGTAGCCAAATGGATACTTTTAATAAAAAAATCATCTTTTTTTCCTCAGTCTTTTCATTCTACCTCAAAACTAAGCTAAGGTGACAAACTTACTCGTAACTCAGAAATCATAATACTTGAAAAGAATATCCATGATGTTTTCCCAGAAGTAACTTACCCTTTCAGGAAAGGAAAGTAACCACAGTCCTGCAGAGATGAAGACAGGCTCACTCTTTCACTGAGCAATGCCTTTGTTTTCTTTTTTTCCCCATTTTAAAAAATTAAATTATTTTATTTGTTTTCAGTGTTTGACAATCACTTCCATATATCTTAGATTATTTTCCCCTCCCTCCCCCTCATTCTCCCCTCTCTCCCCACTCCCTCCTAGAGACAGTGTACAATCTTAAATAGGTTCTACATGTACTTTCCCATTAAATACATGTTGCATAGAAGAATTAAAATGAATGGGAGAAACCATAAAATAAAACAAAACATAATACAAAAGAAAATGGTCTGTTTCTATCTCTGATCCAATTCCATAGTTCTTTCTCTGGATGTGGAAGGCATTTTGCCTTGAGTCCATTGAAAATTTTTTAAGTCTATGCATTTCAATGAAGTACTACTAAATCTACCAGAAAAATTCCTCACACAACTATGGTTGTTGCTGTGTACAAAGTTCTCCTGGTTCTGCTCCTTTCACTCAGTATCAGTTCATATAAGTCTTTCCAGGCTTCTCTGAAGTCTTTCTGTTCATCATTTCTCATAGCACAATAGTATTCCATTACATTCATACACCACAACGTGTTCAGCCATTCCCCAATTGATGTGCATCTCTTTGATTTCCAGTTTTGAAACCATAAAAAGAACTGCTATAAATATTTTTGTACATGTGGGACCCTTTCCCATTTTTATGATCTCTTGGGGATACAGTCCTAGAAGCAGTATTGCTGGGTCAAAGGGTATGTACATTTTTGTAGCTTTTTGGACATAGTTCCAAATTGCTCTCCAGAATGGTTGGATCAGCTCACAGCTCCAACAACAATGAATTAGTGTTCCAACTCTCCCACATGGTCTCCAACATTAATTATCCTCCTGTTCTGTCAGGTTAGCCAATCTGATAGGTGTGATGTGGTACCTCAGAGTTGTTTCAATTTGCATCTCTCTAATCAAGTTATTTAGAGCATTTTTTCATATGATTATAGATAGCTTTAATTTCTTTCTCTGAAAACTGTCCGTTCATATCCTTTGACCATTTATCTATTGGGGAATGACTTATATTTTTATATATTTGACTCAGTTCTCTACATATTTTAGAGATAAGGCCTTTATCACAGACACTAGTTGCAAAAATTCTTTCCCAATTTTTGGCTTCCCTCTGAATCTTGGTTGCTTTAGTTTTCCATATCAGAAACCAAAAGTAGATACCTTAAGCCACTCTTTACTAAATACTCTGCAATCTGGTCTTCAATCTCATCATTCCACTGAAACTTCTTTCTCCAAAGTTGCTGGTGATTTAATTGCCTGACATCAAGACATTTCCAAAATTTTCATTCTTCTTGGTCTCTATTCAAAAACTGACACTGTGCGGACCACCTTCTTTTCTCCTCCTGGCTATTCTTATTCTGTTTTTCAGTTTGTTTTTGGTAATACTCCTCTCTCTTTCTACTTGTCTATTCCTTTTCCAATTCTTTGCTAGATTTTTATGTCATACTCACTAACTATAGAAGTCTACCAAGACTCTATCCTGGGCTCTTTTTTATTTTCATACTTATCTTGATACTAGATATATTTCTATATATCTAGTCTCTCTCCTGAACTCTATCACTAATTGCCTATTCAACATTTAGAACCGGATGCCCTATAAAAATATCAAACTAAACATAGCTAAAACAAAAGTCATCGCCAAAACTCATTCTTTCTCTCCAATAAACCCTTCTGTATTTTCCCATTACTGTCAATCATCCAAATGTGTAACTTCAGTGTCATCTTTGACCCCTCACTCTCCGACTCCATATATCCAATCAAGTTAGCTGCTAAATGTCCTTTCTCTTCTCATAGAAATAATCCTAATTTAGGCCCTCATTTCATCTCCCCAGGACTATTGCTATAACCTATTAATTGGACTTCCTGCCTCAGGTGTCTCCCCACTCTAACTTGTCCTTTACATAGCTGCCAAAATTATTTTCCTAAGGCACAGGTCTGACAGACCATGTCACCCCTTAACTGTCTAAATTTTAGTGCTCCCTATTTACCTGTAGGATCAAATAAACTCCTTTGTTTGACATTTAAAGCTCTTGACAATCTGGCCCCTTCCTAGTTTTCCATTCTTCTTACACAATACTAAATAGTACAATGAAGCACATATAAAGAGAATAGCTGTGATCAAATGGAAACTTACAAACTTCTGGTACTAGAAGTTCTTTCTGCCTTTGTAGAGTCCTCATACAGCTCCCCTTAGATCAGGGGTTCTTAACCCTTTTTGTTCCATGGAATCCTTTGGCAGTCTGATTTAGTCAATGGATACCTTCTCAGAATGTTTTTAAATAACTAATTTTCAGTTAGAAGTCAGTAAAAATAAATAAATAAATAAATAAAAGAGAAGAATGTCATTTGTTTCCCATCCAAGTTTACAGATCTCATGAAAAATCTATCCCAGGTTAAGAACGCCTTCCTTATACAGAATTCTGTGCTATGCATGCTGTTTAGGACCATCTACTTCCTTGAGTCCAATATGGGCACTTGGGAAGGATAATGCTCCCTGAAGCTGCCTTGCTCTGGTGCTTGTCTCTGGCATCCAAAGCAACTCAAAGCTCTACCTATTGTTTCCAATTGATCTAGTCTCTCAGATACCACTATCAATGGGAAAAAGAGTAGGGGAGCAAGGAGAAAGGGTAAATACTTTTTCTGGACTCACTCCTCCCCTCATTGGTGCCCTTTGATCTGGGATCTTCCAGATAGACTGGCTAACTCCCAAACTAGCTTGTTTTATATGTAGGCCCAAGAGGCATAACTGATTCTTTCCATTAATCACATTGATTCCTTTTTGACTCCGTTAGAGAGGGGTTCATACCTGTTAAATGGATTAGGGTATAGACAGGACAGGTATGACCATGTCACTCTCCTATTCAATAAACTCTCTTTGCCTCCGGGTTCAAATAGAAAAATCCTCTGTTTGGCATTTAAAGCCACCTTTTCAATTTTCTCACACCTTACTCCCCTCTATGTACTCTGTTTTACGTAAAACACTCAATCTCCTGAACATTTTCACTTTTTCTCAGGGCTGGAATTCTCTACTTCCTGGCTTCCCATGCTCCCCTCAGTCAACTGGCATCCAAATTTTTGTCAGAAGCCTTTCTCAGGGCTTCTTAAGATTAACGTTTTCCCTTTGAAACTATCTCCAATTTATCCTGTGGTTTGTTCTTTAGTCATTTGCATGTTATCTCCCCCATTCAGCCCGTGGAGGTTAGGGACTGGTTTTCCCTTTATTGTATCTCCAGCCTCAGTACCTGGCATATAGTAGGTGCCTATTGCTTGTTGATTAATTGTATTGAAGTGGGGGGCAGTCCCCTATTATATTTGTATCCCCAGTGCATGGTAAACATTTTGATTAACTGTTCATTCTAGTTGAGAATGGTCTATAGGCAATGTTGTATATATCTTAAAAGAAAAGGGATCCTCTCTGGACATTCCTAATAACCCTCATAAGCCATCTGTTTAACTTTCTGCTGAGTCAGTCTGTTGGGCACTATAGGCTGCCCAAAGCAACCTCCCAAATCACATTTAGGGACAGTTATCACCAGATGCGTGGGGGGAGGGTGGCGGAGGGAGGCTCTTTGGAAGAGTCTGGACAGCTGTGAGTAGTGTGTGAAACAGCCATTGTATCGGGATTCAGGGGCTGCGGTCGGTGACTCGGAAGAGACGATCAGCACCCTCCAGGCTGACCTCAGAAGAGAGCAACAAAAAACCCGATTGTGGGAAGGCCTGAGTCTGGCCGGAATAAATGAGAGCAGGAGTGGAGGCTGGAGGTAAAGAAAGGAGAGGGAAGGAGAGGGGCTGATGGGAGCAGCCCAGCAGCCTGCACTGGCCGCGAGCCACCAAGAGGAGGAGCAGAGAAGCCTTGGAGCATATTAAAAAAGCCAGGCTGAGCACAAGCCAGAGGAAAACACATCCATAGAAGGAGCTTGAGAGAAGACAGCCCTGCAGTTTTTTCCTCGTCTTTTCTTCTTTCTCCACTTCCTGGTGAATTGCTTCAAATACTTTCCCCCCCTTTTCCCTCCTCCCCACCTCTCCAAGCAACAAAGAAGAGAAAACTTTCTCCTGGTTGAGCTTACCAGGTGAGAAGGAGGGTGTGCACCAGGGCTCCATTCGGGTCCCTTTCTTCGCCCTCCCCACAAACTCTCCCACCCCCAACCCCCAATCCTTAGGAGCGCCGTGTGGACATCGTATTCGGGCTCAAAGTAAGCGCCCCCCACCCCCGTTTCCTCTCTGCGGGAGAGAAAGGGAGTGAGGTTGGGAGAAGGAGGAGGCAGCGGCGGCGGCAGCAGCGGCAGCAGAGGCAGAGGCAGCAGCAGCAGCAGCGGCAGCAGCGCCCTGGGAGGAGGCTGAGGCAGAAGCGCTCCCGGCCAGCTCCCTCCAACAACGCCGCCGCCCCCCTCAACCCCGCCCCCCTCCCCCCAGGACTCCCAGACATGAACGCCGCTGCGAGAAGTCTGCTGGTCTCCCTCTGCATCCTGCTCCTCTGGAAGCTGGATCGCTTCAGCGAAGCCTGTAGCTGCTCCCCGGTGCATCCGCAACAGGCGTTTTGCAATGCAGATGTAGGTAAGGAAAGGCGGCTCCTTCCCTGGGTGGCAGGCTCGGCCGGGCGGCGGCCGCCTCCCTTCCTTCTCGCCCTCCACCCGCCTTCACCCGACCTTAGCGCCCATTGGAGTCAGCGCTTGGAAGCCACCCTTACCCCCAACTCCGACCAGACCTCCCGGGGTGGGGGTGGGGGAAGGAATCTCACGTGGTGACCAAATGAAAACCACTTGTTTAAACGAGCATCCCCTTAACTCCCCCCCCCCCCGCCCCTGAGCAAATTCTGAGCCAAGAAGCGCTAGTTTCGTTGGAGTCGGTCGTAAGTTTGACGTACCACTGGTCCCCTTTATCTCCTCTTTCTTTCTCTCCTTCCCTCCCCTTTCCTCTCTCTGATGCTTCTCAACCTCAGCATTCCGCTGGAATCCCACTGCAGCTCCAACCCCAGAACAGGAGCCAGGGAATGGATTTGATTTTGGCAGGCGGCGGGCTCGAGGATGCTAGTAGGGGTGGGGGAGGGAATGGGAGACAGCAGAGAATGGCCAAAGCGGGCTTTTCTCTCCCCCTCCCCCTTTCTTTCTCTCCCCCCTCCCCCTTTCTTTCTCTCCCCCCGCCCCCTTTCTTTCTCTCCTCCCTCACCCTTTCTTCCTCTCCCCCCCTCCCCCTTTCTTTCTCTCCCCTCCCAAATCAAGCCGAGGAGGGGAAGGTGAGGGCCTTCCTCAGGAAGAAACTTTTGCAGGTGGGAAGGTTCCATGCCTAGGGTTGAGTGAGTTGGTTTCCCCTCCCCCCCTCATTACCCGCACCCCTCCTTTTTTTCCTTTTTCTTTTCTTCCTTTTTTCTCTCCTTAAAGAAAAAGCTCCCTCCTCTTGAAGGATGCGAGACACTCTTCATAGACCAAATTTCGAGGGCTTGGACTTGCCTTAGTGAAAGCCACCGTATGAAAGATGGGGCTGAGGCTTTGCCACTCTTGCCCAGTGCTCCCACAAAGCAGATGTGGGATTCTGCTTGTGTGGAGTGAAAAATGTCTTCATTTTGTTTAAGATTCCTGTATGCGTGCATTGAGACTTTTCCAAATGTTCTTGAAGTTTCTGGACACTGGAAGTGGAGGGATGAAGTCCTGCCCCTGACCCCGTTGCTATTAGGATTTCAGGGATAATTTTTACTCTGATACCGTCACTGGAGTCCTAGGAGAAGATGGCAGGAGTCAGGAGAAAAGAAGAGTGGAAGGAAAAAAGCTGGGCTGATCCATGGTGGGTCCGGCAGACAGGGGGCAGTCAGAAAAGAAAGGAAAAAGCTGAGCAGGGTAGATTTCAATCTACTTACCAAGTATAAATAGCTTTACAAGCCTTTAAGCCCTTGGTCCTGATTAGCCATGGTCTTTTAGTTTAACCAAAACAGAAAATATCAAGGTCATTTTGATTTTTCCTCCTAAGGACTGTGCAACCCAAGCTCCTGTTCCTAACCTCCTTCCTACTCCCACAGCTTTTTTTTCTTGTCAAGTCAGATAAGAAGGAACGAGGTGAGGTGTCCTTTCCTGAAACTGGGATTCCTCTCCTTCCCAGCCCCTCCTCACTTTAGTTGATGCTTTCTTATGTCTCCTGCTTTTTACCCTTCCCAACCCCCCACCCCCACAACAACAATTAAAACACGTGACTTAGCTGCTTTGGATTATAGCTGGCTCTCCTCATAGGCTTATAGTTCTATACTACCTGTAGGAAGAACTTAGGTTCAGATTTGGCTTTGTTTCATAGTTTCTTATTTTAATAATAATATCCAAACATATTCAGGTTTACAAAGTCTTTCATCCTCAAGGGAAAAGTGAGTCACTCCCAAGGATTTGTCAGGATTTTGGTTTGACCAAGATGAATGTAGTTTTATGTGGACACAATTATATGAATGACTCAATTTAGAAACCCTTGGACTTAAAAATGATGGAGAGAAGGGCAGGTGATTATTCCCAAACAGGACTTTATAGAGGATGAGAAGGTCTTGAGGTATTTATTCACTTTGAAGGGAGAGTTGCATCCTAACCATATCCGATGTGGAAATAGCCTAGGTCCTAGGAACTACCTTCCCTTGTGCTCATTTCCCATTGAGTTTTTACTGGGAACAGGATCACAGATTTAGAGCTGGAGACCTTTGAGGTTATCTGGTCCAGCTCCCTCATTTTACAGATGAGGCAGCTGAGGTTTAGAGAGTGATCTACCCAAAGTCACACAGGTTACTAAATGACAAAGGCAGTATTCAAAGTCACATCATCCAATTCCAAAGCCAGAGTCCTTTCTAGTATATCAGCACCACTCAGGGAGTAGCAGGAAGATTTACTGTGCCAGTGAATCATACCTCATGGGACTGAATCAGATGTAGACACTTGGGAGAAGCTCATGGATCTCAAGACACACAGGTTCCTGTTTACTCAGTGCTGGTAAGGAAGGGGCTGGGCTCAGGGAAAGCACCTCCACATATTTCAACTGCTTTGGGAATAAAACAGAATCCAGTTACTTCTTTCATCTCCATCTCCTCCCTAATCCTCAGGCATCTTCCTCTTTGATTATTGAATTGACAGATGGGTGACAGTACTGTATCAGTTCTAGGTATGGTAGGGGAAGAACCCACCTTATTTGTTGAAAGGAGACTTTTAAAGTGGGCCCCTTTATAGTTCATATAGTTCAGCTTTCTCTACTTTCATTCTTCCTCCGTGTCTCAGCCTAGGTCATCAGAAACACAAGTTGGCCAAGTCTTCCAATATTATTTTCTCTCAAGCTCTTTTTTGGGAATGAGGCTGTTTAGAGATTGGATTCCATTGGGAGGCCCAAAGTGTTGATACAAAATTATTAATGACACCTCTTACTTTGATCAATAAATCCGCTATGGTTTAGCAATAATATCCCACATTTTGCCTTTAAATTATTTGTTGCTGTTCAGTCCTTTCATATCCAACTTTTTGTGACTCCATTTGGAGTTTTCTTGGCAAAGATGCTGGAGTGGTTTGTCCTTTCCTTCTCCAGCTCATTTTACAGATGAGGAAACTGAGGCAAATAGGGTTAATACTTGCCCAGGGTCACACAGCTAGTAAGAGTTTGAGGCTGGATTTGAACTTAGGTCTTCCTGACTCCAGGCCCAATGTTCTATCTCCTGAATCATCTAGATGCCCTTTCTAATTGTATCTCAGTACAATATCTTGGGCATAGTAGGTATTTAATACCGTGTTCACTTGAAGTTTGTACATCACCTTCCTTCTCCCCTTTGAATGTTCAGCTATGATCAGGAAGATCTGTTTGATGATAGATATGCATTGCAAACAAAATCATTTGGTTTTTTGTTTTGGCGTCATTGGCACTTAAAAAAGTGACTTGTCCAGGGTGACACTGTTAGTGTCTGAGGTCAGATTTGAACTCAGGTCCTTCTGACTGTAGGACCAGTGCTCTATCCAAACCAAAATCATTTGGATACATTTAAGTTGTGAGTTTGGGAGTTGAATATCATAGAGAATGAAGGGCAGATAAGAACCAAAAACTTCTTTGGGGCCAATTCCATTGTTACCCAGTTAGACCTAGAGTAGCAATATGTATGATTGGACATAAAGTTTAGGAAGGTAAAAAAAGACTGCATTT
Source organism: Potorous gilbertii (assembly GCA_028658325.1). Lineage (NCBI taxonomy): Eukaryota > Metazoa > Chordata > Mammalia > Diprotodontia > Potoroidae > Potorous > Potorous gilbertii. The sequence goes on from CM053770.1 coordinate 498,000,505, forward strand.
ATTAAGCATCTACTGTATACAAGGTGATATTGCTAGGTGCTGAGAGCCAAGTGATGAGGTCCTTAGCCCTAGACAATCTTAAAATCAAATGGGTTAAGGACAAATGCACTAATAAATATAATACAAAATTAAGCACAAAAGTACGTTTGAGGCACAAATATGTTAGGAGGATACAGAGGAAAGAATTTCAGTCCTGAGTATCACTGATGGGGAAAAAAAAGGCAGTAGAAGAGAAAAAGAATATAGGTGTTGTAACAGGAAGTTACAAGGAATTGGAGTGAGAACCCTGGAGATAGTACAGTTCTCAGACAATCCAATCATGTCACCCTAAATAGTCTTTACCTTAGTAAAAAGGATTTTTTTTTCAAGTGCCTTTCTTTCAGAGAGCTCAGTGGTTTAAATTATATGACTGTATGGATCTTCTTCATATCTTGGAGCATCCATCAGGGAAAACCCTTCTTTCTTCTTATAACAAAGCCCTACTATCATTAGGGCGTGTACTTTGAGATATTTTCAAGGAAGGATAATGTGTAGACACCAGTATGTTTATAGTCTCTCTCTTGGTTCCCTTTTCTGACCAAGAGCATACATTTTTCAAACAGTTGAGTGGAATTAAAGGAAGAGAGTGGGCATGCAACAGAATGAAACTATCTGGCATGATCATAACCATGATCACACCAGTACTACTCAATTAATTGGAGTGGGAAAAGATTTCTGCTTTATAGATGTGAAAACTGAGGATTCTGGAGAGAGAGTAAACTAATGGTCCCAAGCCTGATGCATATGGAGGACTCCTGTACCTGTTCCCTGGACTGTGCTGCCTGTTTTGTTGGGCAATGTCAGATAGAGGCTTTTCTTGGATTCCAGTTTTATACTTCTGGAGAATTCCAACCAGAAAGTTTTTGTGAAGGTTTTGTTCTAAGAAAGAAGTAGCCTTTTGTGACATTTCATGTTTTATTTGGTCATTTGACTGGGTGTGGAAGCAAGAGCAAGGCTGAGCAATTTTATTCTTTCCTTGCCCAGAAAGTTCTAATTTATCATCCTGAGGTCATAAACACTTGCTTTAGGTAGCCTGAGAGGCTCAAAGATAGCATTAACCAGAGAGTGGATCAGAGATCCATTACAGGCACCTGTATGGAATTAAATGTCAACAAAGGCATCCTACCCAGGCGACTTGCTTTGCCTTTATGGCTGGGCTTCTGAACATAGAAAAAGCTTTTGTCACACTGTCATTTAGAATGCTTTGCAGCTGAGAGGGTCATAGAGGTAAAGTACTTTTTTGGCAGATGGAAATTGGACCTTTCCTCTAAAAATATGACAAAAAATGGGTGTTTAAAAATGAGGGCAGAGTATGGAGACATGGAGGAGGGGGTGTTGGGGATGGATTGAATGTAATTTATGTCTACCACTTCTCAATGGTAAGATTGCTTAAGTTGTACTCTATGAAATTAACTGAACTTTGGGGGCAATTGTTTCTTGCAATTTTTTATTGCAGTGGTCAATTCAGGAGCATTGGGTCTAGAGTCAAGGTCATGTAAGTGGGTAAGTGAGAGAGGAAGAGTTTGAGTCCAGGTCCTCCAACTCCAAATGCATTGTTTATTGTACTAGGTCCCTTTATCATGAACATATTTGTAAAATTTAAAGGCTACTATGTGTTGGCAAGGTGTTATTACAGGAGGGTAAGGAGGTAAATTAGAAGATAGAAAATTAAAAGCTGGCTGTTAATGTCCCAGAAAATACAACCATTCTCTGCTCCCCACCCATCCCCAGTTTACAGGTACTACTTGCTTGTTATAAATAGACATACTCTGGGAAAACAGTTATTTGCAAGACTGGACTGGCCTATTCTTCAAGTTCTTGACTTTATTCCAATGCTTGATGGTTTCAGTGACTGGAAGCTGGGGAAACAACTTTGGGGAAAAGGATTGTTCAAAAACATGGAAGGAATGTCATTCTGAAACAAGGTTTCTACTCACCAGTTTATTTCCTTTGTGAGGACCTTACTAAGTCAAGTGATTGTGGTACCCAGTTCAACCAGCATCTACTCTGTTCCAGACACTGCTACATCCTGGCATATGAAGACAAAGACAAAACAGCCCTTGTCCTTAAGGAGTTTACATTTTTATGTTGTAGAGGAGCAGAAGTTTAGGACTGTAACATCTCTGTACTTGTGATATATGTTTGATTTGCTACTTACTAGATTATCTGTCTCGTACTTGAGATTGGCCATCAGAGGCCATTTTGCTCGAGTCCTCCCCTACCCCCCCACTTCCCATATATTGTTCTGAAAATTGTTTATCCAATCACTACCATTGTTTCTGGAAATAACACATCAGTGAATTTGCTTTGTGATTCCAGTCTTTGTGACTTCCCAGACTAGAACACCTTTCCTTGTCCCTTTCCCTTGTCAACGTTATTCCTTCTGCATTATAAGATTTTAAGGGCAAGGAATATCTCATTGTATATACCCTTAGCACTTAAGATGATGCTTGACACTTAGTAAGTACTTAATAAATATTGTTCGTACATTCATTCATTTTGCTTCCATTCATGTACTGGCTGTGTGACAAAGAGGAAGTAACTTAACATTTCAATGTCTCAGGTAACTCCCTAAGGTTATGATTTACAAAAGAGTTGCTGGTCTGTATCAATCAATGTGCCAGCATTTTTAAAACATCTACTTAAGCCTTGTGTTAGGGATCCCACTCACAAGGAATTTATTTTGTGTTGGGGAAAACAACATATGTATCAGGGGAGGGAGGCTTTTTTTCCACACTGGGAGATCCACACAACAATGAAATAACAGATCCAGACCAAACTATCAATTACCCATGTTATTCATGGATAATGTTCATTCCTGGGTTCACTTTGCCCTGCCATTAGACCCACTTCTAAAATGTCTTTCCTCATTAGTTGTATATCCTTAGGGACTACAGCATTATGTTAACAACCTTAGCCAAACACACTTACAAAGGTATCTGCTGATGGAGGTTGGGGGTTATGTTTAAATGTATACCAAAGCCAAATGAAATATTATTTTGATGGTCTGCTCTACTGGATTATCTATGTCCCTCCATTCCATTAACATAGACAAGGGACAATTGAGAGTATTACATTAAATATTCACTAAAGCTCTCTGCCTTGCTCTTGGCCTTATCACTTTAGAGGGATATAGAAAACCAGGGGAAGAGTTGTCTACTTTTCATGCAAAAATATGACCGGAATTGGGTGATCACCCCGTATTTAGGGTACAGAAGACAGAGGGTTAGAGATTTTAGGTTTTAAATGATAAAAAGTACTGTTTTTAACTACAAAGAAAGGTCTTAAAATCTGTGGAAGATTATCCATTATAGTAGTTGTCATTTCCAAGGGAAATGAGTTTTTGACTTATGCATGAAAAATCTGAAAAATGGCATAGAATATGTCATGGGTATAAAGAATGTCCTCTCAATGAGATTCTAACCCACTAAATAAAGCTCAGCCATTATTTCTTCTGGACTTTTCTCTAATAATGGCATTTCTATCACTCTTAGAGGGTTCATTATGTATAGAACTGGCTTTGACTAGAAATGAGAGGAAGTAATGAATGAGATGCCTTTCCTATTTAACAATAGCTCAGATTTTTATAGAGTGTATGGTTTACAAAGCATTTTTCTCAAACAGTCTTCTATTTGAAGTAATGAATGTAATACCCTTCATATTTTAATAGCAGTTCACATTTTTAGAGTGCTTTGTGGTTTACAATGCACTTTTCTCAAACAATCCGATATTGTTAGGTAATGTGTTAGTCCCATTTTACAGATAGACTGAGGCTAAAATAGATTAAGTGATTTAGTCATGGTCACTTTTATCAGAGCTCATTTGGACAAACCTAAAGATTTCCCAAAAGCCCTTCAGTCTCAGAATTGGGAGTGAGCTAGGGAAATCTTTTAAGCCATATAAACTTGAATAGCAAGTTTTAGCATTTTAAACTTGAGTAGCATTTTAAAAGCCCAGAATTTCCAATCTCCCTTTTATAAAAGGAAATATTTACTCATTTATTTATGTATCCTAACCTGAAGAAGTATATAATTTCCCAAAGTTAAGGATTGTTGTTTGTATAAAGACTGGAAGTGGGTGGGGTGTGGATTCAGTTACTTCCAGCCTAATTGAAGTAATTAATAGTGTGCTATATACCCTGATACCTTTATCAAATGAGAACACATCTACAGAATTAATTAATGAAAATTTCTAAAATAGACATAAAAGTACCTAGTGTTACCATTATGTTGGTCATCATTTGAGCCTTTTCATACCAAATATTTAGAGTTTTTTTTTTACTCATTATGTAGAAGATGTTTTAAAATGAGAACAGATTTTCATTTTTTTAATTGAAGAGATAAGGACCTATGATTTCAATGGTGTAGGGAACTACAAAGTGCGAGAATTTCGGAGTGCAGGTCAGCAGCTTCTGTTCAAATTAGTCTTAGAGAGTTGCCTAGAGTACTAAAACATTAAGAGTATCATCTAGAGTTACAAAGTTACTGTTTCAGAAGTGGATTTGAACTTAGGGCTTCCTGGTTTTGAGGCCAGCTCTCTATCCACAACAACATGCTGGTTTTTTTCATGGGAATTAAGGGGAAATAGTATTTATTTTATAGAATCTTGCTTTGCAATTTATCTTTGTTTCAGTGTCTTTAATCAACAAACTCGAGAATGGAATAATACTTGACCGGTAGTAGTATGAAGTAGTATGACCTCCACCTTCAGGTCAAACTTGGAGCTAGCCAGTGGCTTCCACTCCTTTTTTCATACAGAAGGCTTAGTATTTAGGACCTTAAAATGAGTCAGCTTCACATTTGTGCCTAGAGCTGCTAATAAGAGTTATGACCTATTGCCATCTCTTTCCTTTGGGGCTAAAGTAAATGAAAACAGACTATGCTTATAGCAAGAAGGTCTTAAGATAGATGCCAGAAGACAACAAAAACTTTCTGAATGAGACTTGGAAGGCAATGGCATGGCATACCTTAGACTGGGGGTTCTTAACTTGGGATCCAAGGAAGGGATTTTTTAAAAAATAACTTTTTCACTACAATTGGTTTGATAGTTTGTCATCTCATTTTATACATTTAAAAATATTATTCTGAGAAGGGCTTCGTTCATAAACTTCACCAGACTACCATAACACATATACATACGCAAAGGTTAAGAACCCCTGGACTAGGCAGTAACATTCCTTGAGCAATGAAGACCATATATACATAGGGTTACCCAAATCAGAATTTTGTAAAAAGCTTTAATATGACCCATCAGTAAGAAGCAAGTATTTTCTGTGATTAGAAAACTAGCCTTATACTGCTTCTAGTGGAGACAAAAGACAAGACTCTGGAGGGAGAGGTAAAGATGGAGGACAAAGAAGCCAGCTGACCTTCATACCTGTCTTATTACCTGTAAAGTCAAGATATCTTGCTGAGGGGGGAAGGGTATCACACAAGGGTAGGCTGGTTCAACAACCAAGGCTGGGAGGGGTAGATGTATATTCATAATATACTTTAAAATTTAATCTGCATTATTAACATTTTCATAAGTCTAGACAGCCAACTAAACAATACACCAAGCTTTGAATTGTAGCCTTCTGAGGTGTAAATGCTTATAATGAAAACAGCTCGGCCAGTTTAAGGTGGCCCCTGCACACCAGTGATGTAATTAATCATGGTGGTGTTAGGAGTGGTAGGTTATGAAAATCTCTAGCACTGTGGTTGCCTCTGTTAGGGTCTATGTGTTGGGTATTATCATTTTTTGGTTTGTTTTAAGACTCTTTTGATCCATTTTCTCTCTCTGCTCATCTTAATTTTTTTTTTAGCAGCTTTTTTCTGGTTGGAGATACATGAGCATTCTGATTGGACATTTTTCCCTTGGGCAGCATGTCTGTGCCCCCGATTTCACCCCCTGCCCTGCTGTCATAGCATCAAACACTGTTGTTCCTATGGCAACAGCCTGACGTAGCAGTCCAGAGAAGAATCTGGAGCTGTTGCTGAAAATGAGAGAGCATTTATTTCCACTACCTTTGGTCATTTGGCAAGAGAAACCCCACCCATTTCTCTTTGGTGGCTTGTTCCTCATTGGAACATTCCTAATTTTTTTCTCCCCTTTTTAAAGGCATCACTATTTGGTCACCATCTGTTTAGAGAGCTTTTGTTGTGGTGAGGTAATGAGGCATTCCGCTTGGGGAGATGGGCTATAAATTGGCTAGCAGAGGCCCCCCACAAGACTTTAGATGCTCTGTATTTTAGTAGCCTCTTTTTAACGGCTACTAGGTCTATAAAGCTTATAGAATAAAAACCAAACCCAAGATACAAGAGAGAAGGGTGACAAAATTGCCACTTACTCATAAGGTAAACATGGTTATAGCTGATTAGGGGACCCAGAGTTAAGCTATTTAGGGAGATTGGTTAGCAGAAAATAAATCAGCCCTAAGTTTGGAAGAAAAAAAGGGGATGCAAATCATCTTCAAAAACACTTTTATTATTGTCACAGTTATGTCTATTTAAGACAGTTCATTTGCATCAATCAATTGAATTGATTACCGCAATGTAGCAAGGATTTATTGGGAGTTTATTTTGCATAGTGGTAGTGTGATTATAAAAAAATATGACATGGTTGATTCTTGCCCTGAAGGTGCTTATAACTTTGGAGAAACAAGATTCACATATGTGAAACAATTAGAAAATGAGACAGATTTTTAAAGTAATATCTTACTTATCTGGAAGTCATTTTTTCAGTAGTCTTAAATATCTAGAACACAGACAAGAACCCTAAAGTAAGCAAATAATGCTCCTGAGCAATCAAAACATGTCAAAAAGTCTGTGCATTTTATTCTAAGGAAAACTCCCATCTCAGAACCCATTTCCTCTTGCTTTAGATACAATTTTAACTAGCCTACTTAAGTGATTTCTCAATCTACAGCAAATTTGGGCCATAAATTAGGAGGGAGGGGAAGTCTGCTAGAGACAGTCAGACTGACAAGCAGCAAGAAGGTCTTGCTAACAGCCTAGAAAGAACAGAAGAGGCAGAAAAGCTATGAAATACACACACACACACACACACACACACACACACACACGCCTTAGATCTAGGTGGGAAGTCACTTAGTTTAGGAGCAAACAGTCTCAGCTACTGCAATAGCCCCAGGGAACATCATTTTATTACAGTACAGTATAATTTTTGTAATTATATTTTCATGATGATGAGTCTGAGTCATCAGGAAAAGGTTAAATTATGCTCAGAATCTTCCCTTTAAAAAGTCTGGAAGTATGTAAACCATTTTAGAAAAATTTCCAGTGAAAATGGTACTTAAAAATTTGGTGGGTTTAAAGAAAGACAGAATACTGGATGTGTGTTAGTCAAAAGAACAAGTTTCAAATCCTGGCTTTGCTAGTTACTATCTAATGGAATGGACTCAATGATGACTGAAATCCTCCACTCTAAATCCTATGATTCCAAGAATTTGTTCGTTGAATTCTGAAAGAAAGTGCAGCAATTGACTGAAATAAGAAAGTTAGAAAAGACAGTTAGCTTAGGTGGGGAGGATGAACTTTATTTTAAATGGTCTTTTTGAGATAAGGTAAAGAGAGTGGGTTCTAGAAAAGCTTGTGGAGTGATTGTTTTCTATTTGGTAGGGAGAAGTGTTTAAACTCATCAACCATGAGGAATCTAAGTGCGCACTAACATGCATACACACACAATCACACCACACCATACCATCCCACACTACATCAAACATAGTGACATGCAAAGATAAAAGGAGATTAAAAAAAAAAAGATAAATGAGATAGTCTTTTGCCCTCAAGTGCTTTCTTGGGAAACTGGAAAGCCTCTCCTGCATGTGAAGCTGATGGCTGATAGTCTCTACATTTTTCTACTGTGGTTGCCAGGATCCTAAAAGAATGAAGTTCTAGTTAGTCTAGTCTGGTTATCTTCTACTGAATGGAACTCATGCCTTGAAATAAGTAAAGGTAGTCAAAAGGTAGGAAGTATGCCTCGGGAGAAGTTTCTATAGCCACTGCTGCCATCGCCGCCACCTCCTCCTCCTCCTCCTCCTCTTCCTTCTGTCTCTCCTCTGTGTCTCTGTCTCTGTCTCTCTGTCTCTCTCTCTCTCCAACCTATATCCATTCCAGGTAAGATGAGTGAAATGATCTATTGAACTGTACAAAAGTGTCAGTTTCTCTTCATAGCTTTGAAATTGCTTCTGTCTCAAATTTTACTTTTTTCAGACTATCTTAGATTGTGGTATAGGTGAAATCTTTCTGAGGTCTAAGCTGCCTGATAAAGACAATAATATTAATACAACCTCCTTCTAGACATGGGAATAGAACTAAAGCTTGAGGGAGAAGTTTTGGATACTGAAGACTGATCTTGGGAAAAGGTCAGGCTACCTATTATCATCAGTAATCTCTAAACATTTTGCATTCAGTTTTGATTAACCTAATACTCTTGTTATCATGTTCAGTGCTTGAATTCTATAAAATACACTTAATTCTAAAATATTATGAATATGATTTTATCTATAAAGATTCAGAAAGTACAGCTACTTTCTTTTCATGCTTTATACTCATTGTGAATATGGGGAGCCAGAAACCCAGGCTCTAATCCTTGATTCATTAGCCACCTGTATGATCCTGGCTCTCACTTAGAACTATAAAGTCATGGAATTTTCAATCTGGAAGATACCTGAGAGACTGTCCAATTCCACAAGAATTTATTAAGCACTTACCAGGTGTAAGGCAGTATGCTGGTATTTTCCAAATTACCTGGGCCAGAGGATACTTAAGAAATAGTCACTTCTTGTCTCATTTCCTGCCTCCTCTGGTTAGCATTGAAAGACTGCTGCCTATCTTTCCAGACTTATTTTACACTATTTGCCTTTATATATTATTCCAACTAAAGTGGTCTATTGGTGTTTTGTATTCAGCATTTCATCTCCTACCTCTTTGTCTTTTACTCAGGCTGCTACCCCCACTCCCATGCTTAAAATAGTCTAATTCCTAATTTATAGTCCCTCATTCTTCAAGATTCAGCTCTAAACCTTTAATGATCCCATTTGGTCTTTCTCCTCAAATCATTTTGTATTACATATTTCCCATAGGATATAAACTCTTCAAGAGCAGGGATTGTTTCATTTTTTTTATCTTGGAAGCCCCAGTGCCTAGAGCTTAAATATGTTGATAATTTAAAAAAAAATCTAGCCTGGGGATATGGGACAACGCCAGAATAAAGGTGAGAGGTATTATGAAGCAGAGCAGGGGAAATTTGTCTATTTTCATATTAAAATGGAAAAAAAAATTTAAAAAAAGCAAGCACTGATTACCTACTCAGTATGCTAAGCATAAGTATGCTTGTCTCTAGGGATAAAAAGACAAAAAATGACAACGTTCTCTGTTTTCAAAGAGTTTGTACTTTGTTTGGTGGGGACTACATATATTTGTGTACATATATCAGGGACTGGCCCCTGCCTAGAATGCCTCTTCATGACTTTCCCAGAAGCAGGCTCCCAAGCTGCTGTCACATGGAGACCTTGGAAATACCTCATGAAGATGGTGGCAGTTGAGTATCTAGGCCTTGAGGTCAAGGAGGGAGGACAGCCAGTACAAAGATGGGGTACTTTGTTATGTGGAACAGAAAGGGGGTTTGACTGGTCCACAGTATACACAAAGAAAACTGATGTACGGTGAGACTGGAAAGTAACTTAGGGTCAGATTGTGAAGGGCTTTCAGTGCCAAACGGAGGAATTAATAATATTGAATTCCAAAGAGATGCAAGGAGCCACTGGCATTTACTAAGGAGGAAAGTGATGTGGCTAAACCTGTACTTTCAGAAAATCAGTTTGGCAGCTATGCAAAGAGTAGTTTGAAGAAGGGGGAGATTTAATTCAGTGCTTCAAGGATCTGTGATTTTTTGCTGTGAGATTCCATCCATTGACACAGTGTAACCTTTTTTGTATCATAGACCCCTTTGGCAGTGTGATGATAGGGACTTCTTCCCAGAATGTTTTTAACTAGATAAAAATAAAATAGAATAATTGTATTGAAATACAATTGTGTGTGTGTGTGTGTGTGTGTGTGTGTGTGTGTGTGTGTGTGGTGGGTTGGTTTTTTTTTTAAGATCACAAACCCCAGGTTAAAAACCCTGGCTCTGCAGTATCTGTGGCTTAGAAGTTCATAGCCCTGCAACTATCCCAGAGGATGGGCCTTATTGATTTAGGTGGGCTAGTTATTAAATGAAAGATATACTTGTAGCACTTCTGGCTTGGAAAAACTAATTGGTTTGAGAGTGAAGAGTTGGAAGGGAGAGAGGGGAAACCACCCAGAGCAATCAGAGTTTTTGTTTTTGGTCCTGGTGCTTGTGTCCTGAATGCCAAAGGAAGGTACCAAGTGAGACAAAAGTATATCAGGGCTACCATCCTAGAAGGCTTTTTTAGATGAGTAGTAATTGTCCAGGGAAAGAGGTAGGATCCATTATTAACTTTTTCCTCAGACCCAGTAGCAAGTAACTCAGACAAGAGCAGTGAGCCTCACCAATAATACTTTGAAAATGTACCACGGATCACCATGGTGCTCCACAGAGATAGCATCCACCTGTCGCAACTTGGTTACCTGCTTGGGCTTCTCCTGAACTGGATATCTTCTTCAGGCATCATTTTAAAGGTTAAAGTACCATATTAATATATCATAACATTATATGTGAATTATTTTTAAAGAAGAGGTGCACAACACATTTCAGTTCCTTTAGGGCCTTACTAACACAAAGCCTCTGGCATCCTGTCTAGGGTTGCAGCAAGAAATGTTTGGGAGCCACTGCCTTAGTTGCTTTACTCAACAACCTAGCATTTGGGGAATTTCCCAGCCTGCTTTGTGGTTATGTTATCATGACATGGAAAAGGGTAGCGTTCCTTTGGGTGCATGAGAGTACTGCCTCTGCTGAAAAAGCTCTGTGTGACTTTGCTGCCTACTGGTTATTCTCTATCACCTGGAGCAAAGGGCATGGAAAGCTCTGAGTAATGAATGGCCCCACTGTCCGAACTGCTCCAAAGTCTCTAGGTGTCATCTAGAGGCCAAACTAGGCTATGATCTCTCCTTCCTGTGTTTTGAGTGTAGCTACTGTATGGAAGGGAGGTCTGTGGTTTCCCTGCATGATTATAAAGGCACTAGGCAAAACTTTTCAGTTTGAAGGCATGAACTGGGAAGGGAGAGAAGGAAGAGGAAAACCTCCTGGAAAGCTATGAAAATGTTGTCTTTGGGCCAGATGCTGTTGTCTTGAAAGCCAAAGGAAGAAACTGAGTAGGACAAAGGTGCTTTAGAGCTACTAACCTTGAATGCCAGTAGAGCAGGAGACCTGAGTTCTTCCTGGGGAAGAGCAGTGTGAATAAAACACCTAAGTCAGAAACTGTGCTCTCTCTCTTTTCTGGGAATCTGCCTGACCTCAGAGCAGCATGCCATACTGGCTCATAGAAATGTCTCCTCTTCTCTATCCACCCCTTCTGCCCCAAACCCAGGAAAGGTAGGTTATTAGTGGCTAGAGTATAATTTAGTCTCAGTCAGAGTTTTCAGAATGTGAAAAATCTGCCACACCGGACCAAACCCCTTTATTCATTTCTGGCTCCTTAATATCTGTGGTCATAGGGCACAGTAGAGGCATAGATGACAAAAACCCGCAGATTACCCCATTACCGAAGACTCAGCCAGGAGACTCAACTCCTTCTGCCAGATCTACTAATAAGTATCCTAATAGATGAATTAAAATTTATCCTCTCACAGTTTCTCTCTGCCTTATCAAGTACTTTAAAAAAATCACACCCATCCCAGATAGAGAGTATTGGTAAAAACAAAGGCAATTTTATCCTCAAACCAGAAAATGTCACAAATTGTTAATCAAGCCCTGTATTGTTACTGAGACAGAATCATGGGCATCAATTGAAAGAGCACTGGTTTGGAGTTGGAACAACCTAGTTTGAGTTTAGCCTCTAACGTTTCTTAGCTGTGCATCTAGGCAAATTGCTAACTTTTCTGAACTTCAATTTCCTCTTTTCTAAAATAGGGATAATAGTGACTATAAAAATGCTTTGTAAATGTGGGGCTCTTGTGGTGGGGAATGTCCATACCATCTTGGGACTGGCTTTAAGACCAGACATGAAAATGGGTGAAACCCTTTCATCAACCACATGTTTAGGATCTGGTCACCAAAAAAATGTAGCTGACTTTTAATGATTCAAGAGATGATCACCTGGCAGATCCTTTTTTCTCAAATATTTTTCCATCCTTTTCTATTCCTGACTTTGACCCCTAAAGACAGAAGATTGATTATATCATTGATTACTTTGTAGTCTTAGAGTCTCAATGAAGTCCCCTATAATTGGTCAAAGGATTGCTGATGACCTCTTCCCAGACTCTCTCTGGGTGAACTTGAAGTATTTACAGATGTTACCTCTGCTTTTGTAGAATTTCAGAGTAAGAAGGGGCTTTAAAGGGCACTTCATCTTGTCTAAACCATACCTATACAAGAATTCTCTTTACAAACTACCTAGTAAGTGGTCATTTAGTATGTGCTTGAGGATACCCATTGAAGAGGAAACCAGGCCTCCTGAAGCAACCCATTCCACTTTTAGACAGCTATAATTGTTAGAAAGTATTTTCACTTTCTATAACCCTAATCCTTTTCCCTTAAATCAGGCCTAAATTTGGCTAGTTACACCTCTTCCAGATCCTAGTTTTTCCATCCAGTGATCCAAGATGAATTTCCTAGAACAGCTTCTTTGTTTGCATTTATCTTTACCGTGCCTAAATCAAATATAATTCAATATTCATATCATGTGTTTGCTCAATTAACTTTGTGCTGGTTTGTTTTTGTATTCTTTTGGGTCCTTTTACATATTTTTCTTGTCAGAGTGTTCGACTCAATAATTGCCTATGTTGTTATTATTTGGTCATTTCAGTCATGTCCAATTCTCCATGAGCCCATTTGGGGTTTTCTTGGTAAAGATACCTGGATAGTCTACTCATTTTATAGATGAGGAAACTGAGGCAAACAGGGTCAAGTGACTTCCCAAGGTTCACACAGCTAGTAAGTAAGTGTCTGGCTAGATGTGAACTTGGAAACAGAATCTTCCTGATTCCAAACCAAGTACTCTATCCACTGCACCATCTAGCTGCCCCCAATAATTGGTCTTTGGAAGTTACCTTTTACCTGTATAATAGTGTCTAGCAGAACATAGTAACTTTTTATCAGGATGGTCTAAAGACCATGGGCTCTTTAGAGTCATAATATGAGATTTGCATTCACAGTTCTATAACTATCTTTCTATGTGACTTTGTTATCTTTGCTACTTTGAGCCTCAGTTTCTACGTCTGCAAGATGGGATTGCTATCAACCCTCTTTTCTCAGATTGGTCACAAGGATAAAATGAAATAATAGAATTATGGCCTTGTAAGGGAGTTTAGAGCTCATCTTTAAGTAATTAGGTTTACTCTCCATCTGCCAGTGTTTGAATTACTCTGCATTTTCCAGACACACTCAGAAATATTCTCAGGCCTATCTCTGGACATCTAGGGGAAAATGGAAAATAGTTGGGTTCTTAACCAAAGATAGAAGTGCTTATAAGAGATAAAGGAATTTTGATTACATAAAACTGAAAGGCTTTTGCATTAACAAAATATGAGGATTAGAAAAAAGGCTGAGAAAAAAAACTTTGCATCACATGTTTCTGTTAAAAGTCTGATGGTCAAGAGAAATAAGCAACTAAGAGAAATATTAAAACCAAAGGCCATTTCCTAATAGTTAAATGTTCAAAAGATTTGAACAAATAGTTCTCAAAAGAATTACAAAGTATTGACCAAAGAATGTTTCAAATCACTCATAAGAGAAAGACATATCCAGATAGATCTGAGGTTATATCTCATATCAAACAAATTGACAAAAATATGACCCCAAAAATGGAAATGACAAAGAATGGAATGATAGACTAATGCACTGATGGAACTGTAAATTGATCTGACCATTCTGAAAATCAATTTGGAATTCTGCATAGAGAGTGACTTAAAATGTCTCTACCCTTTGTCCCAGGTATTCCATTGCTAGGCATATGTACCCAAAGCGTCAGAATAGTTAAAACAACTTTTGTAGTAGGAAAGAATTGAAAACAAAATATATACTCATGAATTGAATTAAGCTGTTCTGCATGAATGTAATGGACTATTGCTGTTGTTGCAAGAAACAATATAATGAAGGTGGAGTAGCATGGGAAGATGTGTACTGATACAAAGTGAAATAAAACCAGAACCTAGAAGACAATATACATAATGACTATAACAGTGTAACTAGAAAGAGTAACAAAAAAATTGAAACCAAATGCTGTGAAATTATGATTGCCTAACCTCAAAGAGGAGATGGGAGATGGTACCTTTCTCACAGACCCCGCTGCTTCCTCCTTCCCTAACTTTGTGGAGATGAGAGGCCATAGTTGTAGAAACACTACATATAGTATCAGATTTTAACATGTTGATTAGTTTTCTGAACTGTTTCCTACTCTGTTTTATTCTTTGTTGAAAGGGATGGTCCTCTGGAGATGAGGGAGAGGAACACACTCAGAAATGTAGATATTGCAATAACAAAAGTTAATAATAGAAAAAGCTTTTCAAAAAAGAAAGTAGCTGGCATGTAGAGGCTGCCAGGTGGGACAAGGGGCATCACATTTAAGGGAAACATGGAGAAAGAAAACTGGGAATTGGGAGGTAGATGTAAGGAAATGCAGACTCTAAATACTTGTAGATTCAACTCTTACTAAGGGTACCTAGGTGGCATAGTAGTAGAGAGTAGACCTGAAGTCAGGATGTCCTGAATTCAAATTCCTGGGCAAGACATTTAGCTGCTGCCTCAGTTTCCTAATTTCTAAAATGGGGATATAACAATAGTACCTACCTGCCAGGGTTGTTGTGAGAATAAAAATAATATAGTATTTGTAAATCATTTTGCAAACCTTAAAATCCTATATCAATGCTAAGTATTATTAGCTTTAAGTGGCTAGAAATGGACAGTCACACAATAGAGACTCAGCAGGAATAGCAGTAGGATTGCTCACTTTAAATAGGTTTCATTTTATTCAGTGTGACTTTAATGGAGGCCTGTCTTAAATAGGTCACTATATGATTTTGTTTAGTGATTCATCTATAAAATGAAAGAGTTGGGCTTGCTGACCTGTAAGGCCCCTTGTAGCACTAAGAATCTATGGTCACTGTGACCCCACCCCCAAAAATAAAAGATCAGTCATATTTTAAAGTCCTTTCTCTTTGTCTTCTTCTCCCCACCCCTCCCCTTATCTTTTGATTAGGATACTATTTGTAAAAATTATTAGTAGTTCTTGGATTCTTGGATAGACCTGTGATCTTATAAGTATAGGTACTCCTGATTTCATTCATATGAGTCACCACTTTTTCCATCCTGTTCAGGTCTTAACCTTAAATTCTCCACAAATTGGGGTAGCTATTGTCTCCCAATCACCACGATACTCCCCTTCTTTCTTCAATGAGTTCAGCATCTAGTAAACAGGCTTTGTCTTCTCTCTTAGCTCCTGCCCTTATGCTAGAAAACTTCACGTATACACTGATGCTAACGTCATACTTCTTCAACTTAAGTTATTTCTCATGGTCTCTTCCTCCACCTCACTTTAGCTACACAAGAGAGGCTAATACCCGTGGTCTTGCCATTACCTACAAGTGAACCAATTCTATGATCACAAACTCTGAAATTCCCTTATCTGTTGTCATTCTAACTCTTTGTCTGCCTTGCCTGTTTCATTCCTACTACTTCTTAAAGAGGCATATTCACTCACTCTAAATAAGTACCTGAAAAGGCCTTAGCCTAAAAAGGGGAGGGTCTCCCATTGCATCCTGGGCCATCTCCAGTCATCCTGATGAATATTTGGTCACTGGATCCAGATGACTCTGGAGGAGAAAGTGAGTTTGCACAGCACTCACTCAAATTAAAGTCAACTGCAAGTCATGTCTTCTTTTCCCTGACGTCATGGTCCTCTTCAAAAAGGGAAGGACAAATACAACAGCACTGTTCTTCTGGAGTCCCCTTCCTCCTTATCCTTTCAGCTATTTCACCTTGCCTCTTATTCTCATATTACAACCACCATCCAGGGCTGAACTAAGTTGGAAAAACTCATTAATTGTGTAGTGTAGGACCACTACAAATTTATGTCACATAATGTCAACTAGGCCCTCACTGTGTCAAGGTAATTCTTTTTCTTCCTAATTGATTCACTGCTCCACTCACTACAGCAGCGTTTCCATATCTGTTCATCTCTCTTCAAATTTCCTAAAACTTTCCCTTCCCTTATAAGCCATCTGAACTGAGAACCTTGCCTCATATTTCATATTGACTCTGTGATCACTCTCTCTTTGATACTCTTCTCTCTCTAGATTTTCAAGAAACTACTCCTGGTTTTCCTTCTGCTTATCTGACTGTTCCTTCCTTATCTCCTTTATTGGACCTTCACCCAAATCACACCCTCTAACTATAGGAGTCCCTTCATATTCTGTCCTGAGTCTTCTTCTCTTTTTCCCTCTCTGCTGCTTCACTTGGTGATCTCATTAGCTCCCATGGATTTAATTACCATCTCTATGTTGATGATTCTCAAATATACCTATCCTGCCCCAACCTCTCCACTGACCTCCAGTCTTGCATCTCCAATTGCCTTTTAGACATCTCAAATTCAACATGTCTAAAAAAGGACTAATTATCCTCTCCTTATCCCTTCCCCCTCCTAACTTCCCTTTTATTATTGAGGGCAACACCATCCTCCCAGTTCCTTAGACTCTCAACCTGCCTGTCTTCTTCAACTCCTCATTATCTCTCACCTCCCATATCCAATCTGTTGTGAAGGTCTGTCAATTTCACTTTTGCAACATGTCTCAAATAGACCTAGTCCTCTCCTCTAGCACTGCCACCCCCTCTGTTACAGACCTTCATCATGTGCTCTATTACAATAGTCTGCTGGTAAGCCTGCAAATCATTGACAGAATCACCCCTCTACTCATCAGATTCTAGTGGTGTGCTGTTAACTCCACAATCAAATAGAAAAATCTTCTACTTGTATTCCCTAACTCATTCCTACTTTTCTAGTCTTCTTATACCTTACTCTCCACCATGTGCTCTTTGTTCCAGTGACACTGGCCTCCTTGCTGTTATGTGAACAAGATACTCCATTGCTTTGGACATGTTCTCTGACTATCTCCCTTGCCTGGAATGCTCTCCTTCCTCATCTCTACTTGCTAGCTTCCTTTAAGTTTCAAGTAAAATCCCATCTTCTACAGAAAATTTTTCCCAACTCTTCTTAATTCTAGAGCTATCTTTTTTAATAATTTCCTGTTTATCCTATAGCTCATTTGTATATATTTGTTTGTTGCCTCTCCTATGAGATTGTGACCTCCTTGGGGCAGAGACTCTTTTGCCTTTTTTGTATCTCTTTAGAACAGTAGCACTTAGTACTGCAGCATTTAGCACAGTACCTGGAATATAATAGGCACATAAAAAGTGTTTACTAATTGATACTTCACTGAAAGAAATTGAATCCATTTGTCAGAAACTCCTTCTCCCTCATTCTCTTTTCACATCACCTAAATGCTTTCTGCCCACTGTCTTCTCCTTCATACCCGTCTTATAGGGAAAGGTGGCTCTTTTCCTTGCCAAGGCAAACCCCTCTACAGTTTTAAGTGATCCCATTCCACCCTATCTTCAGCAGACTGCCCCCTCTACCATCCACACTTTATCTTATCTTAATTCTCTCCCTGTTTATTGACTGCTTCATTCCCTGCCTATAAATATGCCCATGTCTCCCCCATCCTCAAAAAAATCCTCATTTAATACATTCATCCCCTCTATCATCTCACAATTCAGGAGAGGGCAAGCTACAACTGAGCCCCGCCCCTTCCTTTCTTCTCGCTATCCTCTAAACTCTCTTTACTCAACTTCTGACTTTATTTAAACAAAACTGCTCTTCCCAAAGTTACCAGTAATCTCTGAATCACCACATCTACTGGCCTTTTCTTAATCCTTTTTCTTCTTGATCTCTCTGCAGGCTTTGACACTCATCCACCCTCTTCTCCTTGACATTGTCTCCTGTCTAAGTTTTTATGATACTACTCCATCCTGTTTGTCCTCCTACATGTCTGGCCACTCATCAGTTTCCTTTGCTGGATCATCACCCATTTCACACCCACTAATGATGGGTGTCTCATCTTTAAACTCAGAATGTCCAAAAATGAACTCATTATTCCCCCCTCTAAATTCTTTTCCTTTTTCTAATTCCCTACTGTTGAAGGTACCACCTTCCCCCAGCCACCCAGGATTGCCACCTAAATGTCATCATTTATTCCTTAGCCCACTCTCAGTTTCAGTGGCTCCTTATCACCTCTAGGATTAATTTAAAATCCTTTATTTGGCATTCAAAGCCCTTAATAACCTGGCCCCCTGCTACCTTTCTAGCCTTCTTGTATTTTACCCCCATGTAATCTGAGGTCCGGTGATCCTGGCATCCTTTCTATTCTTTGCACAAGATAATTTATCTCCTCACTCCAGGCATTTTCACTCTACCCCTTGCCTAGAATTCTTTGCTTCCCTGAAGTCCCATTTAAAAATCCTAACTTCTATAGAAAATCAAATCTCATTGCCTTTAATGCTAGTACCTTCTCTCTGTTAATAACCTCCAATTTATACTGTGTATGTCTTGTTCTCACATAGTTATTTGCATATTGTCTTCCCCATTAGACTTTAAACTTCTTGAGGAGAGACTATCATTTGCCTTTCTTTGTATCCCTAGTGCTTAGCACAGTATCTGGCACATAGTAGGAGATTACTAAATGCTTATTGATGAATCCTGTCATTGTGCTGCAGGGCTTTTGTTATCTTATGGACAATGGTGGAACATCTGGACTGTCTATCTATTACTGTGGACTGACTGTGACCTTTTTCTGGTCATACATGTCCTTGATAATGTCTTTTATGCCACTTCTTATGTGTACATCAATAGTGACATGTTATATATAGCCAATTGAAGCCCACAGGGCATCCTAGCATTGCTGTCTGTTGTACCTTCAATTTTGATCTTTCTATGTTTATGACACTCCAAGATTCAGATCTGTAGAGCATTCCTAGAAGACCACCAATGTTAAAAAGATGTACTTTTGCAAAAAACAAACAGGTTATAATGAGTTCCCAAATGCCACACAGTCTAGTCTCCGTAATAGCACTAATAAATTATCCTTATTATCAAAACATGAAACAAAGGTGTACTACTATGAAATGAGAAGAATGAATGAAGCAGTAGTATAATTAATGATTTAGAATCAAGCCCCAAAGCTAAGAAAGCTTGGCATCTCTAGGAAAAGAAAAGAGCCTTGTAGAATTTCCAACTTCCTTGAAAAGACAACTCAGGTACCACTTTCTGGATGAAACTTTTACCAGTTCCTCCAGTTTTTAATATTCTCTTCTTCCTAAAATTGTTTTTATATATCTTTCAGCACAGATATGTGTTGTATTTTCTTCCTTGCCCTCCTCCCAGTAGAATGTGAGTCCCTTGAGAGCAATGCCTAGCACATAGTACCTTGTACATAGCAGGTCTATTTGCTGAACTGCAATAAGATATCTATATTTGACTTACATTAGTTAATTGAAATATTGAATGCAGCATGGTTTTTCCCATAGCTATTGTCAAATTTTGACCTCAGCTATAGAAATTGACAATTTTTATTGGCATAAAGAGTTTCCCTATGTTGTTCTGCTAGAAATTTCCCATCCTAACCTTCCCTTCCCACCCAACCCCCTTTCCCAAGAAAAATAGAAACCTTTTTTTTTTTTTTGGTGAGGCATTTGGGGTTAAGTGACTTGGCCAGGGTCACACAGCTAGTAAGTATCAAGTGATCAAGGTCATATTTGAACTCAGGTCCTTCCTGATTCCAAGGCCAGTGCTCTATTCACTGTAGTTACCCTCAACCATCCCCCTTTAAGGAATTATAAACTTTAAATAAGGAAATTAAAAGTTTCTTGAGAGAAGGGTACATGTTTTATGTAGCTTCCTTTGTTTTCCCTTTTCTATGGTAAGCACTACAATAAATGTTTAGTGAATTATGTCTGTCACAATTGCAGATATAAACTAAGGTCCAGGTTCTCCCAAGGCTCTGGGCTCACATAAATAGGTTCCGCTCCTGGGAAGCAGTTTCTTTTTCTAGTTTGCTGCCTCCACCTGGAGGTTAGTTCTTCCTGAATATAAGTACCTATATTGACATTCAAAGTCCTAAATGAATATAAAATATAGGACAGTCTCTATTTCTCCCCTGCCCCCCACCCATGAAATGCGTAAGACAAAAAGGCCTCAGAGTAGCCCAAAAAGAAATAAAAATGCATAAAGCACTACTAAAATAACCAATTAGACTTCCCTGAAAACGTTAACATACTTTGGAGGGCTACTGAACAAGCAATCACCTTCCTATCAAACCTGAAACATCTTAATAGCTCTCAATAATAGTAGAGAAATTTG
This sequence comes from Potorous gilbertii, assembly GCA_028658325.1. Taxonomy (NCBI): domain Eukaryota; kingdom Metazoa; phylum Chordata; class Mammalia; order Diprotodontia; family Potoroidae; genus Potorous; species Potorous gilbertii. The sequence goes on from CM053770.1 coordinate 498,021,074, forward strand.
GCAAGGTCCCGATCTTTTGTTCCGGCCCCCCCCCCCCCCATGATATGGCACAGTGGAAAAAGATAAAGAGAAAGGTCTGAAGATTATGAAAAACCTGATTTTAAAATCTATAGAAAAAGTTGGCTGATTTGGAAGCAGTTACAGTTTCTAAAACCCAATGAGGAGATTGCTAATGAGACTTCTCATTCCATGTCCCTCAGTTGCCTGAACTGGGCTATGTCTTATAATCTCCTTAATTGACTGGGAAGATCCTCAAATTGACCAGTGACTCTCCCTATTACCACCACCACAACCCCCCTTACACAGGTCATAAGACAAACAAAAAATTGTTTGAACTGCATTAATCTGCTTTTCCTGTCGTTATTTTGAACTGAAACAGACAGAAAGATACACACACCTGCTCAACTCTATTTCTCCTCCTCTGCACACTTATAAATAGGTATACAAGCAGAGCGGTATATGTCTCCTTCACTTCCCACAAAGTCGTCCTACCCAACATACCTCTCATTTCTGTGTCCTTTTGAGGCAGTTACCCACCCATCCAGACCCAAATATTAACCCATTATATATACAGGTTTTTGCTGTTGGGCAACAACAGAATCATAAACCTTGAGAAGCTATCAAGTCCTTCCCTTTTTAAAAAAAAAATATAAGAAAACTAAGGCATAGGGACATAGCTAGTATGTTTCAGAAGCGGAATTTAGATGCAGGTCTTCCTGACTCCAAGTCTAGAGTCCTACTCATATATGCAGGACCAGTGAAGATTTTTTGAGAATATTACTCTAGTGGCTGAATACTTTTAAATCGATTTTTGAAATATTGCTGGTACTTAAATATTTGTTAATCTCCTGCATGCAGAACTGTGTGTTAAGGATACAAAAGTTAAAAAAAAAAAAGCAAGGTCTTTACCCTCAAGGAACTTATAAGTCCTTTATATGGTGCTGTAAGTTTTACCTAGCATTTTTCTCACAATAAGCTTCTTAAGTAGGTATTGTGGAAGAAAAGTCAACAAAATAGGGAAGTTAAGAAAAGGACATAAATGCAGATTAGAAATTGATTAATGCATGAGAAGTAAGGATGAAATACTATGAGACAGATTGAAATAGGAGGTATTATTTTTGTCTTCAGCACTAATAGTGTCATTGGTGAGCAGGAAACTTTGAGGAATTCCACAATCATTAGGTTTCTACTACGTGCCAGACACTGCTAGGTGCTGCAAATACAAAAACAACTGAAATGGTCCCAGTCTTAGAGGAGGGATGAGAATAGGGAGAAGAAATTGCATGAACTCCTAAGGAAATGCAAAGTAATTTGTGTAGGAAGCAGACACTAAAACCAGGGAGAGTCTAGAGGACTTGATCCCAGAGTACCTTGAAGAAAGATAAGGATTCCAAGAAGTTTGTATGTATGCCATTTTAAAAACACTTTCACTGTAATTGCTTCTCCAAAGCATAGAGTTCATACCATATCTGGAAGGGTTCTTACTTCAGATAGACCCAGCATTTTGAGTATTATGGGCTAAGTTTTGGATTAGATGGTAAGCAGAACAGGCTGGAATGCACTGAAAACCAAATCTTTCCATTTCAAAAAGTGTTCAGATTTGTTTCTTGCCCTCCTACGTTGTGCTTAGCATTCTTACTCTGTCCTAATATTATAGCTGCCCACTGATGCCCTACCACTTTCAGGGTCTTCCAAGGCAAGGGAAGGATACAGAGTCAGGAGCACTTGCTCCAACATTTCTGTAAGTCACAAGTATTTGGTCACCTTTTCATCATAAAATACCAGGCCCATGGTGCATGTCATGAGAAATTAAGAAATAAATCCAAGAAATGGAGGTCAACATGCTTTACTGGCCCAGCAATTTGCCTGATTTAAATTCCATTTATTGAAAACCTATAGATTATATTAAGGTTTGATTGGGAAAATATGCTTTCATGAGGAAGAATTAAAGAATTTATCAAATCTTGTTACCTCAGTGCTAAAATATGGAAAACAAGTTGTTGCAGCAAAAGGAATACACTTCACTTTGAAAATGTTTTAAGGATTCACAAGTTGTGAGGTTTATTATGTAGGTTGGTCAATTTAATTATTTTATTTGTTCCCAGTTATTTTACATGTACGTGTAGATGCTAAACCCTGCCTCTCTCCTATACTACTTTATGACCTTGGGCCATCACTTAATGCCTCTCTCATCTGTGTCAGGTAATTCTCCAAGTGAAGGATGTTTCCATTGCTGATCTGCGCTGAGGGAGGAAATTCCTTCAAATGAAATGACAGGTCTGGACCAAAAAAAGTTACACAAATGAATCCACAATTACACAAAGCTCCCCTTAAGTAACTTCTTGGATCCAGAGAAGTCCAAAGTTTGGGAATTACTGATCACACTAGTTAGAAATGGTAAAAAACTATGTATGTATTTCAAAGTCTGGTTTGGTGGCTAATTTGCACTGTGCCTTGAACTGTGCTTAAGTACTTAATAAATGTAGTTTAGACTATTGGCTTTCCCTACCTTAACTCTTTCCTGAAGGCTTTGAAATGAATAACAGCTCTGCTTCTGGCTAAGTAGGTGACCTTGGGTGGGTCACTTCCCTTCAGTTCTTAGATCTGTGAAGTGAAAAAATTAGACTTCCTGCTAGTTCTAAATTCCTATAGTTTCCCCACCCTCAACTAGAATTTATTTATTCTAATAAAAGGTTGTTCTGACCATTCCTAAATTTATCTAATCTTATGGCCAGGCATTGACTCATAGCTCTGACCAGGGGTGGAGCAGAAACATCCCATCTGGTGATTTGGTCCTGCTTAACTTAACTTGCAAACCAAAGTCTAATTAGTGAAAAGGCCACCAGGACCTTCTTTTGAGTGGGTTATTTTCATTCCTATTTTCCAAGGTAGTAGTTGTGGTCTGTATGTTCTAGGTTGGGAATTTCTCTTTCATAGCCACACACTTTGACTAAATTTGGGTTTGTGGAACTGGGGGAGACACCACTCCCACTCCTCCCCCCCGCAAAAAAACACATATTGGCATTATTACATCTCTTGAATATGAATTACCAATATTCCTTCACACATTTTACACACACACACACACACACACACACACACACACACACAGCAGAGGTTGGTGTGTGACCCTTGCCTGAACCCCAGTCATTACTCCAAGTCCAGTAGAATTTCTAATTAAATAGTTCAATCTCAAAGTAGAAGGATTTATGTCTTAAACTTCCTCTGGTAACTCTTGCTGCCAAGTATAATGGATAACTTTTTGATGTGAAGACAAAAAAAAAAGCTTTTCTTTTAAAGACTGGACTTTTTTTCTCCCCATTCTATTGTTGGGGGGGCTGGGGGCATAGGGATTATTTTACTTTTCTCTAGTAGCACCTTACCCTGATGTAGCCATTGTATTCCCTTCTCTAACAGTCACTCAATCAACATTTATTAAACACCTACTATGTGCCAGGCACTGGGAGATACAGGCCTTCTTCTGGTTTACCAGAAGTTGATATTTTACTATAGTATGAGGGAATTCTGGTGGTACAACCTGTATATAGACAAGGTCAGTGTCTCATTATTCACCTTGGTACAATCTTAAAGCATTTAGTCATCACTTCTAGAATGTTTCCATGCCCTTCCATTTGTTATTTAATTCTAGTTTTGACTCTTGGGGTCACTGTCCTTTTGTTCTTTTATTCTTGGTAATCATCCCTTCCTGTCTTTGGGCTTAACTTTAACATTCTTTCAACTCCATCTGTTGTTGTTACACTTGTTCACCCTTGTTACTGACCCCATTTGGGGTTTTCTTGGCAAAGATCCTTCGGTGGTTTGCTACTTCCTTCTCCAGCTCGTTTGACAAGATGAGGCCAAAAGCGACAAGTGACATGCCACATAGCTAGTAAGTGTCTGAGGCTAGATTTGAACTCAGGAAGACGAGTCTTCCTGACTTAAGGTTGGGCAGGCTATCCAATGTGTCACCTAGCTGCCCTTTCAATTTTGTACATGCTGAAAAAGCAGTCTTTCTTTTTATCTTTCCTTCCTTCCCTCCCTTCATCTTGGCTCAAGTTTTACTCATGTGACTCCAGGTTAAAACTGTTCTCTTCACAGCTACCTGAGATGCTTTGTCCATAGAGTCTCTGACCAAACTCCAGTATCTTATTAAGTTTCTCTGAGGTGGATGCCCCACCTTGATAGGCATGTCATGGGTTCTTCCCAAGGTGAATGTTTTCTTTCCCTCTTCACCCTCTGTTTTACCAATTGTTTCTCTACTCCCCTTTATGAAACTATAGAATCTTACTGTCCCAGATATTTTTCATAATTCTCTCTTTTTCCTCTCCTTCCCCCATCAGAGGTAGCTATTCTTAGAGAACTGCTTTCATAAAACCTAATCTCTGAACATTTGCAAATCTTCAACCCAGTTACTTAATCTTATGGCTCCGACGTGGACAGAGCTCCAAATCTACAGTTATTTACTTTCTTTTCTTTATTTTAGGGAAGAGGTTTTCACTATGGTGTCCTGTAGGATTTGCCTACTGCTGTGGTGAAGCATTTACCACAAGAGGTGGATCTAAGGGAAGTTCTGGGTGGGACCTGTTAAGTTAGGTGTTGGTCCAGAGGCCAAAGTAGCCTTGTGGGGGAGGAGTTCAGTTTGCTAGCTAAGTCAAAAATAGTTCACTTAACTAGACTGTAGGAAAAATGAGGAAGTGTGGTAAAGTTGTTATGTGGTCACATAGTTACATCAGCACTTTCTGGTTCCCACATTTCATAAGTGGGAGTCATTTTGGACACAACCCTATCTAACTCAGTAGGCAAAAATCCCCTGATCTTGTGCAAATGAATTAATGAAGTGGATAGAACAGTAAAATCTAGGGGCTTATGAACTTGATATAATAAGAAAATTAGATTTTAAACAAAGGAATGTGTGTGTGTGTATGTGTGTGAGAGAGAGAGAGAGACAGAGAGACTGAGACAGAGAGACAGAGACAGAAAGAGACAGAGACTGAGAACCTTTAGCATAAGAAAAAAAAGAGGAAGTGAGATGATTACAGGTCTTTCCAAAACTGATTGCAACTTGCCACTCCTTGAAAATGAGGATAGTCTTTACCTAAAGTTTTTATGTAAGTCAAATTCATCATAGCAGCCCCATCCACATTCCTAGAGCTCATGCCTTCCTCTGTCAGACTAGTAATAAAAGACAGTCACTGTATATTCTGTAGAGAAGTTAGCTAACCTATGGAGGAAGGTGGACTGGTTTATCAAGAATTTTTAGCTGCATAAATGAGGTAATATTAACATCACTGCAGATAGAAGGTATTATGTAAAAAGAAAGAAGTTGACTTGGATTTTCCAATGTCAGGTTTCTTCCTGAAGTTATTGAGGTCTCTAACCATTGACCTAATAGGCATATACTTATTATTGTAAACACCTGCCCTGTAGGCATGCAGGATTTGAAATCAGATGACCTTGATTCCTGCCACCTACTATCTGTGTGACTTTGGATAAGTCATTTGACCTCTCTGGTTTCAATTTCTTTATCTTACTGTAGCTACCTCCTCATATCATACTTACCTGTTAGATGCCATAGAGCACTAGTTCTCTGGTTTCAAAATAATGGATGGAGTACTTTATGGTCCATACTTCTAAAATTATATGAGCTTCTACCAGTGTATTAGTAACCTTTGAGTTTATTGACCCTATTATTGCAAACAAAGGCATTTACTAAAATGGCATTGAATTAGCAATAGTCAAGTGACATTGATTATTCTCATAAATCTGGGGCACCTGCTCCCATAAATAAATACACATGGTGTCAGTGGGCAGAATGGGAGGCACACATAGAGAGGATACAGACTTAGCAAAGGCAGCTCACACTTCTAGCACTACAAGACCCTGATGGCCTTCTTTTTATATTGTCCTCATACTACCCTAGGTACACTGTCTCTACTAGGCTCTATAAGACTGTTCCTCCTCACAACTGCATTCCCTTGTGTCTCCTACTAGGAGACAATGGCTCTACTTTAAAACACCCTTGTCAGTGGGGATAGAGAGGAGAAAGAATTTCCTTCCCCCTTTACTTCCCCTCCAGCTCTGATACCATAAAGGAAAAGGTAAAGAGGGATTCCCTCATAGCAGCTGGGTTCTCCCTCCAAGGTGACTCTCTCAGCTTCCAGAGACAACACAGCTGTGTGTAGAACTCCCCTTGTAATGATGAAGTCCAGGACTGCAGCCTTGCTTTTTAAAGGCCACCAAGACCATGGCTGATATTTCTGCTCCCATAATTCCATCAGGTTTGAGAAATTTCTTTATACTTCTTAAAAGGGCAAAACAAAAGCACAAATATTTTTTACTTCACTTAAAAGCTATGAATGGACCCTTCCCAGTTGGATACTTTATAATGTGTGAACAGATCGCTCGGTGTATGAACCACTCAAGATTTCCTGCCCTTCACAAGCTGTGAAGGCAACCACTTATTCATTGCCTCTGTTAACTTGGGGGCCAATTGATTCCCCGATCAATTCTCTCCTACTCTCATATACGTTAAAATGAAAGGGTTGGATTAGATGATCCTTAAGGTCTATTCTGGATCCAAATCCTGTGATCTCCCAATAGTTTTTCATTGCTATCTCTTATTCCAACAAGCACCAGTGGATCCCTTCTTGTCTCTGTAAGGTTAGCTGGGATTGGAGGTTTTTGGCTTAATGAGAACACTATTTACTTCCTCCTCTGGCTAGATGGTGTAGTGGACAGAGTACTGGATTGGAATCAGGAAGACCTGAATTCAAATATAGCCTCAGATACTTAGTACTGTGTGGCCTGGGCAAGTCATTTAACCTGCCAGCCTCAGTTTCCTCAACATATGAATAATAACAGCATCAATCTCCCAGGGTTTTTGTGAGGATCAAATAAAACTCTTCCCTTCCACAAAGTGCTTGACATATATGAGGTACTTAAGAAATGCCCATTTCCTTTCTTCCTCTCACTTTTTTGTGGCTTCCAACTCTTTCCCAAGTGTTCCTTAGACCAAGGTATTCTCTAGTCATGACTTGTGGTAGAGGTGTTTTCTTGAATTTGATCTGGGAAATGGAACCATAGTTAAGATATATATTATGCTGGAGACTACTAAAGTAACCATCTCCAAGAGAATGATTCCACCTCCCAATTTACTGATCCTGTTTTCCCCTGACATGAACATTGGCTCATTCTTTGTCCAGAGGAATCCACAAACAGTCTGGGTTAATTTTTTTTTTACATTTTTGTAAACTTTATATTTTATTTGTTTGAAGTTTAAAGATTTCAATCTGACCAACACAATTGCAGCAAGTATCTACATCTGAAGATTTTTTCTTTTTCTTTTTACAGTACAAAACCAAAAGGACTTTCCTAGTCTAACCTAATACTTTCATTATTAGATGATTCTAAAGCGTCTCATTGGTTTTTTTGTTTTCAGTGTTCTACAATCACTTTCATATAATTTAACTCCCCCTTCTTCCCCACTACTTCCCTCCTCCCTTCTTGAGACAGCTTATTATTTTATATAGGTTATGCACATACATTCCTATTAAATACCTTTTCACCACAGTCATGTTGCATAGAAGAATTAAAATGAATGGGAGAAATCATAAAACAGACCTAAACGTAATACAAAAGAAAATAATTGGCTACATTGTATGATCAAATTCCACCGTTCTTTCTCTGGGTGTGCAAGGCATTCTGCCTCAAGAGACCATTGGGAATTTTTTAAGTTGCATTACAATGAAGTTCTAAGTCTACCAGAAAAAACTCTCACACACTGTGGTCATTGCTGTGCACAAAGTTCTCCTGGTTCTGCTCCTTTCACTCAACATCAGATCATATAAGTCTTTCCAGGCCTCTCTGAAATCTTCCTGTTCATCATTTCTTATAGTGCAATAGTATTCCGTTACATTCATATACCGCAGTTTATTCAGTCATTCCCCAATTGGTGGGCATCCCTTAGATTTCCAGTTCTTGGCCACCACAAAGAGAGCTGCTATAAATATTTTTGTACATGTGGGACCCTTTCCCATTTTTATGATCTCTTGGGGATACAGTCCTAGAAGTGATATTGTTAGGTCAAAGGGTATGTACATTTTTGTAGCCCTTTGGGCATAGTTCCAAATTGCTCTCCAGAATGGTGGGATCAGCTCACAGCTCCACCAACAATGAATTATTGTTCCAGCTCCCCGACATCTTTCCCAACATTTATCATCTTCCTGTTCTGTCATGTTAGCCATTCTGACAGGTGTGATGTGGTATCTCAAGAGCTGTTTTGATTTGCATCTCTCTAATCAAGTGTGATTTAGAGCATTTTTTCACATGACTATAGATAGCTTTAATTTCTTCCTCTGAAAACTGCCTGTTCATGTCCTTTGGCCATTTATCAATTGGGGAATGGATTAATTTTTTAACTGTTTGTAGGGAATAGAATCATATCCTTTCAGTAAAATTCGTTGTTTCATCCAACTGTCAGACAGATATTCTGGCAAATTGTTCTTGCTCTCAGCTGCCTTTGAGCAAATAAAAACCATGCGGACTCATAATGCTTGGGGTTAACACCAATCTCTGAAAGATTAGATGAATAGTAATGAAAAAAATATGAACTTTAAAGAAACAGATAAGCTTTGTAACAAACATTTCTCCTGTGAGAGAGAGAGGTGGGGAAGAAGCATAGTGCCTGGAGTGTGTCAGGCACTGTGCTAAGCACTTTATACATAAGTCACTTGATCCTCACAACCCTGGGAGGTTTTATAGTGAAGAAACTGAGAAAGATAGGTGAAGGGACTTGCCCAGGGTCACACAGCTAGTAAGTATCTGAGGCTGTATTTGAACTCAAGCCTTCATAACTCCAGGCTCAACAACTCTATCCATGATACAACCTTCTATTTTCTCCCATTCTTTAGCCTGCTGTCTCTAGCTAAAGAGGGTTGAGGGATATGTAGGGAAGGCAGTAACCTCCCTTGCTTACCTTAGAAACAAACTCTTTCTCTTTGAAGCTGGCACTCACACTCTACCACCCCTAGGGCATCCAGTGATGCATTTAGGATCATGGATTTAGTACTGAGAGGGACCTCAGGGATTATCCAGTCCAACTTCTTCATTTTACAGATGAGGAAATAGAAGTTGTGACTTACCTACCCACTTTGGGACTGGAGTCTAAATTTTAAATCTAGCATTCTTTATATTGATTGTACCATGTTGCCTCCCTTCTGCTTTCTTATTCTCAGTTTATTGTAAATATAAATATAAAATTAGATGATTGCTCTAAATGATCTCTAAGATCATTTATAGCTCTAAGTGTTTTGATCCTACACTTTGCAACTGTAAGTGGCATATATATGCCAGTTATGACCCCTAAATAAAGTGTTCTCTGATTCTGGCTCTTTTAGTGAGATTTTTTTCTGCATAAATCTTTTCAAGATAGAATTCATATGGGCTCAGGACTCTCCCAAGCCTAACTCAGACCAGCAATTTGGGTCTTCAGAATGAGGTTAGCTACAGCTCTCCTTGGAGTTCTAGGGCTAAGTTTGAGATGTTGGGGATATCTTTCTCTAGTGATATCATTCATAAGCCCCTACCTGATGTGTTCTGCCTTTATAATTTACCCAGGTAACATCTTTCTCTTATAAAGTAACCAACCAACCCCTTGCTATCTCCTACATCAATTAGATTTTACTGGGTAGAGATATTTACTGATAAAAATTAGTATGTTATACTATTATGGCTAGAATAATAGGAATATTTATTGATAAAGTATAGAGTCCTCCAAAAGCAAGAATTTGCTCCACTCTATGGCACCAGTCCCTGCAGTTTGTGGGGAGAGTGGACTCAAACTTAAAATGATTACTATCAGCAAGTCCCTCACCCCTACCCAACCCCCAACCCACCAAGTTCCATTCTGGGATTAGCATAGTCACTTCCTTGCTTATGGGGTCTCAGGACTTTTGATCACTTCATTACTGGACTAAGTAAAGCTGGTTGCTTTTCACCAGGTGCAGTTGTTGAAGAGACTTGAGAATTTTTGAAGCTCTTGAGGTTGTAACCTGGTCTGTATATCTCTAATACTTATTCACTTGAGATCAGGAGAGAATAAACATAAGAGAGATAGAAAAAACATAGGTTTTGTTTGTTCTTGGCCTCATGATGGCCTGATTGGGCAGCTACAGTAGTGATTCACACCCAGAGGCCTGCAGCACTTTTCCCTCCTCACTTGAGATTCTGAGATAGAGAAGACAGATTGTGTTTTTTGTATACATGATCAGTTTCAATTTAGGATCCACTTAAAAGGTTTCTTGTTACCAAGCTGTAGGCCAACAGGAAACAGGAAGCCTGTGCATGCTCAGAATTAGGAAAAGGCCTTCCAATATATGTGCTCAGAAGCAAGCTTTCTCCACACTTTCACTTTGTTAATACCAGGTAGAGTATATTCTGCTTGCTGCAGGCCTTCATTAACCAGTCACCCTGTTATAGAGGTAGTGGAATGAAATAAATTTATATAATATACATATAAATATAAATAAATAAACATTTACTTCCAAAAAAAAAAAAGAATAGATCTATACTGGACATGATGAGCACCAAATAACATCACAAAGAATAAATGTTGACCACAGACATTCATTATTGTCATAGGAGTTATTCCCTGATTTAGCTATTTGTGCAATCAGACCATAGGCTTGTCAGAGCTAAGATGAGAATTTATAACAAAAATGGAGAAAAATTAATAAGAAAAAGACATGGCATAGAATTAAAAGAATTTAACATGAAGTCATTTAAACAAATTATTGAAAATAAGAAATGGGAAATGGACAATAGAAATGACATTGGCATCCATTATAATAATTTTGTTTAGAGATTTATTCAAAATAAATTAATTAGCAAAATAAACCAAAAGAACCCAGAAACCACTTAGCAAACATTTGACTTGTTTGCCAAATAGAGAGAGATGGCTACCAACCAAGGGAAATGCTTAGTTAGAATATTAACTATTATAAAAGTTGATAGGCAATTATGAGCAGTACTATAATGCAGAGGCAAGCTGTGGAGGGTAAAATCAGTTTAACATAAGTTTAACAAGATATCTAAATAAGCCAAATTATCCCAAATGTGTTCACGGATGAAAATGGGAAGATTACAAATAGAAGGAAAATGGAAACAATTTGCAAAAACTATTTCACAAACTCATTTTTTCATCTAGTGGCACCACTATCCTTAGAGTTTAATGTCACAATCCTTGAGGTAGGAGTAGAATTATGGAGAAGGATGGAAAAAGTAGCATGATTAAATCCAGTGTGTGTGTGTGTGTGTGTGTGTGTGTGTGTGTGTGTGTGTGTGTGTGTGTTTGAGATACACAATTGTGATGACATTGAGGGGCCTCTCAATTAAGGAAACATATTATATGTTATATGGAGTTATATGACTCCTCTCTGATCTATACAAAATCTTTGACAGATATCTATGCATGAATTAAAGCCATTCTCTACGGAAACATTATAAAGGAATAAGCAAGTCTTCACAAGTGATTTTCAACAATAGCCCACATATTTACCATCTCACAATTGTCTCAAAGATGTAGTGAATAGAAAGTTCTGTTGTGCTTTTTGTTGTTGCTGACAGGCTCTTTTCACAACATCTCCATTTTTTATATTTCAAGATTTCTTGGAAGATGTAATAAAGAAATAATCCTGTTCAGTGATCCTTTAATAGCAATCATTAGGCAGAGCAAGAAACAAGGAGAAGGTATGATCACCAAAAGTGCTGGTGGAGATCCAGTGCAGAGTCCAGTTGAGGTGGAGGTGAATGTTAATGGTGATGTGCTGCAGATGTTTCTTTCCGCAGATGACATTGTGTTTTCAGCATCAAACCCTAAGATATTCCAGAGACCCTTAGAGGATATCTATAATCAGTCGAAGGAGAATGGCTGAAGGAGTATTCTATCCATAAGGGAAGGACTAAAGAAATGAAAAATGTTGGTTGCCCAGATTTAAAAATCTATCTAAAAACTCACTGGTGCTTGTCCAAAAGCATGTATATCTGGGAAAAGTCAATTCAAGTTTCCTATTAAAGAGACCCCTTCCCTTTGTTTTAAATAAAAACATTTTACTGGTGTTGCTATATGGTAGTGAGACCTGAAACACTGCTGTCCACCAAAGAACTAAAAAATTAGCATCATACAGAGGGCAAAAGAAGGACCCATAATGGGTATGTACAGACTGCCATATAAAGTCAATGAGGAGCTCAGAAACATAGAGTAAAGAATGTCACCAAGGAGTTTTATAGAAACAAGAGAAGATGTACTGGTCACTACTGCAGTGGATTACAGGTAATCAATCAGTAAGAGTGTTCCTCCAGTCCCTTGAGATGACAGGGGAAAGTGAGGAAGGTCTCCAAAATGCTGGTTGGACTCGAGATGGTAAATTTTCAGGAGTATATAAATGAAGGTCACACAGGATGGGCTAGCATGCAGGGGTTGCTCTCCTTGTCATTGGAGGGAACTCCCACATAAATGAGACCATGGATTCATTTGAATATCTATGAGGAAACAGCTAAAGAAGAGAAGTTAAATGATCTCCCTCATTGTCACACAGCCAATATCAGTGGAGGGATTTGGACCCAGTTTTTTCTGACTCCATTTTCTTTCACTGGCTCTCTAATGCATTGTTGTTGGTCCAACTCTTTGTGATCCCCCTCCCCTCCCCCCCATCTGGAATTTTCTTGGCAAAGACATTGGAGTGGTATGCCATTTCCTTCTCCAGCTCATTTTACAGATGAGGAAACTGAGCCCGACAGGGTTAAGTGACTTCCCCAGGGTCACACAACTAGTAAATGCCTGAGGCTGGAAGAGGAGCCTTCCTGACTTCAAGGCCTGGCACTCAATCCCCTGAGCCATTTTGCTGCCCCTCATACATATAGAGCTCCTTAACCCTTCCCTCAGAAATACTCATCAGCCCACTAAGCTTAAGAAGGATTCTTCACATCTTCAATCATCTTTTCAACTCTGACTCTTCCCTTAGTGAACACACATTGTAACTGTCTCAGTTCAATTGTCTTTCTCCCTCTTGTTTACTTATTCCCTTCTCCCCTCCCTTCTACTCTATCCTTCTCCACCCTCATCCCTCCCCCCTCTGGGGTTCTGGGTTTTGCAGAGTCAAACTTGGCTACACCACTGGGGTCTTGGCGGAGAAAGTGCAGAGCAGCACTTCCCTCCACAAAGCTGCAATGTTCAGAACAAATCCTCCCAGGACTGGGATACATTTTTTAAAAATGAGTCAGTAGCACGTGAGTGGAAAAGGTTAGAGCCCACTGCTTCAGGAACCACGACCAAGGTCTCTGGCAGTGTAACAGCTGCCTGTCCCACAGGGAGGAGGGCATTAAGTATCTTGGGCTAACTAGGGAGTCTCACTGAAAGCAGAACTGAAAAGGAAGGATATTGGAATCACCAGTGTCCCTGGGACTCCAAGTAGTCAAGAAACTAAAGAGTTTTATTGTTATGTCATTATAGTTTGGGGTGCCCAGGGATCAGGGAAATGTCACTCTCTGTAGGGAAAAAAAGAGAAGTGGCAATGGTTCGCTGTTGTAACCAGGAAGCCTAGTGAGCAGACAGCTTCCATATAATGTGGTAAAAATCCAAGATGGGTTAACTTCCATGAAACTGATAGGGAAAAACTCAATTTTAGGCCACTGGATGGAGTACCCCTCTTTCATTTTCTCTCTGAAAAGTTCCCATTACCCTTTGGAAGGCCCTTGACATTGAATCTGTGGAGGCAGAGAGAGAATTAGAAAGCTGAAACAATCTTTGAAACTACTCTAATTTATTCATTTTTACAAAGAGAGAAACTGAGAGAAGCCATTTCACCCAGAGGCACCCAATTATTCTGTGGCCGAAATGGGACTAGCGCCCTGACTCGCTATCCTGATTGCCATGCACCCTCTAAGTGCCCCCTGCTTTTTATTCTCAGCTTTGAGCAATCTTTGTCCCTGGCATTTATAAATATTGGCATTCATGCGGGCTGACTGACTCTTTTTTAGCTCGCTGTGCACACAAACCCACTGACTTCACCTCCTCCAGTTTCACTCTTTGCTCAAGCCTTTGTTTCCTTCCAAAACTATGTATTACTCCTTCCTAGTAGCCTCACTAAGTGGAATAGAGAAGGGATCTAGTGGCATGGTTTCTCTTTTACGGGTACCAGTAAGAGGGAGAGAGCTTCTCCCTAATAAACTACAGAGCTGTTTTTAATTGTTAAATTACAACCCCACCCCCACAAACCCTTTCTCTTTCCCTTAAAGGGGAATGAATTTGAAAAGTCCATAGGTCTGCTCCACCCACTGGCAAAAGCCCGATCAGGTTATGGAGAACAATAAAGGGCAGAACCAAGTGCTCAGAAAAAATCCTCATCCCTTGCCTCACCCCCAAATTCCACAAGTGCTAAACTGGGGAAAGAACTAGGCAGAAAGTTAGGAAGAAGCAGCCTTTGGAGAGAGGCAGTAATGAGACACACCCACAGAGACAACACTAATGTAGTGATTTTCCTTTCTCCCTTCCTTCTTCTATCCCTCTATAGTCTCTCACCCATTTCCTTGTACCCTTAGATGAAGAATCTAGATATTAGCTCTGAGGAGTCACTGGCTTCCTTAAAACTAGTTGTCCTTTTGGGTTACTGTATTCACTAGTCTCTTAGAACCAGCAGGGGTTGCCACATCAACTAACAGTGTATAATGAGGTCGGTATGTCCTATTTGAAGGAGTTAACACACTCCCAAAGTCAAGATTTAAGCTGTTCTTTATTATGTCTTTAAAAGCCTAAATTAAATTAATTATTTAAATTCAAGCAATGGAGAAGGAGTTCAGCAGTAATCCCTGAGTTTAAGCTGTGTCTTGGGCTGCTAGAGACTCTTGAATCTTTATAGCATTTATGGGGTCAGACTCCAAACTGACTTTCTGGACATCTGGCCTATTTTCAAAGTTCTAAATGACTTGGAAGTTGGGAAGCTGGGTATATAGAGATTGAGAAGGGCGGGGGCAAAGGTTTCCTGACTACTAGGGTTATTAAAATCCTTGAGATGTTGCTGACATTATTTCTTTCCCATTCTGTGCTTCTTGTGCCAGCTAAGCAGGGCCTTAGGTCCATCCAATTGCCTAGATTTCATTTTAACCTAATGTGCTCTCTGTGCTCACCATGGCTAGGACAAGAGGGAATGTACTTTAATTACATTGAGATATTCAGGTTAGAAATGAGAAGAACTTCTTATGTAAGTGCTATAAGAACCTGAGAGCATGTGATGTCTCCTGGAAGTTTTTAAGGAAAAGTAGAATACAATATAGATTCTTTGAATCTCAGAGCCAAAAGGGACCTTGAGTAGCCATTTAATACAGTCCTCTGCCTTGAGACAAGTAAAAGTTTGGTAACACTTTCTGAAACGTTGGTTTTTAGAAAAAAAAAATGTAACTTTCATTTTTATATCATTTCCATCCTTCCTTTATAGCAAAGTAAAACGGCTAAGAAAAACCAACAAGAAATGTCACATTAACATCTAGCAGCATATGTTAATATTCCACCCCATAGCCGTCTTGCTCTCATAATGAATTACACAGCATTTGCCTTTTGTTCTATTGATATTTTCATTCATTCATTCACTTACAGTCATAATTATGTAGCATTTGAATTCTACTTTACCACTATTGGCATTTACATTATTGTGATCATTCTGTGTACATTGTTTTCCCTGCATATTTCACTCTGCATGCATCATAGGAGTTTTTCTGTGCTTTTCTGAAATCCCCATTTTCTCATTTCTTATGGCACATATGAAGTGCCCACCCAGATTTAGGGAAAGAAGGCTGTTCCAGCTCTGATTTCTTCTTAACTTGTATCTGTGTGTGTGTGCGCGCACATGCGCATGTCTATGTATGTTTTAGACCTGACTGGCATTCTGAGATTTGTAGTTTAGAAAGACAAGCATTTCCTGAGAGGGATTTGGATTATCACTATCTCTGAGCTGAAAGGTAGACTTGAGTCACATTCTGGAGCTTTTAAAGGAATGCACCAAATCTGTACTAAGACTCAGTGGAATGAGTGAGGTCTAAATGAAGTGAGCAGCAGCAGTGGGAGAAAGAGCATCTTTATTCCAATTGGAACTTAAGGTGCCCAGCTACAAAGAATCACAGAGGCAAAAGGAGAAACTGAAAAAAAGAGCTGAACTGTGACCAAGAAAGGCAAGATAAAGGTTGGCCTTCAGGCCTCATCTCGGATCATAAGACTCAGAGAGAAGCTACTAGGTGGATACATGACTTCTAGGACTGAGAAAAGTTCCAGATGGTCTGTTTTCTACCCCTCACCCCCAATTTCCATCTCTCAACCTATCCAATAATAGTTACCCGCTTCTTACTTCTGTCTAACCATTTCCTTTATCCTGATTTTGCCTCAAATATGTAAAAGATGGTAGGGTTTAGTTGTAAATATACAAAATTTAAATTATGGCAGAGTGTCCAAATTCTTTGTAAATGTTAAGGATTTTCCTGGGGGTAGAGATTTGAACTATTGTTAACTATTGATTCCTATTAATAGTAATTGCTGTTAATAACTTTTCATCCTTTCACCAATGGACCTGTCCCTGGGATAAAAGTGAGCTAATTGTTGTACCTGGAGGAGAAAGGAAAGATTAGTGACCTAAGGAAAGATCGCACTTTAAGCCAGACATAGGAGATAGGCTTATAAGCAGGCTTGAAATGGATTCATTTCCAACCCCTTCCAGAGTGAAGAAAGGAGTACCTTCACCAGTTGTTCCTATAATAAATCTTATCTGCCTAAAATTTAAAACTGTTAATCTTAATGAAACCTTTAACTTCATTCTAATGGGAATGATGCAATCACTCCTTGGTTCATTTTGGGTAGCAAAGTCCTTAGCTAATGCTGAGAAATGGAGGTCTCTATATGATGGCACTGGTATAAAAGCTTTGGGGAGAAGTGCTTCCATAGCTTTCACTGATGGAAGGGAGTTGACTCACATTTTCCCTCACATTTTCTCTGATGCTATGAACAAGATGCCCAGTGCATATTAAGGACAATGAATGGCAAATGCAGACCTCCTTGGCCACTTTAACTTTTCCTTCCAGAACAGAGACTGGAAATTGTAAGTTGAGGTGGAGTAAAGTCAGTCAGTTGATCCCAAATGAAATGAATCCCTTGATTTTACCCAAAGGATTTGCTAGCCCTAGGATCCTTTGTACCTAGCATTTGGACAGTTACCAATTCTGATTTGGACCTTAAATCCAGCTCTGCAATTTCCAAGGTGGATACCATAAAAAGAGTAGGGTAGAAATGTCCCCATCCTGGACTGAATTTAGATTTGGGAGATTATCTAATTCAACTCTGCTTGTATTTGTGAGCTAGTAAGACTTGCAAGTGATTCTGGTCCATCAGAGTTCTCTTTCCTTGTGAATTTTTTCGGGGGGGGGGAACAGGAAGGAGGTTTGGACATGTGATTTATTGATGTAGGTAATTCCTGGTTTCTTCCTATAACACAGATGGCAATTTGTCTGGAATATATAGTCTTAGAGTTTACTGGGACATAGAGTGATGAAGCAACTTGCCCATAATCACACAGCTAGTATGTGTCAACTTTCCTTGCTTCTCTGTATCTGGCCTCTGATGTGCATTCATAGATGTCTTGAGTATCTTTTAACCTTGCCCTTCTTGGCCTCTCTCTCATGATGTTCACACTGTTGCCTAAGCTAGCAACTCAACCTCCTGAGAATTATTATATTGCCTTTTACACCTACCTTGGAAATAACAGAATCTTAGAGTTGGCAGGGCCTTCAGGGGCAGTCTTGTCTTGTAAAAAAAAACATGCTAAGTCCTGGCCTTGGTAAGTATAGTATTTAAGGGCATTTACTTCTGCTAGGGTCTTGTGGATTCATTTGGAAGAAATATCTAGCCAGAGTTATACAACAAGGGAAGGTCTTCAGGCTAAACTATGTTTCTCTCCTGTTTCCTTAGAGGAGAGAAGCCTTTCAGAGAGCAATTGGGCATTTGTGGCCTGCGGGGGGAGGATATGTTTTTTCAGGTAGGGTTAATGTGACTTGAAAGAGTGCCAGTGACTTCTGGGATCTCCCTCCCATTGACTTAGCTTCATTGGAATCTGTTTGGCTGCCTAAATACAGCTTCTTGCAGTGGAAAGATCACTGAAAATATGCTGTTTGTAATTTAAAGTCCCTCACAGTCTGACTCTAACCTGTCTTTCAAGGTTGATTAAACATCATTCCTCACTCCTCATTCTAGTTAAACTGGCCTTCTTCATGTTCCTCATATCCTGCTTCTGTACCTCTGTGTAGGCTGTCCAACATGCTTGGAACGTTCTTCAAATTTTGGAAGTCCTAACTTCTTTCAGTGAGCCCATAGTAAACCTTTTTCAACAATCATTTCCTGATTTTTCTCAAGGTTAATGGCCTCAATTCTTATTTGAGGGGATTTATGTCCCACATTTAGGGCAGCTAGGTGGTACAGTGGATAGTATGCTAGGCCTGGAGTCAGATTTAGTGGAATGAATGAGGACTTACTAGCTGTGTGTCCCTGGGCAAGTCACTTAGCCCTGTTTGCCTCATTTTCCTTATCTTAAAATGAGATGGGGAAGGAAATGGAAACCACTCCAATATCTTTGCCAGGAAAGCCTCAAATGGGGGTCACAAAGAGTCATACATGAAGGAAATGACTAAACAAATAAATACCTTTTTGTTTTGTTTAGCATTTACTCTTCTGTGAACATATTTTATTCCTTAAGAATGTTAGCTCCTTGAGGTCAGGGACTCAATTTTGTGTTTGTTCTCTCATGGTCTAGGACAGTGCCTAAAACTTAGGAGGCACTTAATGATTAATAAACTGTACCTGGGGAAGGCAGCTAGGTTGTGAAAGATCTCGACCAGTCATTCCTGACCTGGAGTGCTGAAGAAACTAAAGGAGAGGGCGGAGCCAAGGTGGCGGAGTAGAAAGACTCACATTTGCTAGCTCTGAATCCACAGCCCATAGATTTCCTGTAAAAAGAACTCCTGGCAAATTCTGGAACAGTGGAAGCCGCGCAGCAATACAGTGAAGGAGATTTCCGTTGCAGAGAGCCCTG
>CM053770.1:498040691-498110100 GCA_028658325.1 Potorous gilbertii
AGGATAACACAGGATCTGGCAGCTTCAACATTAAGGGATAGAAGGGCTTGGAATGGGATATTTCAGAGGTCAAAGGAACTGGGATTGAAACCAAGAATCACCTACCCAGCAAAACTGAGTATAATACTTCAAGGGAATAAGTGGTCATTCAATGATATAGAGGACTTTCAATCACTCATATTGAGGGAAAGATCAGATCTATATAGAAAATTTGACTTCCCAAGACAAGAATCAAGAGAAGCATGAAAAGGTAAACAGGAAAGAAAAATCATAAAAGACTCTCTAAATCTGAACAGTTTACATTACTACATGGAAAGAAAATATTTATAACTCTTGAATCTTTTCTCAGTATTTGGGTAGATGGAGAGATTATACATACACACAAACATACATTATAGATAGAGAGTACAGGGTGTGTTGAATCAGAAGAGATGATATCCACATACACACACAAAATAAAAATTAAGGGATGAAAGAGGAAAATACTGGGAAGAGAAAGGGAGAAATGGAACAAGGCAGGCCATAATTCATAAAAGAGATAAGAAAAATCTTGTTCAATGGAGGAGAAAAGGAAGAAGGGGAGAGAGGAAAAATGAAGCTACTCTCTCTACATGTGGCTGAAGGAGGGAATAATATGCTCACTAAATTTGATATGAAAATTTATATCACACCACAGGAAAGTAGGAGAGGGGAATGTTAGAAGGAAGGGCAAATGGGAGAATGGAGTCACTAGAAATAAACATTTTCGAGAAGGGACAGGGTCAATTGGGGAAAAATAAGGGGGGACAGAGTAGGACAGAGGGCAATATAATTAGTATTACACAACATGATTATTATGGAAGTCTTTTGCAAAACAACACATATTTAGTTTGTATTGAATTTCTTGCCTTCTCAGTGGGGCTGGGGAGGGAGGGAATTTGAAATTCAAAGTATTATCAATGAATGTTGAGAATTTTTATTGCATATAATTGGGAAATAAGAAAGAGAGAATGGGGTTTAGAAATTTATCTTGCCCTACAAGAAAAGAGAGAAGATGGAGATAAGGGAAGGATGGTGTGTGATAGAAGGGAGGGTACATTGAGGGAAGGAGTAATCAGAATGCAAGGTATTAGGAAGCGGGGAGGAGGGGAGTGATGGGGAGAAAAATTGGACATATTACAAAGTGAGGTAAAAGCAGTTAGTATTAAAACAATTGACTGAATTAATTACTCAGAATAAATCAATGACATCTTTAGTTTGGGAAAAAGAATTTTAGTCTAAATTTCCTAGAGGAAGGTAACCTCAGGTAAAATTTGGCATTGATGGAAAAGTTAAGATTTTAATGGTAAATTTGATTTTATGATTGCTATTTAGTCAGGAACTAGAACAGGTATAGAAAGGCATGTAAGCCACTTAAGACTTGCCTCAAAAGATGTTCCTTAGCCAAAGTGAAACTATAATCATATTTGAAACCTGGTTATTTGAACTTGCCATTTTTAGATGCTATGGGACTATTAAGTGACTGCTCTTCTGAGTCTAACTCCAGGTATGGGTAACAAGTGAGGTGGTCTGAACCTCCAATCCATGATGCCAGTAAGCTGGTGAGATGCTGGTATGAACTGCAAAAGATGATCTCATAGGAAGGGTGGGAGAGTAGCTGTTCAGCCTGGGCTGAGGTAGGATTCTCTTGATTCAATATCCCCACTGACACCTGGTAGACTTTAAACCTGACTGAATGAAAGTTGACAATCTACTCCTGCCTAGAATTGACATGAAGTCAGGGAGATAATTGTATCCCTGCAATGTCCCTACTCTTGGTGGCAATTTCCTATAGTCAAAAGGTTTGTAAGTTTAATACCAGATCTATTAAATTATAGATTATTGGTAGGGGAACATCAGAGTTAAGTCTAAAATTAAGCTATTAGGCACAGGACTTTACATCAACAACAATAAGTTAGGGTCTTTTAATTCTTAGTAATACTGTGGAGACAATTAGGTCAAGAGTTTGTGAAGTTAGCAACATAAATATTATTTGTGTCTCAGTTGGTTAATGTTTAAAAAAAAATTCTTTTGTGGTTCATATTGTAAATGCTTTAAAAAGAAGTATCACCTGACCAAAAGTCTGAATTGTTTTATCTGTTTAAACTGTGTTAAAAATGAAAAATAAAAGAAAAAAAAGACAAATGACTGAATGGGGTCACAGAGAATAAGACAAAACTGAATAACAAAAATCATTGTGCATTTTTGTTTTCTTGGCCCTGCTTACTTCACCCTTCTTTAGTTCATGTAGATCTTTCCATCCTTCTCTGTATTTATCACGTTAATTATTTGTTGTAGCACAGTAAAATTCTGTTATATTCATGTGTTGCAGATTTGTTTAGCTATTTCTCAACTAATGGGCATCTACTTTGTTTCCAATTCTCTATCACAAAAAAGTGATGCTGTTAATATTTTGATGCATATAGGAACTTTCTTGTCAATGGCCTCCTTGAAATATAAGTCTCATAACAGAATCTCTGAAAGGGCGATATTTTAATTACTTTATTTGCATAATTTCAAATTGATTTTCAAGTGGCTGTACTAAGTCACAATTCCACCAGCAATGCAGTAGTATGCCTACCTTCCCACAACTCTTCCAGTATTGACTGTTCCCATTTTTTGTCATCTTTTCCAATTTGCAGAGTATGAGGTGAAAGCCTCAGGGCTGTTTTGATTTGCATTTCTATTACAATTAGTGATTTGAAACATTCTTTCACGTGATTAATAGTTTGCACTTTTTCTGAGACCTGTTTGTTCATATCCTTTGACCACTTATCAACTGAAGAATGGCTTTTGTGATGTCATTTTTTGCCTCAGTTGCTTCATCCGCAAAATGGGACTAATAATATTGGTTGGTTCTATCTCAGTGTTGCTCTGAGGAGCGAATGAACATGTGCTTTGCAAACCTTAAAGAGCAACACAAGTGTCAGCTATCACTATTACATTCTTTGGTTATTTTTACAGCTCAGTACTTTTCATGGTGGACAACAGGGGGTAAGTAAAGGATTTAGGAGCCTAGATGTAACTAGAATCCCTAGTAAGGATTCATTGTTCATTCATTAAACTTACCTTAGGTCAGAGTTTTCTAAACTTCAGGGTGCGTCATTCTGAGGGACTGAAGACCTTTTTGGGGGGATGTGAAGGGAAGGCCGAAAATTACAGGATATTTTCAAGTACAACTAACTTCCATAACAGTACATCCACTTTTTTCAGTGAAAAGAAAGTTCAAATCAAAATCAAGAAAGCAACATTAACACAGTGAATTTGCTCTAACAATGAATGTAGCATAGGGATTACTTAATATTGTATGCACAAATAAGGTCAAATTTGAGTCAGTACATGTTGAATCTTGACATTGGAATGATCTACTATAGTCAATTCAGTGAAGGCTCAAAACACAGGTGAGTTATATTGTACTGTTTGCTACCTTTTAATGTGAAGTTATAGAAATTATATACAATGTAAAGCCTTAAATAATCTATGTGGATGTAAACTAATTATTAAATGTCATATTTCTCATTAATTTTGGTAAGAATAACATTATGTTTTCCCCAAATCTCCTAACTTCTAAAAATAATTTAAAATGACTCAAGGATGGTTATGGCTGTAATGAATACAGTGAGCAACCATTACTTCAGATTACTTCTATCTCATGGTGGAGAAGTAGCTGACTAGATATATATATAGTTTAGGCATACATTTTCAGACATGGCCAGTATTGATTCATTTTGCTTAATTCCATATTTACTTGTCATAAAGGGAAGGGGGTGCCTCTATTATGAAATGGGAAAGGAATCAGTAGCAAGTGATGCTAAAAAAAAGAGCACCAATAAAACATTAAAAGAGTGGTCATCATCATATGAATTTTTCAGCAATTACTTTTAAATTTAATTGTCAAATGCTTATTTTATCTAATGTTTAAAAGTGAAATAATATCTCTTTGTGATGGATAAATACATAGGCAGTTGGAAGAGAAAATCCACTGCAGCAGCTAAAACTAATATAAGCAAAGACAAAAAAAAAAGGAATGTAAGTGATAAAAATATAAACACAAAATAAAGGCCAAAATCCAGAAACAATGACCCTGTGCATTTATGACTAGGACTGCTAAATACTAATGACAGAAAACAATGTTGCTAGTTACATGTGGCTACCTTAATTGCAAATATCATTAACCTAATAAATTGAAATGGCATCTTGAAAATGTAGTTGCAATGCGGACGAGGCAAGTGAATTTTTCCATTCGATGCTTTTAATGAGCAGAAGCAAACGTAAAAAAAAATTGTAAAAGTCTGTGGTATCAAAAGCCTCACTGAGAAGAAATGGTGCTACCTGCACACTTACTGGTATGGTCAGAATGATGGTTGGTGAATCATACACAAAGCAGTTCCAAACAGCTTGACTTGCAGAAAGTATGGTGGGAAGGAGAATTGCCTGTATTTCTGATGACCTTTATGATAATTAATGATTTTAATCCTTCTATTTTTGCAAGTGTATGAAGCAATCAATGAAGTAAAAGATACTTGATTACCTATGGTGTGTTGTTGAAACTAATGTTAGAGAAGACTTGTTCCTTTATAAACCTATGGATGGAAATACCATATTGAGAAATCTGAAATATTAATTGGCAGATCTTTTCATTAAAATGGTATGTGGGAGAACTGTACTGTACTCTGCATTGCCAGAGCTCAATTAATTTTAGGAAGAAACATAGGTATTCAAGAAATGTGCTAAAAATACGTCACCTTATGTAATTTAGATATTGCACACTTCACACAGTTACTTGTACTGAAAAATACCAGAGAATGGTTGGAATTTTCCAAGTTGCTGTAAGTGTAACCAATATGACACCCCCCCAATAAGTTGCATGTAAATGCACATGTAAAAACTACACGTATGTACAAATTGTTTCTTCTTTAAAATATAAACTTCTTGAGGGCAGGGTCTGTTTCATTTATATCTTTGTGTCACCAGTGTTTAGCACAGTGTTTACTGACTTAATGATTAATCACATTGTGTGATATCAGGACAGAGCATAAGGTACTTCATATTACTGTAAATTATTATTGCAAAGCATGATTTTTTTTCTTATCTAAAGGATTTGGAAGGATGTTTTGAAGCAAATTAATTTTATAACAATAATTTCCTCTTGAAATTTGCATAGTTAGGGGATATTTCTGAAAAGCTGAGTATTTTAAAAAAAAATTAGTCCAGTGTCCTAAAATTCATTATCTCATCCAGAAGGATAAATCTATTCTACTGATAAAAAATTAGAGCTATAAATATATGAGTATTCCTATACGTTTTGCAACTAAAAATACTTGCCATGAAAGTGAAGTGGAAGAAAGTAAAATCTTATTAATCACTCAACCTGTCTACAGAAGCAATTCTCATTTTAAGGACCTAGACATTTCTGACTGTGAATGCATAAGAAACCTATTTGCCAACGATAAATAACCTATTTAGTCTTATTCCATCTGAATAAGAACAGTT
The DNA here is from genome assembly GCA_028658325.1 of Potorous gilbertii. Taxonomy (NCBI): domain Eukaryota; kingdom Metazoa; phylum Chordata; class Mammalia; order Diprotodontia; family Potoroidae; genus Potorous; species Potorous gilbertii. The sequence continues at coordinate 498,046,203 of CM053770.1, forward strand.
AATAGACTTGTTCTGTTACAGTGCCCTAAGGAGGCAGCTAGATGGCTCAGTGGATAGTGCACTGGGCCTACAGTCAGAAAGACCTGAATTCAAATCTGAACTCAAACACTACTAGCTGTGTGACCTTGAGCAAAGTCCTTGACCTTTGTCGGCCTTAATCACCTGGAGAAGGAAATGGCAAAGCATTCCATGGGGTCACAAAGAGTCAGCCATAATTGAACAAGTATCCTGAAATAAATGCTTGATTCTGAAAACCTTGTTTTGGCTGTAGGTAAATAAAGAACTCTCTGATTTATCAAACAAAGCGATACAAATTTTACTACCATTTGTAACATCTTTTTGTATTGAAATGAGTTTTTCTGCTGGAAGTGAAACTAATAAGTAGCAATGTCACCAATGAAATAACATTTTGAGAAACTTGATGCTAAAAAACAAGCCTACTCATCACATTAATATTATAGTTATGATTATTTTCATAAATTATAAATATGAAAATTATAAATAATTTATCAACAAAATATCTGTATATCATGTTATTTTATTATGTACCTAAGATTTGTTATAAAATGATAATAAGTTCTTAATTTTACTTGAATAAAATACAAGCTAAGAAACTTATTTGCATAGATTGTTTTAATGAAGTGTTAAGGGTCAATATTTTGTGAAAAAACTATTTCTACATAAAATTTGAAAACCATTGCCTTAAGCTCAACTCACTATTGTTTTCTTTGCAGTGGATGTTATTTATGGCTAAAACAACCTAGATATTACATCCCTAGTCAGCTACTTTGGAAACTGGAAGATGCATTAGAAAGAAAAAATCCTCAGCCAGATAATAAAAAGGACAGGCAACAGTGCACATTACCTGCTGTCAATTCCCCTAGGGAACTGAGATCTCAAACAATTTTAACACAGAGCAAGAAACAAAATAGAATTCACATTCCCCTCTGAAACTTTATTATGACACACGGATCCAGCAGGCAAAGAACACAATCATTGTGTTTACAGTAGTAAAGAGAGAGGGAAGCAAAAAGCCAGCATAATTTAAAGATATTGGAAAATCACTGACCATGTATAAATGGTGAATCCAATAATGCCACGGCTGTGAGGCTGAAAGTCATCCTCACTGACCTCAAAACACCTTAAAGGGTCTTCCTTATGCCTGACTTCAAACCTGGCATAAAATATTCCAAACTAATGATTTTCTTAAATTTTCCATGTCCTCCCAAAACCTTTTTGCTTTTTAATTACGCAGTCTATATAAGAGCTGACATTCACCAAACAGAAGAAAGAGGAGAGGAGATCACTCAGACAGCCTAGCCTGGGGCCTATCTGTATACCAGCTGGATGTGAATTAGTGCCTGTAAGTTCTAGGTAAACAAGGACCATTCAATAACTTAAATTTACATATTTGTCCCCCTGTGTTTACGGCATAAAGAAACTGAGACCCTTAGAACAAGAAGGGTCATAACTGGATTTTCTCAAAGAAATTGTACCGAAGTTTCAAGTTGAAAAAAGTTGTCACCGATTAAACCAGGAAAGAAGATCCTCTCATTTTGCTCGCCTATCCACTGCACCATTTTTCTTACAGGGGAAACAAAAAATAAGGAAATGAGGTAGCTTTTTTAGGGAGGAACATGGCACACTGAGAGAAACTTCCCTTCATAGTCTTGTTCTCAGTTATTCTCTCTCAAATGCCACCTTGCCTGTACCAAGGACAGCTGAGAGAAAACATCAGAAAAACAGAGGCAGCCTGAGGATCAAGGTGAGATGACAGAAGGGTACAGGATGATGGACGCCCACTAAAATTATTTCAGGGAAATCTGGAGCCTGGGTCTCAATTGTAAATGCTAAGTTTCAAGGAATAAAGAAGTCCAGGGAACAAAAGTTTATTTATGTCAGAAACCATCATTCCACTTAATAGGCAAGAAAGTGAAAAAATAAAGGCATCTCTGAAAACTTTTGGAGATATGAATGTTTCCAATTTGTTTCTGAAGAGGTTTAAAGTTTCTTTTTCTGTTAGCTTCCTATCTCCTATCTAATTACAACATTCTTTCACCATATGCATATTTTTTTAGTCTTGACCCAGAACAGATATCCCAATGGCTACTTATTGTCTGGTGGGTGAATGACTTAAGTATAGGGCTTCCTATTGTGTGATTAAACTTGGTGATTCAATTTTATAATAAAGGACATTATTTTTTCTTAAAATAAGTTAAACTTAAAAGTGTCATGCTGTTATAATGTAGTTTGCCCCAAAAAGGTAAAATGAGGTCAGCTGCCACTGAGATAATCTTATATAAAACTTGGAAAAAGGAAAGAGTACTTCTTTCTCAGGGCACTTATTAACTCCTGGTACCTTAATATTGATGTCCACACACTCAGTTTTCCTTATCAAAGTTATCCTTCCCCCCCAGTCTCCACTGGCTCTCAAATATTTTTTTCAAGAAAATAAAAGTGGGGGGAATTGGGTGCTAGAACTGTTCACAAGTCCTGCAGCAGGAGGTGAACTGTACAGCACAGGCAGAATTTTAAGATAATGACTATCTTTCACCATCTGGTGCCAATGTGGAAATACATTATGGCACAACCACCACTAACAGAAGCCTTCAGTCAGTTACTGAAGAGTGTCCATTTCAGCAGCTATGAAGAAGCCTTGGAACTCACATTCCCTGAATTGATCTACGATCTCCCTCCTCTGGCAATCACCCAATCAGGGCACACATCTTTCACTGCAGCAAAAAAAGAAATAAATCATAAAAATAAAATCTAAAGTCTTCTCATTTGTATAAAAATCAAAGTAGTGACCCAGCTTACACATTCCAGCCACTTGGCTATGTTCCATGAAAAAGTATTTTTTCTCTCTTCTGTTTTAAATAAATTCTATTCCTTCATATTTTACGCTCCCAATCTTGGTCTCCGGGAGAAGAAAGTGTCCATCTAGAGTGAAGGCCATGATGTAGGTAGCAATTTTGCCATTATCCTCCTCTGATTTCAGGGCCACAATGATTTGGTCATCTGTGTTAGGAATGAATTTGAAGGAAGAGAAGCCATGTGTTGGGGTTACTTCCCCAATATGGCTCACAGAGATGTCTCCAAAGTCTTGAGCAGAGCGCAAGAGAAGGTTGGTACCTCTGTGTTCATCTTCCTTCTCATTGTAACGTTCATGGCTGGCCCGACGGGGCAAGAAAAACCATCGCTGCAATGTGTCGCTCCAACAAGCTGACTCATGAATTAGGTAGCCTGGAGACACAGACAAAGGCATATGGAATTAACGAAGTCTATGAAAGAGGTGAACGGATTCTGGTCTCTTCCTATATTACCTAAAAACTGAAGGCTTTCATCCTACATCTCCTCCTCTTTACAATCAGAGCCACCTGTGCTCAAATCATATGCCAGTGCTCTGAATACAGACAAAAAGTCTGAATATGGAATTCAAGCTTTCCTTGGACACAAGCATTGCTCTTTTCACAAGCTCACAGACCATTCTGATGCTGTACTCATTGAGTATTTTTCCATAAATCTCAGCTTTGTTATTTTTCTTCTCTTTAGAATTTCACATTTTTCAGGAAGATTTTACATTCTGGCTTTAAAGCCTTATTATTTTAGTCATTAGTCTGAATTATCTGCCCTCTTTCCTCAAAGCAGCCAACCTCATAACCTTGAATTTTCATTTGTTCTTTTCCCCACATTTTAGTGGAGGAGCAATGAAAGAGTTAAGGGGAAGGAAGCAAAGCTAGCAGAGATTCTAATTTGTGAGGTTAGGTGGGAGGCTGTAATGAGATGCTTGAAGAGCGCCCCAGAGCAGGCTTCAATGATAGCCTAGGAAGATGTTTACAAAAGAGGATCATAACACTCATTTTTTACAGATAGAAAAGTATTCAAGTAATTTGCCTAAAGCAGTTGACCAAAACTCAGAGACTTCCAAAATATAATAAACGAATGAAGCATTTATTAAGTGCTTACCATGTACAAAGCACTATTCTACAAACTGGGGAAACAAATAAAAAAGATAATCCTTGCCCTCAAGGAGCTTGTATTCTAACAGGGGAGACAATGCATGTGCAAAGTTTCAGAACTGTTATTCAGGTGGAAAGGTCCTGTGGTCTTTAGGGTGCAGAAACAAAACAGATGGTGATGCCTCATCTTTAATGTCATTTCCACTGACAAAACTCTATCAATTTCTGATGACAGTGGGTTGGAAGCATCACTATTCCAAAAGCTCTGGAGTTTAGGGTACTGGGCTGTCTCCATTAGGGTCTACAGGGAGATGGTGGTCATGGTGGTGGTGGTGCTTTGACCTGCCTGGTATTCAGTGCCTCCTACCTCAGTGTCTCTACCTCAGAAAAGTCAGCTTCTGCTGGGCTGGCTCCCCTTCTCTGTGCAGGGCAGTTGGTGCGGATAGCTGGCCTTTTGTCCACAGGGGTTGCTTCCCTGGACAACAGTTTTGAGGGCTATGCTGGAAGCAAGACCAGAGGTTTGAGGGTGAGAGAGTCTACCAACCCCCAGGCTCTAGCACTTATCTAAGCCTCGGTGGCAGTTGGCCAGCAGCTGTTGCTAGTGGTAACGAGGATGGTGAGCCCCTTCTCCACAATGATAACTACGACATTTGTGCCAGAAGTAGGCCCAGTGCAGTTTCTAAAGCTCTTGGGTTCAGGGTCCTGGACTCTCTTCACCAGGGTCTGAAGGGAGACGGTGCTCAAAGCGATGGTTGCGGTTTGACTTGCCCAGCTCATGTCCTTCTTGTCTCTCCCTCAGGGTGCCTCGCTGCTTCAGCTAGGCTGATCTGCCTCCTCTATAGACAGTGGCTGGCAGACAGTGACTGTGAGGGCTGGGCCTAAAGCAGTACTAGTGGTCTTGGTACCAGTACTAGTACTAGCACTAGTACTAGTACTAGTGCTGCTTCCCTTAGGGTTCCTGCACCTATCTGCCCATTAGCGGCAGCTGGCCCAGCACTGTTTCTGGTGATAATAAGGAAAGTGGTTGGTCATTTCTCCGCAATGACTCCTCCCTTTAATGGTGGCTATGCTAAGCTGGACTGAAAACAGGTCTGCTGGTCTGGGGGACAAGGGTCTTGGTTTTAGGGTCCTGGGCTGTCTCCACCATGAGGTAAAAAAGCCTCGGGAATTGTATTAAATATATTCCAATGTCTGCTGAGAACCAGATATGTCTTAGCAGGAAGATGCTGAATTCAGATTATTACCTGTCAGTTTACATAGGACCACAGCAGACTTAAAAGGAAGTCAGCTTCATAGAATGGAAAAGGAAACAGAAAGAAAGGATCTGGAAATGAGAAGAATAATCGTATGGGAAAACAGATTTTCAAACATTCTCCACCAATCTCACTGACATATAATGGGACGATGGTCCTGGATACCTACTTAAATGCATACATTTAAAGGCAAGGAGAAGAAAATTAGCATTTTGGCTGTGATTATAGAAAAAAGCTATAGCCTTCTTTTGGTCTTCTGGCTGTCCAGTCCAATCCAGAAGGGAAATCCTAGAATATCTTACCTGGGGGGCGAATCCCAGCTGCATCTCTCAAAGCATTGTAGTTAGACACCCAGTTTTCATGATATACATTGCCTTTGTAGCCAATCACTTTTACCCACTCAGGGTTTTCATTCATCACTTCACCAGTAGTAGTGGTCCACTCCTTGCCAAGACCTCCAACATACAGATGCTCATCTTTCACAGCCAACCATTCGGCTTTAAAACCTAGAGACAAGAACACTCGGAGTTAGAGTGTCTCTACATCACTTTAAAAAATTCACTTATTGTCTCAATGGGGCAAATTCCTTTGACTCTCAGGAGCCACTAGCACTAAGTAGTCCACAGAAATAAAAGGAAGACTAGGAAAGAGAGGTTAGAAGTTGAACAATCCTTTCTTGTTCTAGCATCTACTCAATACCTTTCTTCCTTTCTTGATGCTCCCCAATCTGTGACTACTAGATAGGCAGAAGTACCATCTGAAATGGTCCACAGTAATCTGTTCTTGGAAGATCAACTCCCCCATTCCCACTACATAACTATATAAAACTACACACACACACACAAATTCTATATAAAACTATACACACACATACATTTACATATACACATATATCCTGAGTGCCTGAATTCAGTGGTTTTTTGGCCGCTGGATGGCACAGTGAAAACAGTGAACTGCAGTCTGAAGCCTTGGGTTCAAATTGTGCCTCAGACACAGCTGTGTATGATAACAACAGTGCCTGCCTCACAGGCTTGCTTCATGGATCAAAAAAAGAGATAATAGTTAAAGTACTTTGTAAAATTTAAATTGCTATATAAATGCTAGCTACAATGATGATGTTAAGGCAGCGAGGTGGCCTAGTGCCCGTTCCACCTGGGCTTATCTTTCCAAGTTCAAATGTGGTCTCAGATACTTACTAGCTGTGTGACCCTAGGAAAGTCACTGTTCACTTCAGTTTCCTCATCTGTAAAATGAGCTGGAAAAGGAAATGGTAAACCACTCCAGTATCTTTGCCAGGAAAACCTCAAATGGGGTCATAAGACTCAGACAGGCCTGAAAAATGACTGAACAACAATAACGATGATGATGTTATCATCTTCTGCAAAAAAAAGTCACTGGTAGCCATGGTGGTACCTACCACAGTCATTAGAAGAAAATCTTCACAACATGTAGGCAAACTTACTTATCTCTATGTCAAACAAAGCTCTCCTAAATGACGATATAATCTTGTGGGTTTTCTTTATATAACTGGCTATCCAAAGAGATGAGACACAACTCAAAGCGTCAGACTGACTCCTGACAATTTCTACACTGTCTGACCTAGCCAAGAAGAAAAGTGGCTGGCATCTGCCACACCATTTGCACTGAATACTTGTCCTGAACCTCAGGCAACCCAGGGGAGATTTTATGTACTTGGTGGCACTGCTCACCAAAGTCTTTTTTTTTTAAAATTATAATTCATTTAAATCTGGAAAGGCTGCTGTTGGATTTAAAAAACATAGAATGGACAGAGCATTAGAGCCAAACTGAGTCTACATATATGAAATATCTATGTACTCATACCTCTGCTAAGGTTTTCCTTTCCATTCCATGTCAAAGAACCTTTCTCTATTGTTCTGTTCTTTTTTTCTCATTATAAGCCAGCTTGCTTTGCTCCAGTGTTTCTGTCTAGCCTTCTTTTTTATGGCAGATATATATATGCATAGGGAAACATGGTCACAGAGTTGTCCCTCATTGCCTGGAATTTTAATTAGATGGGATTACAGGATCAGAGCTTAGGAGCAGAAGTGACTTAAAGATCATCTAGTCCAACCCTCTCATTTTTTTAGGTAAAGAGAAAAAGGTCCAGGATGTTTAACTGATTTGTTGTTCAAGGTCACACTGAAAATAAATATCCAAGAGGATTTGCATCTAGGATCTCTGATTCCAGAGGTAGTGCACTCTTTCCATTGTACCATGATGTCTCCCTATAACAGGATCTAAGGTTTAATAGTAAACACACACACATGCACATATTATCAAACAAAAGGGAATGAAACAAGTCTTCTACTAGTCCAGGAACAGGACAGGGGAAAAGATCTTGCCACCTATCTAAAAAGAAACATTGGGGATTGGGAATAAAGACTCATTTATTTAGAAAAGAAACCTATTACTAGAAAGACTTAAATGACATTGAATTTAGCCCTTGATATCTTCTTTGTAGAATTCTTTAATCCTGAGGAGTAGAACACTATTTATTCTAGCTTTATTACTTTAGATGGAAGTGGCAGGGTTAAGCTCTTACTCAGTTCCAGCTTGGTCTTTTTGTTATAAATGGGCAAAATTCTTCATCCACCACCACTACCAGTTACCCTCAGGAAATGAAATCTGTTCCAATTTACCTTTTCCCACTGTACCATCTCCATCTGACAGGATCACCCAAGGCACTGTCTTGGTGCCTTCAATCTGGTAGACTACCCCAGTTCGATCATCTACTGAGTAGAGTTTCCCATTGAAAACAATTAAGTCTGAGAGCTCCATGCCCCTTCCTTTCTCAGCCAGGTGGGATTCCAGGATGCCATCCTCTTTATCCCACTCTACAGTCACTTTGTCTCCACTCTCTGTCAAGGTTAGATAGCCCTTTTTCAGGTAACTGAACCAGGTATTTTCCTTTTTGGCCCTGGACTCAGTGTCCAAGTCAGCGATAACTGCAATTCGGTATCGAACTCCACTGGGAGTCTTCTGGGGTGGTGAAAGAGGATAGGTATCATTGTAGCGGTCAATGGAAAACTGACTAAGCCTCCGGTTGTGAACGTTGGGCTGGACTGGTCTTCCTGTGGATGAACGGTGGAAGCAGAGCAACAGGAGCACGATTCCGAAGCACAGTGAGGATACGACGATCGCTTTCCAGCGGAGTCGAAAGCGGGGGTCAGCAGCTTTGGTCATGGACGCAAGAACAGGAAGGCCACCCACAGTTATCCGAAGGGAGTGCATAGAATCATTCCATTCCAAGTGATCATAGGGTTGGACTGGCATCAGACTGAAAGTCAGCAGGGACCTACATATCCAAAAAGGGAAGAGAGATGGTAGTAACCTTGAAAATATAGTCAACTTTTAATTATTTCAAATTAGATTCTTTCCCACTGAAGTCTAGTTTTAAATACTTAGCCAATATTATGACTCTCCTTAATTAAATCCTGTGAATATGTTAGCATGCTCCCCATTTGTTGCTGTCTAGCAAAGAGAGGTGTTTTTTTTAAAGAAAAACAATTTTCTTTCCCCTGCCCTAGACCAGAGGACAGATAGCTTAAAGAGGGCTATTCTTAGGCTGGTGCACTTGCATCATTGGTATAGTATGAACAACAGTAAAAGAACTAAGTAAGAGGGCACAAGAAAGGTGAACAGGATTATAGATCCTCCTGTCTCAAATCTTCATTATGGTTTCATTTGGACATGGCCAAGAAAACGCACCTAAAACCAATGATGGTTTCTCTACCACCTATCATATTGCTCCCCTGCAATAACACATAATGTTGTGAAGAGACTACTCTGTAATTTTAAAATGCTCTTCAGATATCAGCTGTCGTTATTACTACTGTTACTACAATCAAGGCATGACTAAACACAAATGATCTTCCACCGTCTAGAGCACCAGAAATTCTCTAGCCATAAGCTTCACTTTTTGGCACGGACAAGGTCTTTGGCTCCTTCTGAGCAATAAAATCAACACATAAACATTAAAATTTGTGTTATAAGAAATACAGAACTTCTAGCTAAGATGGCTGCCTGAAGGGAGGCAGAAAGCTCAGCTACCACATCTCTCCTCTAGTGAAAAACTAGATAGTACAAAATGGAATAGTAATCAAGAAATCCAGGCAAACGCAGCAAGTGACTTTCTTCATTCCAGAATTACGTAAAAAGATAGCCAAGAGAAGGAAGCCCACAAGTCAGCACCTGTGGTAGCCTCACAATGGATTGAAGACTGGCCAGATCCAGCTAACTGTAGATTGTAAGGTTCTTTATCCAGAAGTAGCAGGAGTGAAAGGCTCCCCTGCTAGAAAGTCCCAGGGCAGTCACGGTGGGAACCTTGGAAGCAATGGAGAGGGACAGCGTTCCGACTAGGGTACCTCAGGTCCTTGGGTTCCAAAGTCAATAGCATTCTGTCCAGAGATACCATAGAGGGCTCTGAAGACCTAGCACTCTGAATCTCATAAAGATCTGAGGGGTAGGGTTAGGTGTTAATTCAAAGACGTTAAGGTCAGTGTAGGAATACAAGTGATCCAGATGGCAGAGTCTGGCTTTAGCATAAGGACTCAGCATAAGAACTCAGGCTGGAGAGATGAGTGACGCAAAGAAGATACTGAAAATTACAAAGATTATTGTAGATACCAAGATATTCCAAAATCTAAGGTAGAAAGAGACTAAATCTGTTAACACTGCAAGCAGAGACTTGAAGGGAAAAATGCGTTTTCTACAAATACTATATGAATGCCTAGAAGAAATGGAACAAGAAAAAAAATGAAATGAAATGAAAGCTCTGGAGAAAAGAATTAGAAGGAGAATAAATAGCTTAAAAAAATGGCAAGCCTTACCTAAGTAACAGATTCCCTGAAAATCAGAACAGACAAAATAGAAATCAATGATTCCATGAGACAGCAAGAAATACTGGAACAAAAGACCAAAAAAAGCGGGGAGAAAGGAAAAGAAAAGGTAAGATAAACAAGAGACCAGGAAAGCAGCTCCAGAAGAAATAATTTAAGAATCAGTGGACTCCCTGAAAAACCATGATTTAAAAATAAAAAAGATCTGCACATTATATTTTTTCCTTAATGGTATTTTATTTTTTCCAATTACACGTAAAGATAGTTTTCAACATTTATATTTATAAGATTTTGAGTTCCAATTTTTTTCTTCCTACCTTCCCCCCTCACCAAAATGGCATATAATCTGATATGGGCTATACATGTACAATCACATTAAACATATTTCTACATTAGTCATGTTGTGAAAGAGGAATCAGAACAAAAGGGAAAAGCTATGAGAAAGAAAACAGTATGCTTTGAGCTGCATTCAGACCCCACAGTTCTTTTTCTGGATGTGGATAGCATATTCCATCTTGAGTCTTTTGGAACTGTCTTAGATCACCGTATTGCTGAGAAAAGCTAAGTCTACCGGAGTTGGTCATCCTACAGTGTTGCTATTACTGTGCACAATGTTCTCCAGGTTCTGTTCACTTCACTTAGCATCAGTTCACATAAGTCTTTCCAGGTTTTTCAGAAGTCTGCCTGCTCATCATTTCTTATAGAATTCTTATAGTATTTTTCCTAAATAGTACATTTATATAGTACATTTCTTATAGTATTCCATTACATTCATAAATCACAACTCGTTCAGCCATTCTCAATTGATGGGCATCCCTTTAATTTCCAATTCTTTGTCACCACAAAAAGAACTGCTATAAATATTCTTGTACGCCTGGGTCCTTTTCCTTTTTCTATGTTCTTTTTGGGACACAGACCCAGTAGTGGTACTGCTGACTCAAAGGGTATGCACAGTTTTATAGCCCGTTGGGCATAGTTCCAAATTGTTCTCTAGAATGGCTGGATCAGTTCACAACTTCACCAACCACTGTTAGTGTTCCAACTTTCCCACATCTTCACCAAGATTTTCCATTTTCTTTTTTTGTCATATTCGCAATCTGATAGGTGTGAGATGGTACCTCAGAGCTGTTTTAATTTGCATTTCTCTAATCAATAGTGATTTAGAGCATTTTTATATGACTACAGATAGCTTTAATTTCTTCATCAACGAAATTCTTCTAAAAAGAAGACAAACTGCTTGTTCATATCATTTGACCATTTATCAACTGGGGGATGGCTTGTATTCTTCTAAATTTGACTCAGTTTTCTATTTTAGAAAAGAGGCATTTATCAGAGACACTGGCTGTAAAAATTGTTTCCCCGCACATTATATTTTAAGAAATCATTCAAAAGACTCCACTAATTGCCCAAAAGAAACTTCAAAATAAAAGGTCCTAGCAATGATAGTCAAAATTCAGAGCTTGCACATCACAGGAAAAAAATATTGCAAGCATCCAGAAAGAATTTAAATACCAAAAGAACTATAGTAACACAAGACCTAGAAAGAAAGTCTTGGAATACAACATTCCAAAAGGTAAAAGATATAGTTTTACAAACAAGAATAACTTGCCCTGCAAAGATAAGTATCTTCTGTATAATGGAAAAAATTGGATTTTTAATGAATAGGACTTTCAAGCATTTCTGATGAAAAGATCAAAGCTGAGTAGGAACTTTGAAATGCAAATGCAAAAAAACTCAAGAGAAATCTATAAAAGTACATTTATGTGAGCAATTAGAAGGGGCTGTATCATTATAAAGGGCTAACATTCTAATAATGGGAGAAGAAACAAGGGCTAAAGTGTATTAAGGAAGTTAATTGAGAAAATAGAGGGCCTGGGGGTAGACTGAGTGTTTGAAAAGAGGAAAGAGAATGGAAGTTTAAAAGGAAGAATACACTAATGTGGAAAGGAAGAAGAAAGAATGAAACTTGCTATTTCTCTGAACTGGAGGGCTCATGAGAAGAATATACAGAGAAAAGGATCAGGGAAGTGGGCAACTGGGAACCTCATTCTTATCTAACCCAGACAAAGGAGGGCTGGACACACTCACACATGCACGTCCACAAACAAAGTTAGGTGTAAAAATATACTAAACTCAACAGGGAAATAGGTGAGGAGTGACAGGTAGATAGTCCTGGAGAAAACAGTCACAATAAAAACAAACGTCCATATCCTAAAGGGAGAATGAAAAGAAAAACAGAGAGGAAAAAGATCTGGGACTTGCAGAATGGCTAAACAAACTGTGTTTGTGCTGAATGCGATGAAATATTACTGCCCTATAAGACATGACAAAAGAGATGATTTCAGAGAATCTTGGAAAGTATGAACTGATGTACAGTGAAAGAACAGGAGAACAATTTATACAATGGCAGCAACACTATAAAGACTATAAAGAACTATAAATAATACTATAAAAATCTTGAGCAAAGCAACGACAGCTCAGAAAGTTCTAGGTTTCCCACCTCTCTAACAGAGCTAATGGACTCAGGTGTATACAAAGACACATAATTTTGGATATGACACTGTGGATTATTTTTGCTCTATCATGTTTATTCGTTCCAAGGGGATTTTTCCCCTCCTGTTTTAATGAGGGGTATGGGGAAGGGAGTATTAACGGTAATCTTTTAATAAAAAAAAAAAAGAAAGAAAAGGCAGAGGACCATTGAAACATTTTTAAAAATGCATAAAGGAGAACAGAAGGAGTAGGAAGTAAAGATAAGCAGGGTAACTTTGAAAGCAAAATATGCTGAATTTAGTACATACTTTTAAAAAGCAATCAGTATGGAAAAGAGATTTATACTTTCATGTTACAATACTTTTTATGAATTCTACTTTGTATAAGTGCTTTTTGGTATTTGTTAAATTCAGAATACAAGAAATCAAAATCAGAAAAAGAAATACAGTGATAGGATTAAGAATTAGAGATCTTCAACATTTTTACCTCCCCACCATCTCAGAAACTCAAAGTATAGAGAACCCACATGGCCAAAGCGGCCCTAGGCCACAGTATGGCCCAATAAGCTGAAAAGCTGTCTCACAACTGACCACAAGGAAAGGAAGAAACAAGTTGGTAACTTCCAGGCAGGAGGGCTGGTCCCAGTCTGGAAGGTAACTATTTACTGAATTAGCAACTCCTCATTGCTCTGTTATGAGATACCAGAGACCAGTCAGCGCTCTCTCCACCCATATTTCCCCAAATAACAACAGCTCTTTCATTCTTAAGTCCCTAAGAAAGTAAAGTTTTTCCTTCTTCCTCCTCTCATCCACTGTTCTTCCCCACCCCCATCCACTGTTTTCACTGTACTTAACTCTAGGGCAAAGATGAAGTTCTAATAGGAAAGGATATGGAGACAAGTGGAATGAATGGGAACTCTTTCCTGATTCTCTAGCCCATTTACCCCAGCAGCTGATTCCAATGGTCTGTCTTCTTGTGCCTCACAAAATCCCTCTCCCTCAGCCTCTGAGCTAAGGATCTCACCTCATGCTGCAAGTAGAAAGCTGAAGCCAGTGGGAAAGAACTCCTTTTCTATCGCACTTCTTGCCTTCATCCCTGACTATTGCCTCCTTTATTCCAGTTTCTGAAGATGAGGCATCCTTTCTCACCATGGTCAACTCCTCTAGGAGTCTACTTGAGGCCATTCCAGGCTATCTCTTCCAAGTGACTGCCCCCACCATCAGCTCTTCTCTTTTTAATCATCTCTCCTGATTCATCCATTCCCTCTCTATTGCCTACAAAGCAAGTCCAATTTTCCTCCATTAAAAAAACAAAGCAAAAGAACAAAAACACCTCACTAGGTCCTATCATTCCTGCTAGCTACTGGTCTATATCTTTCCTCCCTTTTCTCAGTCAAAATCTTTGGGAAATCTATCTACATTCAATGCCTCCCTTTATTCTCTTCTTAATCTTCTGCCCAGTCTTATCACTCAAATGAAACTTCTCCCTCTAAAGTTCTAGATAACCTCCTATTACCAAATCTCATTCGAGCTCTTGATCCTTATCCTTCTTGAACCTCTCAGCACCTTCAGACACTGTTAACCACTCTTGCCTCCTGAATATCTGCTGGGCTTTTGTGATAAGTCTCCCTAACCTTTTTTTCTTGTACCTTTCTGATGGCTGCTCCTAGGTCTGAATCGTCATTTTTATCATGCACACTAACTGTAGCTACACCAAGTCTGTTGTGGGTTCTCTTCTCTCTCCACCCTCTCTCACTTGCTGACCTTCATCAACTCCCATAGATTTAACTGTCATCTCTATAGGTAGATTACTCCCAAATCTGCATACCGAGCCCCAAATTAATCTGAACTCTAGCCCCATATCAAAAAACTGCCTATTAGTTGTTTTGAACGTCTTTAAAATGTCTAAGACGGAAATGATTATCATTCCCTCCAAAATCCAACCCCCTTCATCCCTACATGTATAATCACTTGCCCAAATCTGTCATTTCTAAATCTACAATATTTCTGCTACAGATCCCCTTCTCACTATTCACACAACCACTGTCCTGGTTCAGGTCATCATATCAATCCTAGCCCACTGCAACAGCCTTCTCATTGGTCTTACTTCCTTTCTCCTCATTTCATTTCTTTCTCCATATCATCACCAAAATTATTTTCCTAAAGTGAAGGTCTGACCATATCAATTCTCTACTTCCACAAACAAACTCCTCTGTATTATTACTGATTTTCTACGATCAAAAATTACTTCTTCTGATGGACATTTAAAACTCTGTCTCTTCTCTACCTACCTAGTATACTTACACATTTGACTCCTCACCAAATTTTGCAGACCTGTGATACAGGCTCCCATCTCATATTTGTCACTGGCTCTCTTCTATGCCTGGGAATGCTTGACTACTACAGCTCTGCTGCCTAGAATCTCTGGTTTCTTTCAAAACTCAACTCAAAAGGCACCTTCTACATAAGGCTTTTCCTTTTAGTGTCCATTACAGTTACTGCTTTCCCTTCCAGGGTCACCCTGTATTTGGTTTGTTGTGAATACTATCTAGGTGTTTGTACTTCTCTATGCATATGCTATCTTTCCCCTTTATTTTGCTTTTGTCTTTGTATCCCCAGCACAATTAATTACACACAGAAGGTGCTTAACGTGTACATGTTGATTGACTGATTAATTGAAATGGGGGGCCCAATGGATTCTTCTCCATCCCCCTCATTATTCAGTCTAGAACTTATAAGATAAGGTTCATATTGCTTCTGTCTGAGAAATTAAGCTGTAAGATTTTTCCCTTCCGGTCAGATAAAGGAGCAGGGAGGCTGCAAGAAACTAAGGAAAAAGCACCAACTAGCTTTGAAGTCTGCCGAATTTGGTCCACGTTCAGCCTCTGTCATGTATAATGCCTGTGTCTTCTACGACAATAGTAACCATAAAAGCTAGCATTTATATACTCTGTAAGGTTTGCAAGGTGCTTTACAAATATCTCATTTTATCCTCACAACAATCCTGGGAAGTAGGTGCTATCATTCCCATTCTGCAGATCAGGAAAGTAGACAGTAGGGTCAAGCAACTCGCCCAGAAGTCACAATGACAGTAAGCAGGTGAAGCCAGAACTGAATTTAGGCCTCCCTGACTCCAGGTCCAGTACTCTATTCAACAAAGCACTAAACCTTTCAGGTTCCTGTTCTATAGAACAAAGGGGTTGAACTAGATGGCCCATCAGGTCCTTTCCAGCTCTAAATCTAGGATTCTTTAGTAAGGTAGGGCACAAATAATGCAAAAGATACAGATCTCTGGGATGGAGTCAAATATGTTAATCAAGGGTTTCCTTCAGCCCTTGTGGGGTAATCTCTAGTAATACAGTGTCTACAACAACTGTGCCAAACTTGATTGAACTCAAGATGAAGAAGAACTCAAATTTACCAAACTTTGTGCAGCACAGTCACCCTGCTATTCCAACTGAGGGATTACCAGACTACTCAGAAATATCTCCTTTATTTTTATGACTAAAGTTTGTCACTAAGGCCTGCCTGAGTGAGGAACCCATTTAAAAAACAATTGCACACAAGCTAAATAGAAATAAGATGTATGAACTGCATGTCTCAATTTTATAGATTTGATTGCTGAGTTTTTTCCATGGTACTAGTATAGAGACATTTATATATACATTTTGCCCTACAATGAACTCCTGTCATACTACGTAGGACTTAAACAATTTCCTTTCTAGGGAAAACCAATAGTGGCTTCATTCATCCTTTAGCAAGTTTCTGTCTTTTCCTTAGTGTCCTAATAAAATACTTTTCTCACTACACCCAAAGGGCTATAAAACTGTGTATAATCTTTGACCCAGATATACTACTTCTAGGGCTGTATATCAAGGAGATCATAAAAATGCAGCTCTTTTCATGGTGACCAAGAATTATAAAGTTGAAAGGATGCTCATCAACTGTGGAACAGCTGAACAAGTTGTTGTGTATGAATGTAATGAAATACTCTTGTGCTATAAGAAATGATGAGCAGGCAGACTTCAGAAAAACCTGAAAAGACTTATATGAACTGAAGCTGAGTAAAGCAAGCAGAACCAGGAGAAGGTTGTATACTGTAATAGCCACATTATGCAATAACTAACTTTCATAGACCTGACTCTTCTCAGCAATGCCAGGATCTAAGACAATCCAAAAGACTCATGATGAAAAATGCTGTCCACGTCCACAGAAAGAGCCTTGGAGTCTAAATGCAGATGGAAGCAGCTTACTCTTCTTTTTTGTTGTTGTTTTCTTTCTTCTTTCTTGTGGTTTCTACCACTGGCCCCAAATCTTCTTTACAACATGAATAATGTGAAAATGTTTAATATGAATGTGTATGTGGAGCCTAAATCAGATTGCATGCCATCTTGGGAATGGTGAAGGAAAGTGAAGGGGAGAAAATTTAAAACTCAAAAGCTTAGGAAGGTGAAGTTAAAAACCAAAACTAAATAATTTTTTAAAAAAAGAAATACTTTCTAATAGATCATCATGAAAAAAATCTTTCATCCATTTATAACTACTTCAAAAAGCTTCCAATCATATTCCATCTCTTTTGCTCTCCATAAGTACACCCTGTAAGGTTATTTGCATACAGTTTATGTGTTTATGTGTACTTGTTGCTAAAAAGGCTGAATCAGGTGGGATTGCTTGTGTTTTTATTCAAGAAAGAACTTTAATGCCCTTTTATGAACAACAAAGAAACCACTGAAAGCCAGGGATGAGACTGGCAAAGGAGCTACAGAAGGAAAGGGACTCATCTAGAGTAGTCCAATCTTGTCTAAACCACCAAATCACTCATTTATGTGTGATACCTACCACAAGAAATGTCTGCCAATATCACTGCTCATTCTGATGGCTGATCTCCCTTTATCCAACAGCCCCAAATTGAATAAGACTTTATCAAGGTATGACAGAATAAAATCATGGAGGAATATGGTCTGCCAGTTCTATCTAGGCAGATCTGAATAAAACCTTTTGTTAGCTAAGAAACCCTAAGGGACTAAAGTTCCACTGACGTTCTCTTTATACTGTGCAAGTCTAAATACCAGGTAACAACAAACATGGCAATAATAACTACAAGCAATACAAACTATCTGAGTTGTTCTGCAGCCTAATTCCCTCTCCACCACTTCATCAGGGAGCTGTATAATAAGCTCTCTCCACCACTCATACATCTGTTGGTTTCAGTTAACTAGTATTTCTCTGTAAAAACAGGCCTAAAAAACAACATATGATTATGGCTAGTTTGCAAAAACAGCTATTCTGAATAAATGTGCAGACCCAGTCATATCAGATCAGTTTTGAGAAACTCAAAGCAGGTTCCTGTATTGTGAGGCACAGAGGCAAGCAACGGAGCAGCTTTTCTTTCTTCTAATGCAGAATGCTGATGACAACAAAAAAAAAAATGCCACAACCCATCTCTCCCTTGTCTGAGGATGAAGCCCCTTCTACAAGACCTATGGAACAAAAAGTACACTCAGAAGCTGCTTACCTTCATGGATCCAGAAAGCTGTCACCCATCTCT
Source organism: Potorous gilbertii (assembly GCA_028658325.1). Lineage (NCBI taxonomy): Eukaryota > Metazoa > Chordata > Mammalia > Diprotodontia > Potoroidae > Potorous > Potorous gilbertii. The sequence goes on from CM053770.1 coordinate 498,064,314, forward strand.
AAAAGCACAACAGATTAAAGTTACCAGACCACCTGACAAATCCCACTCTGCTCTCTCTCTCCCCAAAGCTCGGGTTCTACAGTGTTGTGTGACAGGTGGCAGAACTCAATAGCTCAATAGAAGCTAATCAAGAAAAGCTCCTCCCCTTCCAGGATCTAGGCAGTGCTAAAGACATACCTCATGAGATAACAAGAAATAAAACCCCCAATTTCCCCCTTCCTCAAAAAGATTGACATAGTCCTTCTACTCCTATGCAGCCAGTATCTCCTAGAAGCACAGCTTCAGTCTTAAAGGACAGACAACTTCTTTCCTATACATGCTGATGTGTGTGAAACACAAGAGCCCAAACTGACAGAGCAGGCCAACCTCAGCTTTTTATTCAGCTGTTTGCTAAAGGAATACTTCCCTGTAGGATGGGAAAAGCAAATTCTGTTGACTTTATGAAACTCCTTGGAAATGGTGACAGCAAATACTAAGAGCCTCAAATCAAAGAGCTTTGCAAAAGTCCTCTTGACCAATCACCATCAAAGAAATTTTCTGCTTTGGATTTGCCATAGCAGGCTATTGCATTTAGAAATACAAAATCAGATTTGTACTGGGGATGATCTGGGAAGGGTGAGGTTTAGGAAATAAGACTTACTGGTGAGTAAAAGTTGAGAATGGAATGAATTTTTATCTCTGTCAAATACTAGTCAAATGAGTAGGATACTTGGATAAGCAACTCATAAGAGATGATTTAGTTTTCTAGTTCAGCTGATTCAATTACTGATGATAAGGCCATTAATATATTTGCAAGGTGTTAACAGTGGTCTCTTTACAGAAATGTGAACACCTTGCTCTGGGTGAATCAGAAAAGGCAATTTCCATTGGCTGATGATACATCTCCTCTGGTGATCTTTAAAGAAGGACTGGAATTTAAGCCTACCTGAAAGGATCACAGGCAGCTAGGTGGTACAGTGGATAGAGTGCTGAGTCATCTTCATGAGTTTAAATCAGGCCTCACATTTATAGCTGTGTGACCCTAAGCAAGTTATTTAACCGTTTGCCTCAGTTCTTTATCAGTAAAATGAGCTGGAGAAAAAAAGAGCAAACCAATCCAGTATCTTTGCCAAAAAAAAAAACCCAAATAGGGTCATGAAGAATTGAACATGACTGAAGAACAATCAAAGGAAAAGCCACGCAAATTTTTATTGATGTACTATGTTTTTCTGGTATTAACAGATAGTTCAAGGGAGTACAGGTCAGGAGAAATTGTGAAGGAGACTCTCATAGGGAAGAAGGGATTTCTTTCTCTCCATCCCCACCAGTCACAGAATCTAGCAGGGCATATATTCACTCAGAAGGAGATATCCCGTCCAACAGCTGCAGAGCTGCAAAGGAAGGTCAAGGCACAGTTTAGGGAGCAGAGATGCTTCAGACACAGAAAAGCTGTTTTAAGAACTAAAACCTTCAGCAATAGAAAAGAGAGCAAATTGAGGAGACAGAGCTACCTCTGGCAACGGAGAGTCAGAAAGGAACAAATTCTAGAGGCCCGGCTGAGCAAGGCCTAGCAGAGATATTTCGCCCAAGGTGGAGGGGGAGCTCTTTAAAGAACTCATAGGAGAAAAAGAACTTTGAGGTCTGATAGTACCAGCTACCTTGATCATGTGTTCTTTATATCTGAATATTTCTTTTGTCATTCAGTCATGTCTGATTCTTCATGACCCCATAGACCATACTCTCCATGGGAGGTTTCTTAGCAAAGATAGTGGAGTAGTCTGCCATTTCCTTCTCCAGTGAATTAAGATAACCAGGTTAAGTGACTTGTCCAGGATCACAAAATGAGTGGCTGAGGCCGAATTTGAACTCAGGTCTTCCTGCCTCAGGCCCAGAGCTCTACCCACAGAGGCATCTAGCTGTCCCTATTCATTTCTACCACGGTACTTTATGCCAGCTCTTTCCATTGAAGCTGTGTGATAATGGAGAATGTATTCTAGTTCGTTTTGAAAGAGTAGAGGAGGGGAAGTGGAAGAAAGTGGAATGTTTTGTAATTACTGTTTTTTTCTGTGCCACTCAGTAAACGTTTTTGCTAACAATTAAGTGTCTATTGGTTGACTGTTAATGGGCAGCACAGAGGCAGGGGCTCATGAGCTACAGTTCTAGGAGTAAGGTACCCCTGATAGATATCCCTAGAATGAGAAAGTAGCAGTCGTCCTCTAAGTACTGAACCTGGCAAATACAAGTTGGGGGAAGTTATTACAGAGGCAGTACTACAACTCATTTTTTAGGCCTCTTTTTTTTTTTTTTTTTGGTGAGGGGAGGGGCAGCTAGTTGCTCCACAAGATCAGAGAATTTCTGTCTCAAACATTTTGAACTTATAATGGTTCATATAAATTATTATCTACATAATCTGCCAATCTTGTGACAAAGTGGTCAGCTTTTTGAGTCTGTTGACAGTTTCACAATTAACATTTATATGTATTATAAATAATAAATTATAGAGCTATGGTCTGGCCAAAGGAGATGCCTAAATTGTAATATACTCCTCCTCACTTTTAGAAGAATTTTAGCAAAAGGGCAATCTTATAAGTTACAAGTGGCTCAACAAAAAATACTACCACATTTTGCCTAATTAAATTGTTTTACACACAGGGACTGAAAATGAGGAAATAAGAACCTCCCACTCTAAAGGAAGTAATCATGTCCACAGTGGAAATCTGATGGGAGTCGAATAAGGTATGTGCCTAGCTTATTTTTGCTTCCTTCCCTATTAAAGCATCACAGTAATTATAAAATTATAATTGAAAAGGATCTCTCTCCAAGTAGTCTTACTCTTAGCCGTATAAGAATCCTGTTTACATTCAACCAGCTTTGTACTCAGTTTCTCCTAAAGGGCAATGTCACCATAATACTGAAAAGCCACTCTTCACTCTTAAATCCAGTCTCAAATTATATACTAAATATTATCATCATGGTGGATTTCATCCAATCTTTTATTTTCTTTCCTATCTCCCAAGCTTACATACTCTCATTTTTAAAAATGTGTCTAAACTAACTCATTCTTCAATTAACTTCTCTATAAAATGTGATTACCCTCAATTGCCTGTACACTCATTTGTGTACTTATTGTAAGGATGTATGTGTGTACTGAGTTTATTCATTGCAAACCTTAAAGTGCTGTATAAATGCTAGCCCTTATTATATTTTCTGTATTTCTGCTGTCAGTATAGTTTGTCTTAAACTTTAGGCGCCACCTTCTGATATGTTGTAAGAATCTACGCTCATTAAAAAACCCAAAACAACAAAACCAAAAAACTACCCAGAGTTAAGAGTAATGGAATGCAAATCAGGAGACATTAGGTCTATTTAAATTGCTGGATTTATAATGGGTGTACATTTTTAAAACATATTTTGTTTTAACCATTCAAGATTTGTCCTCACACCTTCCTACACCAATTTCCCACCCTCCAATGAAACACACAAGAAAAACAAAACATTACAAAATCAAAGAAAATTCCCACACTGGACATGTCTAAAATTTTTTTGTCTTATTCTGCGTTCTGAATCCTATCAGAAGGTGAGTAGTAGGTTTCATTAGTCATCAGGAATCCTGGTTGGATAACACTAATAATTCAGTACAATATTATTCCATCATATTTATATATCATAACTTATTCATCTATTCCCCAATTTATGGACACACCCTCAAATTCCCCCTTTTTTCCACTTTAAAAAGCCCTAAAAAATTTTTGTTCCTCTTTAGAATTTGTTTTGATTAGGATTAATTCTTTCCTTAATCGACTCTTCCTTTAATTCTCCCTCTCTGCTTCTCCCCTTTCCTTCTTATTTCCCTGGTTAGTGAAATGTATTTCTGTACTCAACTTTGTGTGGGTATTTTCTTCTTTTGATCACTTCAGATGACAGTGAGGCTCAAGCGTCCGCTGCTTCCCTTCCTTCCTTCTTGTTAGTATAGATGTCTACTTGTGCACTTATGTGAGATAATTTTTCCTAACCTCCCTCCCCCTCCAATGTATTCCTTTCCCTCTTCTCTTTTCATTCTTTTCTTAAAACCATTATGACATTACAGTCATTCCTGATCCTTGTCTGATTAGACTCTGTAAATGATCCCTGATGATGAAATACAGAGAGGATATAAGTATCATCTCTCCATATGTGAATATAAGCAGTTTATCTTCATTAGCAGTGCTTTGAAGTCTTCTGTTTTATTAAAGATCCATTTTTTATTCTGTAGCTTTATACTCACTTTTGCTGAGTAAGTTACTCCTGGGCATCCTTTGCCTTCTGGAATATCACATTCCAAGTACTGTGCTTCTTTATGGTAGTGGTAGCAGATAAATCATGTGTGATCTTGACTGTGGCTTCTCAATACTTGAATTCTATATTTCTGGTTGCTTAACAGTATTTTTTCTTTGACCCAGAACAATTGCTGATGTTCCTGTGATTTCTATTTTTATTCTATCTTTTTGGTGCCAAAAGATCTGGGTAGTTTCTTTTGAACATTTCTTGAAATATGATGTCTAGGCTCTTTTCTTGATCATGGCATTCAGAGAGTCCGATGATTCTTAATTTTTTCCTCCTCTATCTAATTTCCAAGTTAGTTGTGTTTTGCTATGAGATACCTTAAATTTTCCCCTACTTGTTTTTTTTTAACCTTTTTACTTCATTATTTCTTGTTGCCCTCATGAAGTCATTGGCTTCTATTTGGTCCATTCCAAAGAGAGTTGGTTGCTTGGGCAAGGTTTTCTACTTCTTGAGCTAAGCTGTTAATTCCTTGTCCAATTCTTTCTTCCACAGCTCTTATTTCTTTTCCAATCTTTTTCTCAAGCACTCTCATTCCATTTATAAAAACATTTTAAATACTTTTTTAAAATTCTTGCTTTATCTCTCCCAAGAATTCTTGTTGAGTTTGTGCCCAAGCTGAGTTGGTTGCTTATAGATGTTTTGGAGTCTTCTACCTTGAGTGTCCTTGCCACCATACTAACTCCTTAAGGTGGGATTCTTTTTTGTTGTTCCTCCTTCCAGCCTACTTCCTGACTTTGGACTTGTTGTTCAGGTTCCACCATACTTCTAGAAGGTAGGTCAAGGCTGGTTCTGTGGCAGTTTTTTTAGGGTTCTAACTGTTGTGTTATTCCAGGCTCTCAGGGAAAGGCTGGAGACCTGTAAGATTTCAGTGTTCCCCAAACAGTGTGATCCAGAGCAATGCCTGATTGCTTTCCTCACTTCATCTCAGTTCTGCACTTCGTTTTGAACTTCAGATGTAGTTGCAAATAAGGGTAGACTGTTGCTGGATTCTACTCCCTTGAGCCAGCTGGAGAGTTCTGTTGGTTCAGAATGGTAGAACTGTAGGCCCTCTTTTGTCTGGGATTCTTACCTTATTTCTCTTCAAGCTGAGCTAGATGCGGGAAGCAAGACCCTGCTCTGACGTTAGGATTTGAATCACATCACAGCTCAGTGTTTTGAATTTCCTCTTTTTTCTACACATGGCCCAAGGCCTCCCTACCTGGAATGACATTGCCCTGCACAAGTTCCCTTCTTTCTCCGTGACCTGGAAATAGGAAGGGAATGACAAAGCTGCCAGTTGGCACCTATCCCTGTCAAAATGCCCTGCACGGGCCTTAGCATGAGTCCTCTTACCCTGGTGCACAGCCACTCACAAGGCACTGCAATGCTCAGGCATATTATATACTCCTAGCCCAATCATGTCCCTAATGTACCCAGATCTTTGTTTTTCCAAGTCAAGCTGAGTTGGACAAATGATTACCTGTGGTCTTTTTTGAATTTTCCCATCAGGATTTAGTCTGGTGCATTTTCTAGATCTATGTGGAAGTTTTTTGGAGGGGAGCCTGTGGCACTACTTCTTACCACTCTGTAATCTTGTCTCCATCTCTGGGAATACATTTAATGTAAAAAATAAACACAGTGAAAAAGATAAGGCTATAAATTCTTCCAATAAATAGAATTCTTTAGTAATAAATATTTTTTCTACCAAAAAGTATTCAAAAAGTATTTGAAGGTCCATAAACGGATCTAACCTAAGAGAAAAACATCATGAAAGTTGTAGCCAATCCATAGAAACTGGTCAGTTATCCATTTGCTTAAATGTATTAGGGCTCTCCAACAGATTCTCAACTTTCCAATGAGACACAGAAATGGAATTATGTAGAACTTAAGAGTTATTAAATATCTAAAAAAATATATCTAATGCAACCCTCTCATTTTAAATATGGGACTCAAGGGGCATTGCCCTAGTGAATTAGCAGGAGACCAAGTTCTCTTAAAAAAAAACCCCAAAAAACAAATCTAAGCTCTCTAGACTCCCAGTCCAGGACTCCTGACTACAACATAGATATGTGAAAGGATGATCTTGTATTCCTGTCTACATCCCTGACATTTTATGGTTAAGGTCTAGTCTTAATCCTCTTAGGCCCTGGTTATCTTGGTTTTTTAAAGGGAAGAGAATATTGACATTTATACACTTATCTTCTAGTGTGCCTGTGAATTTTGCCCAAGTTAATAACTGCAAAGTACTTTGAGGTTCAAATGAAAGAAAAACCTAAAATAAAAATATAAGTTGCAGGCAAGTAAGTATTTCAGTAATAATAGCTAGCATGTACATAGTACTTTGGGGTTTGCAAAATGGTTTACAAATATCACATTTGATTCTCACACCAGCCCTGACAGATACTTCAATTTGCAACTGAGCCAGACAGGATACATGCCATGGCCAGGGTCACACAATATGTCCAATAATAGTAAACACTGAAAGTATCTCCCACAGCAAGTGGAATCACTTGTCTACAGGCTTCTGTTACCCTTCACTATTCTTTGCCTTTATTAGGCAAATAGAAACATAATGTTCAGTATAGTAAAGCCGTTACATACACTGAACGTACGGCTGAATTGTATCTAGGTTTAGAAATCTGGGGAAGGAAAGACAGCCAAATGTATCAACTCGTGGGCTTTTCTCTTCAGCCGGACCCCACCTAAATTAAGAATGATGCGGTAAATGCAAAGAGGCAGGCCTATGTTTAAACTGTGCGAGGATGGGCAATTTTAACATAAAGCCCTCTCTGGGGGGAAAAAGTGGACTATATTGGCTTTGAACTCATTTTGCCAAGAGCAGGTCCCCGAACAGTGGCTGCTTTGTGGAAGTTTCACCTGAATCTGCCCCGCAGGCGGCCGCGTGGCACGACCGCTAAGGGACCCTGAGGGCTGCGGAGCGGCCTGGGCTGGCCCCTCGCGGCGCCTTTCAGCAGGGCGGGCGCTCCAGGCACGAACAGAAGGCCCCGGGCCACGCGCTGCCCTGCCCTCGGGCCGTACGGCGGCCCAGCTCCGGGGATGATCCCGGGGGCGAAGCTGCGGGGGGGAGGGGCCGGGGATCATCTGCAGCCGCTGGGGAGGCTTCCCCGGGGCACCTCGCTCTGCCTCCACACCTGGCCGGCCCCGTGCTCGTGGGCACTTATCGACGCTGGCAGGGGAGGCAGGAACAGAATGGGGGCAGGGCAGCGGGGCTAGAGCCGCGAGCTTCTGTGTGACTGGGAGGGAGACAGGCTCGAGGACGTGACAGGAAAGGAGCGGATCGGAGAGGGAGAGGCCCGAGCGCCAGCCGCGAGGGAGCGCCGGGGGCCGGGGCGGCCAGGTAAGGGCAGGCGGTCCGGCTGGGCTGGGGGCAAGCTAAGTTAGTAGATCCGGGAGGAGGAAGGAGGGAAGATGCCGGAGGAGAAGGACGGGGAGGGGGCCGCACAAGGAGGAGGGGGCGCCGGCCGGCGCCGGGGGAGGGGTCACCATCCGGGAGAGCCCGGGGGGACGCGAGGGGGCGGCGGGGGGCGGCGGGGGCCGGGGGGAAGCGCCCGGAGCGGGCTGGGCGGGGGGATGGGGGAGGAGCCGGCCGCACCGCCGCACCACCTCCACTCACCCTTCTCGGGGCCGGCCCGGGCGCGGCAGCCTGAGCGGGGAGCACGGCCGGGGAGGGCGCGCCGGCGGCGGCAGCCGGAGGAACCTCGATCCGTTCCAGGGAGGGCCGGAGGACGGGGCCTGGAAGTCTGCACTTCCGCCCCGCGCATGCCTCGCCCCCCATTCGAGAAGGAAACTACAACTCCCGAAAGTCTCCGCTCGTTGGGGAGAAGGGAGAGTGGCTGAGAACGGTAGTTCCTTGGACATTGAAGGGGGCCAAGTTGAGAGAAAGGGGTGCGGTGAAGGAGGTGGGAGACTCTTGAGACCTCCCCACCACTTACCCGTGGTTGAGGTTCGGGGGTGGGAGCCCTGCGCGGGGGGATGGTCCCCTCCCCCCAGGCCACCTGACGGGGGGGGGCGGGGCGGGACAGCAAAGGCATCCCAGGCTAGCCGGGGCCCTCCTCCCGGAGGTGGTGGGGCCCCTGGCCATCACCCCCAAGGGAGGCAGAGCGTCCCCCCCCGCAGGACCCGGCGGTCAGAGGGAGCCCCCCGAGGAGGTCTCTCTCCCTCTCTCTCTCTCTCTCTCTCTCTCTGTCTCTCTCTCTCTCTCTCTCTCTCTCCCTCTCTCCCTCTCTCCCTCCCTCCCTCTCTCCCTCTCTCCCTCCGCACCGCTCCCGGTGTCCCGCCTGGGGCCATCCTCCCGGGGCCGAGCCCTGCGCCCTACACGGACTCGGTCAGCTGGGAGCTGGGGAGGCGCTCTGAGCGGAGAAGAGTCCGCCCTGGACCCGGGGAGCTGAGGTCGTAGAGACCCGCCCAGCACCGGCCGTGAGCCTGGGGGAGAAGGGAAGGGACCCCGACGTCCGGGAGGGGGAGCAGCTGGGCCACGCGGTTCCTCCATCTGCCCCTACTCGGCTTGGGCCATCTCTCCAAGCTGACCCTACCGGGTGGCTCATCTTCCTCAGTTCCAGTTCGGTCTCGGACATACTAGCCGTGTCACCTTGGGCAGGTCACTTGATCCTGTTGCCCTTAGCTGACGAAGGAAATGTCAAACCACCCCAGGATCTTACCAAGAAAATCCCAAATGGGGTCTCCAAGAGTTGGACTGGACTGAACAACAACCCTGTAGTCATGGGAAGGCACACGCTGGGTACATGGAGAAATGATTGATTGCTTCTGTTCTCAACAGTTCTGTCTCAGTAAATGCCTGTATTTAATTGTATTGACTATATGACTATTAAAGGTAGGAGCTTGAAATCTCCTTTGAAGTCATTTTATAAGGCTACCTTGAACCTGAAGGTGGTTACTTTCCCGAGAGGATCCATCTTCAAGTACAGATTGGGGGACTGCCCCAGAATGAGTGCAACATGAAACAAACGAGGAAAATGACTCCAGGAGTGACTAGACAAAGGCCATATACTAGACTTCCCACTTCAAATGCCAAACTGTTATCGTGGTAGAATAACGATAGTACTTCCATTCTGCCCTCCTCCTACCCTTCCATTGTGTTGCTTCAGTACACATCCATGAACAGTAATTTCATTGTTTGGAGGACTCCTTTCACAGGAGATCACAATCTAACTTACTGTTTTACAGAGTTGCCTGAAGCTCAAGAAAGGTGAAGTTACTTGACTCTGGTCACACAGTCAGTGTCAGAGGTAAGACTTGAACACAGGTCTTCTTGTCTTTATCAGCTTCCCCATACTTCTTTTCCATAAAGTGGTTTAAGATAGTTGACTCCACAAAAGATCATAGAATTAGGAACCAACAGCACTAATATATGACCAGTCAGATCGCTCTTACTGACTTTGTCTCCATATCCCCATAGAAATCACATATTTCAAGTCTCTCCTAGATGTGTCACAACTCGGTCCCCAACTCCACAACTTTTTGAATTGCACCCCATGGGATGGGGGAGCTTCCTGATGGCTGGGTAGCTTTTCTGTAAAGGACCATGGCTAGTGAGAGGAGACAGGAGAGAGAAATTCTCTCTTCTAAATAGTAACAAATGATTCCCAATTACGAGATGAATCCTTGCCCACTGACTTCTTCCTAGAATAATTATAGATAAAACTTTTTAAGGAGGACAAGAGGCATGGTCCTTCGTTAGGGATTTAGGGTCTTCATACTTTTATACCTAATTTGAACATCATCTTATCTACCTTTTAATTTCTGTGATTAGCTCCCTTCCCCCTCCCCTCCCAGCTCATAGGATCAGATGAAATTAAAAAGAGAGAAGAAGAGGCAGAAAGAAGAGAAGGAGGAAGAAGGAGAAAGCAATAGAGAGAGAGAAGAAAGTCCAAAATACAGTTTTGGAGGACATTTACCCTTAGAAGGCAGAAAAAGTCCAGCAACAGAACCTAAAACAGGCAAGAAAAGAACCAGGTAAGAAGTGTTCCACAGAAGTCAAGAAAAGAAATGGGGATGATGGTGAATACAAGGTGGATGGATTGGGGGCAGTCAGGTGACTCAGTAGACAGAGCCCTGGCCCTGGATTCAGAAGGACCTTCATTCAAATGCAGCCTCAGACTGTGTGACCCTGGGCAAGTCACTTAACCTTGATTACCTGCAAAAAAAAAAAAGAAGAAGAAAAGGAAAAAAGGCCTTAGGACTTGGCAGGCAATAGATTTGTAGAATCATAGATTAAAGCTGAAAGAGACCCCAGAGATCATCATTTATTCTTAATAAAAAGATTTGTTCTATGAAGTTTGGATTCAGTGAAAGGGCTACACTTGAGGACCTAGAAGGCCACAGGTTCCCCACCCCTGGTTCTACTCTAACCCCCAGATTTTGTTGATGGGAAAACATAGAGGTCATATGGTTTAACCAGTATCAAATGCCTGAAACATAGGGATTATGTAGATAATTTTCTTCTTCTCTAAAAGAAATGATTTCTCCAGCATCAGAAAATCCTAAGTGTGATCCCAGAAGTGTTGAACTAGGGAACTCCTGAAGGTGGGCCTTACCCGGGATTTGAACTTAGGGCTCATGACTGAAAGTCCATTGCTGTTTACCACATTGCTTCTAAATCACTGATAACCTTTGAGAACAGTTTCAGTTTCAGTAGAGTGTCTATCAGAGTAGAAGCCAGATTATAAGTGGTTGGTGAGGCAGAAGAAGGAGAGAATGTATAACATATTTTAGAGCCATTAGGACCAACATTATAAAATCCCTTTCTGGGTAATTTAGTACCGACTCCCAACTCCACAAACACATTATTTTCTCCACTGTAAGGTGATTTTTGTCTTCTGTGAAATTATGCCTGGATAATATCTCAGAAAAGAGTTGTAATGATATTTTTTTTTCAAATTGCCTTTTTTTGGAATTGCCTTCTTTTTAAAAAAAATTTTTAAATTTATCTTTAGTTTTCAACATTTACTTCCACAAGATTTTGAGTTCCAAATTTTCTCCCCATCTCTCCTCTTCATCCACCCCAAGACAACATACGCTGGAATTACCCCTTCTCTAAATCTGCCCACCCTTCTATCATACCTCTCCTTTCTCTTATCCCCATCCCCTCTATTTTCTTATAGGGCAAGATGGATTTCTATATGCAGTTGCATGTAAAAATAATTTTTGACATTTATTTTTAAAACTTTGATTTCCAACTTCCTCCCTTCCTCTCTCCACACCCATTCCTACTGAGAAGACAAGCAATTCAATATAGATTATACACGTGTAGTTATGCAAAACACTTCCATAGCAGTCATGTTGTGAAAGATTAATTGTATTTCCCTCCATCCTATCCTGCACCCATTTATTCTGTTCTCTCATTTGACCCTATCCCTCCTCAAAAGTGTTTACTTCTAATTACCTCTCCTCCCATTTTCCCTCTCTTCTATCATCTCCCCACCCCCACTTATCTTCTTTCCCCTTACTTTCCTATGGTGTAAGATAAATTTTCATACCAAATTGAGTGTGCATGTTATTCCCTCCTTATGCCAAATCTGATGAGAGTAAGGTTCACTCTTTCTCTCTCACCTCCCCCTTCTTTCCCTCCACTGAAAAAGCTTTTCTTTGCCCCCTTTTCTCCCTTTCTTCTCCCAACATACTCCTCTCTCACCCCTTAATTTTATATTTTTAGGTATCATTCCTTCCTATTCAGGCTGTGCCCTCTGTCTATATTTATATAATCCCTCCTGTTACCCTAATACTGAGAAAAATCTCAAGACTTACAAATGATTATCTTTCTATGTAAGAATACAAACAGATCAACTTTAGTAAGCCTCTTATGATTTCTCTTTCCTGTTTACCTTTCATGCTTCTCTTGATTCTTGTATTTGAAAGTCAAATTTTCTATTTAGCTCTGATCTTTTCATCAAGAATGCTTGAAAGTACCCTATTTCCTCGAATGACTATTTTTTCCCCTGAAGTACTGTCTTGCTGGGTAGGTGATTCTTGGTTTTAATCCTAGCTCCTTTGACTTCTGGAATGTCATATTCTAAGTCCTCTGATCCCTTAATGTAGAAGCTGCTAAATCCTGTGTTATCCTGATTGTGTTTCCACAACACTTGAATTGTTTCTTTCTGGTTGCTTGGAATATTTTCTTCTTGACCTGGGAGCTCTGGAATTTGACTACAATATTCCTAGGAGTTTTCCTTTTGGGATCTCTTTCAGGAGGTGATCAGTGGATTCTTTCAATATTTATTTTGCCCTCTGGTTCTGGAATATCAGGGCAGTTTTCCTTGATAATTTCTTGAAAGATGATGTCTAGGCTCCTTTTTTGATCATGGCTTTCAGGCAGTCCAATAATTTTTAAATTGTCTCTCCTGGATTCATTTTTCAGGTTGTTTTTTTTTTAAGTGAAATATTTCACTTTATTTTTTCATTCTTTTAATTTTGTTTTATAATTTCTTGATTTTTCATAAAGAATTTAGTTTCCATTTGCTCCATTCTAATTTTTAAGGAATTATTTTCTTCAGTGAGCTTTAGGGCCTCTATTTCCACTTGGCCCTTTCTGCTTTTTAAGGCATTCTTCTCTTCATTGGCTTTTTGGATCTCTTTTACCATTTAAACTAGTCTAATTTTAAAGGTTTTATTTTCTTTAGCATTTTTTGGAGTTTCCTTTAGCAAACTGTTGACTTGTTTTCATGATTTTCTTACATCACTCTCATTTCTCTTCCCAATTTTTGCTCTACTTCTCTGACTTGATTTTGAACTCTTCCATGGCCTGAGACCAATTCATATTTTTCTTGGAGGCTTTGGATGCAGGAGCTTTGACTTTGTTGTCTTCTTCTGGCTGTATGTTTTGATCTCCTTCTCACGAAGGACATAAGAAAATACCTTTTTATTGAGAAAGTAAGATTTTACAATCTGATTTTTCCCATTGATTGCTCATTTTCCCAGACAATTACTTGACTGTTGAGTTCTTTGTTAAGTGGAGAACTCCAGAAGCAGCCACCACTGTCACAGTGGCTGCCACCATCCTGGGGCTAGGGTTGGACCATGCTTACCTTTCACTCAGGTGAGAGACCTTTTGCACTGACCTTCAAAGATGTCTTTAGGGTTTGTGGGTTGTGAAGTCTGAAAACCACCACAGCTGTCAGTGTTTCAGTCCCCTAATGCCTGCTTCAGCTCCGTCTATGTCAGAATGGCCCATGTTGGACTGCACTCATCTCCCAGCCCCGTGTGATAGACTCTTCCTGTTTACTTTCCAGATTGTCTTGGGCTGGAAATGTGCTTCAGTCTGTCATTTTATGGCTTCTGCTGCTCTAGAATTTGTTTAGAGTCATTTTTTATAGGTTTTTTGAAGGTTTTGGTGGAGAGCTTAAGTAATTCCCTGCTTCTGCTCCACCATCTTGGCTCCAGCCCCTCGCAAAGGAATTTTCTCATGCTAAAAGAATTACTTTCTTTTTTTGAGAAAGAAGATTATATCCATAATTGCTATTCTCTAGTCATTTTTACTGGTTGTTCCTCATTCATGAAATGCTTACCCTTCTCATCTCTATCTCCTGGCTTCCCTGGCTTTTTTCAAATCCCAGCTAAAATTCCACTTCTAGAAAATTCCACCTTCTAGAGTAAGCTATTCTTGAACCCTCTTGATTCTAGTGCCTTTCCTCTGTTTATTATTTCCAGTTCATCCTGTATATGACTCTCCCCCATGACTCACCATTTCCTTTATTTGTACAAAATAGTAAATTATCATACCCTGACTGAGAAAAAACCTCCCAGTAGTTTAGAGTTTAAACAAGTCCTTCTGTCCTGAAGCATTTATTTTGAAGACTTGGGGGTAGTAGCCTTAGCTCCTAGTATCTCAGGGTTTGGCATCCTTAGGGTGGGTGGACTAACTGACTTCAGCTGGCTTGGCATCAGTAGCTTTAGTATCCTCAAAATCACAGGGCTTCATGACCTTAGAATCAAACTCAGCAGCTTTGGGATCAGACTTGGCAAACTTGGCTTCAAATTTGGCAGCCTTGGGATCAGATTTGGTGACCATGGAGCCAGATTTGGTGGTCTTGAGGTTGAGACTTAGTGACCTTGGGGAATCAGTGGGCTTGGTGACTGGCATTAGTGGACTTGGCAACCTTAGAATCAGTGGGCTTGGCATCCTTGGGGTCTGTGGTTCTGGTAACCTTAGAGTTGGATTTCATAATCCTGGAGCCTAGGTATTTGGTGTTGACTCTTGGGTCTGGATGCTTGGTGGCCATTTTGGGGCCTGTCCACCAGGCCTTAGGGATCTCGGACCTGAGGAGTTTGGCTGTGGAGGCATTAGTACACAGGGCTTTAATGATCTCTACTTTATCCTTGACAACTTTGTCATCGTTGGCATTCATCTTCTTCAACCCCTTCTTGTTGTATTTTTTGGAAAGGTACATGTTTCTCAGAAACTTGGACCCAGCTTCTTTCAGAGACTCATATCTCTGTGACCCAGGTTTCTTGGTGCCATTTCTGTGCCATTTTCATGATTGGTTATGGGTGGTATGGTTCTTTAGCCATCTTTACTGCCTATGCTAATAGGCACTCCATGGACTCCAAGAAGCTGAGAGTGAGAGAGAGAAAAACTGTATGACTTTTTTTTACATAGTTATTTCCATGTTGTTCCCCCTACTAGATTGTGAGCTCCATGAGAACAGGTACTATCTTTTACTTTCTTTATATTCTCAGGGCTTAGCACAATGTTTGGCACATAGTAGTTGCTTAATAAATATTTATTGACTGACTGACTTCAGTATCCAATTTGGAGACTAAAGTCAGTGAGTTTTTGGATCAAAGGGCCTAATGGGAAGGGGATTTGCTTTTTCAGGTTACCCCAATGTATCTTTACTTTTTGGGAGGGAGGGGAGAGTAGGTAAACTACAGGGTGGTACTATGAATCTTGCAGGGCTTATCAGAAGGAGTTCACAGGATTTGTCAGTGTTAACAGAATGCTTCTTGATATAGAACCTTTTCTCTGAGAAGAATGCAATTAAGGAAAACTTCTTCTGGAGAACTGCTGTTTAACTCTGGAACTCAGGAGTCCTCAAACTCAGAAATATCTGTTAAGTAAGTCTAGTTCTAGAAATATGCATTTCTAGGGATCATTCATCACTGATTCCTATTCAGAGAAGTAAGCAGAAAGTCATAAGAATGTGCCAGCAAGTAAAGTCTAGAAAATTCCAGTAAGACTGCATATGAACACAAATCTCCCATAATGATATATATGCTTTGACACATATCACCATTTCCTACTAGAGATGAGAGAAGACTCACAACCACCCACCCCCGCTCCCTTGGTGTACTCCATCTGGAAGTATAATGGAAATCAAATGCTTGAGAAGTGCCCAAAAGAGATTGATGGCAATTTTTCTCCTCAGATCCTGTAGGCCACAGAAGAGAGGACCCTCTGACAAGAATCTGTCCTCCTGGGCTTCAGGAAATAGATTCAGTTACTAAGTCCAACCAGAGGAGCTTACCATATCCTCCTATTAAGTGAATAGTCCTCAGTAATACCAAGCTTCATGGGAGGTACTTCAGTTCAACAAGGGTCCACATTCTATAATTTCAGGTGGATCCAGGGACTGACAAATCAGTCAGAGGTTCCCTTGATCATCTTTACTAAAGTATATGTATGGGAACTGGGGGCCCTATTACTGACTTCTGGAGAAACCTAGATGCTAGCTATATCATGAATATACTTAGTGAGAAAGCTAGAGGATGACCCTTTTCAGGTTAGTGTCCAGGATTGAATCTATTCCCATATTAGCCTAGAGTCCTTAGAGGGGCCCTCAGTCATAGGTAACATAAATTTATTTGTGAAATAAGGTGATACCACAGAGCCTTTATGATAGAGAAATATCTAACAAGTATTATATATGGCATATTTGTTGTTGTTCAATTGCGTCTGACTCTTAGTGACTCCATTTGGGGTTTTCTTGTTATAGGTACTGGAGTAGTTTGCCATTTCCTTCTCTAGTTCATTTTACAAATGAGGAACCTGAGGCAAACAGGCTTAAGTGACTTGTGACTAGTAAGTGTCTGAGATTGGATTTGAACTTAGGTCCTCCTAATTACAGGCACAGGGCTCTATCCACATATACATATCTACTAAAGGTAAAGAATGGGGTGGTGATACAAACCAGGGGTGAGAATTATACTATTTAGCATTTTTTATTCCATGGAGTTCCAGGTGGGCCCCAAGTACATATAACAAAGAAACGAAACCTACAAACAGACCATCAGGTTGAGTTTGATGGTCATCTATCTTCTCAGCCATACCTTTAGTGAATTGTATTTTCATATAAAATAATAATATAAATTTAATATAAAACAATAGTTATTGCTCCAGAATACATTATGTATGGAATTTCATTTTATTTATCGAATAAAATAAATATATAAGCAATATGTAAAGACCCTGTCTTAACATTTCCATGTTATTCATCCTTTGCTCTTGAAGAGGACCAGTGACATGATGGGGTGATTTCTTGACTTGTTTAAGTGAGACAAAGCTGTACATAATCATCATTCTCACTGTCTTCTCTAGCAGCAAGACAAGAGTAAAGATGACTGGCCGTGATGGCCCAGCTAACATTTCCAAGTGGCCCAGTGAGTAGAAGGCTAGTTTTGACATCAAGAAGACTTGAGTTCAAGGCCATCTTCAGATAATTATGAGCTTTGTGATCATGAGTAAGTCACATAACCGTTCTCTGCCTCTGTTACCTTAGCTATAAAATGAGGATGATAATGGCAGCCACCCTGCAGGGCTGTTGTGAGGATCGAATGATATAAGAACATAAATCACCTTGCAATCTTTAAAGTATTATTGAAATGATAGCTATTATTATTTCTTAAAGTTGTTTTACTGATACAAAAAGACTGAAAAAGACCAGAAACTACTTCAGTCATCTTACATTTTAATCTGTTTGTCAAATAGAAAAACGTGGGCAAGGAAAACCCTGGTTTAAAGTACAATTTCATTTTCAAAACATTACAGAGAAAAATAACAAAGCTATATCATCTTAAAGAGCAGTGAAAAGCAGCTGAAGAAAAACATGGCATGAAATTCAGCTAAGCCATATGATCTTGAGAGCATTTATAGATAAAACCAGGACAACAAACAAATACAAAACAAAATATGACACCATAGAATATTTACAGATATCTATTTTAATTGGCAGCAGCAGTGGAACTATTCTGTAATCTATGATCCCGGTGGCCAATAGACTGGATTATGTGAGTATAATATATGGAGTGCCGGAGGTTGAATTGTGGGAGTCAGGACAATGAGAATCACTATCTGGTAGAAAAAGAGCTTTTGTTAAAGGTGGTAAAAATAAAAGAATTAGATGAGGAAATTCATTTTTTCTGGCAGCAGAGAAAAAACCTTACAAAAATCCCTTCAAAACAGCTACTTCTACAGGACTCTTTGAGCATTGCTGGCTCAATCCAAATAACCTAATCAAAAAGTCTAATTAGGGAAATCCAGAAATATTATCAATTATTGTAGCTAAAGGGGTTCCACTAACCAGTTAGATTCAGACTGGCTTGAACTGGGGGATGCGTGAAGTCTGCTGGCTAAGTTCAGATAATGGGTATCATTGTTAGTTGAAACCAAGAGTACTTTTGTTTACCCTGTCTTTCTGTGTAAAGTCTCCTGCAAATTTCCTGTTCCCTGGAGTCTAATCCTTGAAGGTTCTACTAGATTTTCAGTTTCCTAGCATAGGGTTGTGGGGTTGGTTGCTTGTTGTTCCTTATTCTCAAAGAGAACTAAAATGACCTCACTATGCTAGAATCAAGTTTCAGTGTGTCTGGTTGTGGCTGATCAGACCAATATGAGTTCAGATTAGGCACAAATAGTCCATGTGAACATTTGGGATGGATTCTTTAAATATGTGCATCCTGCATTTCCTTTGAGCTGTTTCAATTCTGCTTTGCTTATACAGCACAGGCCCTTCTCTGACATGGACATGCCATGCTAAGCAGTCCTGTGCTAGTGTCTCCCATGTCACACAACCAATTCCAAAGTTCTTGAGAGGGACCTTGAAAGTGTCCTTATATTGTTTCTTTTGACCACCATGTGAACACTTGCCCTGTGTGAGTTCTCCATAAAATAGTGTTTTTGGCAAGTGCACGTTTTGCATTTGAACAACGTGACTAGCCCACTGGAATTGTGCTCTCTGAAGCAGAGTTTAAATGCTTTTCAATTTAGTTCAAGAAAGGAGCTCAGTATCTGGTATCTTATCCTGCCAGGTTATCTTCAGAATGCTCCTAAGACAGTTCAAATGGAAGCAATTCAGTTTCCTGGCATGACACTGGTATACTGTCTAGGTTTCACAAGCTTACAGCAATAAAATCAGCATAACAGCTCTGTAGATCTTCAATTTGGTAGTCAGTCTAATACCTCTTCTTTCTTATACATTTCATCAGAGCCTCCCAAACACTGAGCTAGCTCTGGTAATGTGTGCATCAACCTCATTGTCAATCCCTGGAAAGTATACTACCAAGGTAAGTGAACTTATCCATGGCATTCAAAACTTCTCCATTTGCTGTAATGGTTCCATAGACCTTTGTTTTCTTGGTCTTAATTGTTCCACAGACCTTTGTTTTCTTGGTCTTAATTGTTAGGCCAAAATCAGCACAAACCGCAGAGAATGGACTCATACTTTTTTGCATCTCAGCTTCAGAGACTGCGTTGAATGCACAATCATCTGCAAACAGAAAATCCTGTACCCTCATTCCCTCCACTTTGATCCTGGCTTGTAGCCTTTTCAAGTTGAAGAATCTACCATCAGTGTTGTAGCTAACTTTGATTCTACGTTCATCTTCATTGAAAGCACTTGACAACATGGCAGAAAACATCAAGCTAAAAAGCAAGGGAGCAAGCACATAGCCTTGTTTCACTCCATTGGTGACTGGGAAAGCACGAGAGCATCATCCATTATCCAGAAGCCAGATAAGCATGCAATCATGAAATTGATGTACAGTGCTGGTGGAACTCCTCCAGGTACCCAAATTTTGACATAATTTTTCATAAGACCTTCAGGACTGACAGTATCAAAGGCTACAAAACTTTGTCCTGCTCCTGACATTTCTCTTGGAGTTGTTGAACAACAAACACCATATCAACTGTTCCTCAGCCATTTCTGAAGCCATGCTGGCTCTCAGATGGGTGACCATCTTCCAAGTAAAGGATTAGCCTATTAAGCCTCTTAAGGAGGATTCTGGCAAGAATCTTTCCAGCAGTGATTAAGAGAGAGACCCCTTTTTCCCATGATTGCTGCAGAACAATCTATTCCCTTTTCCTTTATAGGGATGGACAATGGAGGCATCCTTGAACTTCCAAGGGATAACCTCCTCTTGCCATATAACCTAAAAAATTACATTCAGTTTTTGTGTGAGCAATGGACCCCCTCCCACCTTGTAAATCTCAGCTGGAATAGAATCAGCACCAGGTGTTTTGCCACATGAAAGGAGCCCAATGACCCTCAAAACCTCTTCTTCAGTTGGGACCTGAGCTAGGGCGGGATTGACTTCAACCTGAGGTAAATTGTCAATTTCAGCATTGACTAATGATGGTCTGTTGAGAACACTATGGAAGTGTTCAGCTCATCTCCCTAGGATCATATCCTTGTGACTGATCAATGTGTCTCCATCAGCACTGAATAGTTAAGATGCACCATAGGTCTTTGGCCCATAAGTAGCCTTCAGGGAATCATAAAAGCACTTTAGGTTGTTACTCTCAGTATAAAACTGAATTTCATCTGCCTTCTAACTGGGCCAAGAATCCTGCATCTCTTTAAACTTTGCTTGAACTTCACTTTTGTTGGAATTAAATGCCGTGTTCTTAGAGATGGATGAAGGTAAACCTTGTGGAGTTCTTGTTTTTCCTTTAGCAGCTTCTGAATTCCCCCATTATTTTCATCAAACCAGTCTTGGTGTTTGTGAGTGTCCTAACCCAGATGAGCAAATCTCTGAAAGCTGCCCACTACTTTCCTGCTCCATTATCGCCAGCTGTGTGTGGCTCAACTTCCCCTACAAATAATCAATAAACTGTTCCCTCTCAGAGAAGAGCTCGAATCTGCTGGCATTAATTCTTCTGGTAGTCATTTTGCCTTGGGGATGCTACTTTTGTTGAATGCAAATGTTGGAGAGGATAGGTCTATGATCAGTCCAGCATTTTGCCTTCATTACCCTCACATACTGTCTCTGTTTTTATTCCTTATAATCACATAGTCTATTAAATGCCAATGTTTGCTGCGAGGATGTATCCACGAAGTTTTATTGCATTTAGGTAAATAGAAGACAGTATTAAGTAATGCATGAGATGCATGTCTTTAGTAGTAAGTGACCATTGCTATTACTGCTTCCAACTTCATTCCTCCCTAGGACTCCTTGTCAAGCTGGTAGTTTGAGCCTACTCTAGCATTAAAATCACCCAGAATTATAAGCTTGTCCTCTTTTGGCACGTTGATGATAAGGGTCTCCAGGTCTTCATAGAATTTTTCTTTGACCTCATCAGGGTTCTTCATGGTGGAAGCATAGGGACTGATGATGGATGGTAGTGTGACATTTTCCTTCAAGTGGCAATCACATTGTCATGGACCTGTCATTCACTCCTTTTGGTAGGCATATAGGTTTGTTGACTAGATTAGTTTTGATTGCAAAACTTATACCAACTTTATGTCACTCGGCTTCACTGTGGCCACTTCAGAAAACCTTGTATACAGCTCCAACTTCAGTAAACTAGCCTTCCTTTACCAGCCTTGTTTCACTTAGGGCTGTTGTTTGGATGTGATACCTGCTGAGTTCTCTTGCAACCAAAACTGTTTGTCTTTCATGTCTACTGATTTTGTGTTGTCTATAAGTATACACACACATTCTATTTATAAATGGTGAATGGAATTGTCTTTGAGACATTTTTGTACATTTGTGTGTTTTACATACATACATTTGTATGTGTGTGTGTGTTTGTGTGTGTGTGTGTGTGTGTGTGTGTGTGTGTGTGTTTTGACTGCAGAGTGGGATTCCCTGCCTGCCACAGTGATCAGGCAGACAATTTTTAGAGCGCCTTTTCTAGCTCCCTCCTCACACCAGGAGGTGAGCGGTGCGATTCTTAAAAAGTTGCCAGTGGGCTGCTGAATCCCACTGCTACTTCCAATGAGAAATGACACTACGGTGTGGGCTGCTTGTGTTTAGAACTGTGACTACAGCTCCCAGTATATCTGCACCTGCTGCTTCATCACTTGCCTGTTGCCATAAGACTTTGAGATAGATAAAATGGTAAAATGGTATGGGTGATATCTTTTGATTCCTGCATAAATTGGATTTAAGTGAGGCAGAGTTGCATGAAATTGTCAGCCTCACTGTCTCCTCCAAAGTCATCATAATCCAGTGGTGGGACAGCTTCAAGATGACTGTGATGGCTCAAGATGCAGTGGATGACCTTGGTGTCTTCTGTATCTAACCAAACTCTAAGTTCTCTACCAGTGCCTGCTTCAACTGCCTTCATGACCGTTGGAACAAATAGTTCTCATCTGCTCGTTCCACCAGGGGGAAGTCTCCACATGCTTGGAGTTGATACTTCCCTAACTCCCCAATGGCTTTGAGACCCCTCAGTTACCCTCAACTTAGTTTAGCCTGTCTGACAAAATGGTTTACCAGAGTATGGGCTGCACATGATACAGCTTCTTGGAGTCACAGGATGGATAAAACAGGTGGACATCAAAGATGGAAAGCAGTCCTGAAAACGGCTCAGCATCCATCACATCAGAGATAGATACTGCTCTTCTCTGAATACACCCTACACCACAGGCTATGGGGTAGATGTTTACATATACAAAGACTTTCTGACAACTTGAAGAATTTTCCATCCATTCTCCAGGTGTTATAAATCCAATTCAGCCCATAGTCTTTCTGCTGATGCAGATGGGTGTCAGCCCAGGCAATAATAACATGTTCTGTGTCAATATATAGGACAAAGAAGAGAGTGTACCTGAATCAAGTCTCATTGAACTATAAAGTTGACATATTGTTCTTTCTCCCCTCACAATAGGAGATGAATTCTTCTTAAAAAATTAATTTATTTGCTTTCAGTTTTCTACAATCACTTCCATATATCTTAGATTTTTTCTCCTTCCCCCCTCCCTCCCCGAGACAGCGTGCAATCTTATATAGGCTCAACACATACAGTCTTATTAAATACATTTTCACCTTAGTCATGCTGTATAGAAGAATTAAAATGAATGGGAGAAACCATTAAACAAAACAAAACATAACACAAGAGAAAATGGTCTGCTTTATTCTGTGATCCAATTCCACGGTTCTTTCTCTGGATGTGGAAGACATTTTGCTTCAAAAGTCCATTGGAAATTTTTTAGGTCCTTACATTGCTGTGAAGGGTTGTCTACCAGAAAAATTCCTCACACACTGGTTGTTGCTGTGTACAAAGTTCTTCTGGTTCTGCTCCTTTCACTCAGCATGAGTTCGTATAAGTCCTTTCAGGCCTCTCTGAAGTCTTTCTGTTCATCATTTCTTTTTTTTTTTTTTTGTCCATTGGAGCATTGTATTTATGTATGTTTTACACCCCTTAGGAAAAGAATTCCAGGATTTTTCCTCCTGTGTGTTTTCATTTTACTTCCTCATGGTCCATGATGCCAGCTGAGGTTGTAAGCACAATAAACCCAAACTGACGGGACAGTAGTGGATTATTCTGCCACTTTTCCAGATCTTTCAACTGAACATCAAATCTGGGACTGATTACACCACATTTGTTTAATCTGCCCCTGAAGTTCACAACGATTTTTCCTGTTCTGTGGTCATCAATGATCTCAAACTTGCCAATGTAACCATGCTTCATCATCACAGTTAAGAAATGGATGATAACTTTGGAGCATGGCCTAATGAGAACCTGGTGCTTTCCTCACTTTTCTGCATTTTTGATGCTTTTGAGCACATCTGCTAGGACATTCATACGCACCATGGTGGCAGTGCTGCAAGATGGCAGAAAGAGGATGGGATGGGTGAGCGTGAAGAGATTCATCATGTACAATAGTATTCCATTACGTTCATATACCACAACTTGTTCAGGCATTTCCCAATTGATGGGCATCCCCTTGATTTCCAGTAGAAGATTAATTCTGATGCAATTTTAGGGTAGGATGTAGCCTCCATCATTCGCAGGAAAAGGTATATATTGTGTTGGGAAAAGGTACACCCATGTTGTGGTTGTCCGCATTTTGTCAACTCCACCTCTCTGCTTCCTATTGCTACCAACAATAATATTCCTTGAGGATGACACAGAAAATGAAGAGTGCCCTCACTGGCAAATTGCTTTGCCCATATTTACAATATTGTGATTTGTGATGACTTACTGTCCAGGTGCATAGTCATCATCTGCCCACTCTTCCAGAAGCATCCCAAAATATAATGTATAAGTATCAGTAGGATAACCTGTTAAGAGGGAAGTGAATGGGGAAGTCTTTTATTCCAGAAATATACTGTAGCAATGATCTCTCCCTGCTCCATCAAGTGTTTAGTCTGTGGGACTTTCTTAAGTATATGTGTGCAAACCCAATGTGCTGGGTAAAAGAAAAAAAAAAGTGAGTCTCTGGAATGGTATAGGACCATTTGGTCTCCCTTTCCTCTCCCAAGAAGGGGAAATAATGGAGTGGAAATAGAGGGCATCAATCTACTCTCCTATGGTCCCCATTTACCATTCCCATTCAGACCAAAGTACACCATCCTTCCTTCCATCCTCTTTCCCTCTCTCCCTTCCTTCCTTTTTCCTTCCTAACTTCTTCCCTCCCTCCCTCCCTCCCTCCCTTCCTTCCTTCCTTCCTTCCTTCCTTCCTTCTTTCTTATGTTCCAGAGTCCTAGAAAAAAAAAGATTCTTACAATTGTTCAGCCACTGTCAGTAACTACTAAAAGACTGTGGAGAATTTTAGAAGTACCGGGTTTTCATGCTGCTTCTCTTTTCCACTTGACCTCCTACCTGTCTGACTGCTCTTTCTTGGTCTTTGCTGGATTATCATTGGCATCATGCCCCCTGTGTCTTGAACCTCTCTTATACCGTAGCATCTGTGGGTTGAGGGTGTGATGTAAGGAAGTGAGATGAAGTAGATAGTCCTTGTTGGCTTTTCTCTGGCTCCAGTGCTGCCATATAAAATGTCTTTATGTTGTGGGTCTCTTTAGTCAAGTGTTTATAACCACTAAGAAATAGACTCCCTAGGAGTGGTGAGCTTCCCATTACTGGGAAACTTCAAAAGGAGGCTGGATGACCTTTGTAAGGGCTACTAGACAGGGAATTCATTATTTAGGTATGAGGTGAACTAGATGATTTTTGGAGTCCTTTTCTAGCTTCTTTTAGCTTCTATAATTCTCATGGACTAGATAGATAATGTAACATAACAACAAAATAGCCTATTTAGGTAGTACAGCTCCCAGTAGTAAGATCCACCTGCCACAAGACTCCCAAAAGTATGGCTTTACCATCCCAGGAACAGTGAGCATGGGCAGGCATCCAGGGTGACTGGAACACACTGCCAAGTTTCCACTTTTCCATCTTAGCTCTTGAAATTCACAATAAGAATCTCTCCACCCCCAGCCCGTTGGCAGAGGGACAGTACAGTCTCAGTCTGATGGTCACTACCCTTCAGAATGGAATTCAAAATTTTGCAATGCAGGCCTCTGCCCTTATAAAGATCATTGGACAGTCTAGCCCAGCCCCACCCAGAAAAGTTGGGAATGACAAACTGCTGGGGTCACAATGGAAAATATCACACTACAGATAATAGCCCTTATCAAGAACCAAATTTCAAAGTGTTTTAAGGAATTTAACTGTGCCAGATATTTTTTTCTCCACTGATGGGGAAGCAGACATAGTGACTGGCAGTAATGTGTCCAAAGTTACTGAGCAAAAATAGAGTTCAAAACACAAAGGAAACCGCTGTCTTCTGAGCTCATAAGTGGCTCCTTTTTGGCCCTGTAATTCTTAAGGGTCCAATACCTCTTGTCTGAGCAATTAGATAGCCCATGATTTGGGGGAATATTTGAGAAGCCCTAAGGGACTTTGACACAATCATCATTGTGTGGGAGATACAGGCTCTCAGGGGACTTCAGGGTTGTTCTCATCTCCAGGAACATTGCTCCCAAGAGAAGTATTTTGTGGAGGGAAAAATGTAGCATCTCCAGTGTTTGCCTTGGCCACGGAGCCGTCATGGAGCTGATGAACACAATATGAGCATCAGGGCACTGCTGCCACTATTTCTGCAGTGGCATTAACAGAGATACACAGGAAGAAAACCTCTTTCTAACAAAGAAGAGCATTCATGTCCTCAGTTGTTTAGAGTAGTCTACACATAATAATTAAAATAATCATATCTGCAAATATTCCCCCTTCCATGTTTACCACCGTGAAAAAAAAATACCACATTGTACAGTGTTTCTAGGATAAGATAAAAATTCGCATTGGCATTTAAAGCCTTTTACAGACTGGATCCCACTTACCTGGGTGGCATGGTGGATGGAGAGATAGTCTTAAAAGTCAAGAAGACCGAAATCCACATCCTGCCTCAGACGTTTATCAGTTGGGTGATTCTGAGCCAGTCACTTAACCTCTCGCAGCCTCAGTTTCATCATCTGTAAAAGGAAGGTAATAATCAAATGAAATAATGTCCGCAAAGTGCCATAGAGATGTTAGCTAACGTTACTATTAACTTTCAGATTCATTCATTTTCAGGCCCATCATGCTCTCAGCATTTCAGCCAAACTGGCCAGCTTGTTGTTCCCCAGACTCGGTATTTATTTCTTATTTTTGTCCATTTTCATAGACTGTCCCAAATACCTGGAATTCATTCCCTGTTTATCTCTCCCTCTTAGAAACTTTAGCTTCTTTCCAGGTTCAACTCAGGTGATGCCTCTTAGAGAGAGCCTTTTCTGAATCCCTTAATCGTTAATACATCCTGCTACCTCAAATCATCTTATACTTATTTGGGTGCATGTTATACAGAGTATGTCCAAACCTGGGAGACTTATTGCTAGTCATATATACATGTAAATAAAGGCAAGAAAATGATGTGGATACAGGAGGCAGAATGTCATGTGTAAGGAACAGCAAGAAGGCCATTTTAACTGGACTGCAGAGCATGCAGATTGGGAAGAACTTGGTACAGTGGAGAGAACACTAGATTTGGAATAAGAGGACCTGGGTTCAAATCCCAGTTCTACTACCCATTGCCTGTGTGACCCTGGTCAAATCACTTAACCTTTAGTTAATTTATCTGATAAATGAAGTAATTGGATTAGGTTATCTCTGAGGTTCTTTCCAGCTCTGAATCTCTGATCCTATAATGTTAAATCTGGTCTCAGATACTAGCAGTTTGATCTTGGGCTAAACACTTAAACTTTGTTTGCTTCAGCACCCTCAGATATAAAATGGGGATAATAGCATTTACTTCCCAAAATTATTGTGAGGACCAAATGAGGTATTTGCAGAGGGCTTAGCATGGTGCCAGACACATACTAGGCACTGTATAAAATACTAGCTATTATTATTTTATTATTAAACATCAAACAGAAGAGTTTGTCCTCATCCTAAAGTTTTGATCCAGAGGCTTCTAGAAGAGCCATCGGAGTTTATAAAATAGAGGAATAAGGTTGAACCTGTGCATTAGCAATTTGACCTCTTTGTGGAGGATGGACTGCAGTGGGGAAAGCTTTAAGGTAAGGAGAATGATTAGGATACTTCAGTAATAGTGAAGGTGAAGAGGGCCTAAATTAGAATGGTGACCATGAAAGCAGAGAGAAGGAGGATAGATTTGAGAGATGTTATGAAAGAATTGACAAAACTTGGTAGGTGATTAAATATGGGGAATGAGAGGGTGGAGCCAAGATGGTAGAGTGGAAGGACAGACTTACTCTAGCTTTACCCCATAGCCCATAAAGTACCTGTAAAAATGACTCTAAACAAATTCTAGAGCGGCAGAAGTCACAAAACGATGGAGTGAAAGAGATTTCCAGCCAAAGTCAGCCTGGAAGGCCAACAGGAAACGTCCATTGACTGGGTTCAGAGTGGAGCACAGCGAGGCTGTAGACAGGACTGGAGCAGTTCTCAGGGCATGGAATCATGGGTAGAAGCCGTGGTTCCGAGATTGCTCAACCCACAAATGCCAAAGACAGCTTCAAAGGTCAGTGAGAAAGCTCTTTCACCTAGATGAGAAGGGAGCAGGGTCTGGCTCTAGCCCTGGCCCCAGGGAAGCAGCAACCACTACAATAGCAGTGTCCATTTTTTGAGTCCTCAGCCTAAAGACCATGAGGGAAATTGAGTGACTGATCTGAGTCTCAGTTCTGAGTAATGACCCGGGGGTGAGGAAGAGCGCTGGTGTAGTAGAGCTGGTAGAGACTTTGGAGAGGGAATTTTGTTGCTCCCAGACCAGAGCACAGGCCAGGAGAGGAGTAAACTCCTCTCCCTTGATTGTGCCACCTTGGGGGAACTGAGAACTTACAGGTCCCTAGAGTATACCCTCCACTTGATAAAGGGCTCAAAAGTCAAGTAACTGGCTGGGAAAATACCCCCAAAAGGGAAAAAAAATAAGACCATAGAAGGTTACTTTCTTGGTGAACAGGCATTTTCTTCCATTCTTTTGGATGAGGAAGAATAAAGCATACCATCAGAGGAAGATATAAAAGGCAAGGCTTCTACATCCAAAAACTTTGAAATAAATATGCAATGGTGTCAGGCCATAGAAGAGCACAAAAAGGATTTTGAAAATCAAGTAAGAGAGGTGGAAGAACAATTGGGAAGAGAAAGAGAGTGATGCAAGAAAATCATAAAAAGTGAGTCAATAGCTTGCTGAAGGAGACTCAAAAAAATCCTGAAGAAATTAATACCTTTAAAAATAGACTAACCTAAATGGCAAAAGAAGTCCAAAAAGACAGAGAAGAGAAGAAGTCTTTAAAAAGCAGAATTAGTCAAATGGAAAAGGAGGTTCAAAAACTCACTGAAGAAAATAGTTCTTTAAAAATTAGAATGCAGCAGATGGAAGCTAATGACTTTTTAAAAAGCCAAGAAATTACAAAACAAAACCAAAATAATGAAAAAAAATGGAAGACAATGTGAAATATCTCATTGGAAAAACAATAGACCTGGAAAATAGATCCAGGAGAGACAATTTAAAAATTCTGGGACTACCTGAAAGCCATAACAAAAAAAAGAGCCTAGACATCATCTTTCATGAAATTATCAAGGAAAACTGCTCTGGTATTCTAGAACCAGAGGGCAAAATAAATATTGAAAGAATCCACTGATCACCTCCTGAAAGAGATATGAAAAGAAAAACTCCTAGGAATATTGTAGCCAAATTCCAGAGTTCCCAGGTCAAGGAGAAAATATTGCAAGCAACCAGAAAGAAACAGTTTGAGTATTGTGGAAATACAATCAGGATAACACAAGATCTAGCAGCTTCTACATTAAGGGATTGACGGGCTTGGAATATGATATTCCAGAAGTCAAAGAAACTAGGATTAAAACCAAGAATCACCTACCTAACAAAACTGAGTATAATACTTCATGGGGGAATATGGTCATTCAGTGAAATAGAGGACTTTCAAAAGACCAGAGCTGAATAGAAAATTTGACTTTCATAAACAAGAATCAAGAGAAGCATGAAAAGGTAAACAGGAAAGAGAAATCATAAGACATTTATTACAGTTGAACTGCTTACACTCTTACTTTTCTCAGTATTTGAGTAGTTACATACATACATAATACATACATAAATACACACACACATATATAGTGTGTGTGTGTGTGTGTGTGTGTGTGTGTGTGTGTGTGTGTGTAACATAGACCTATAGACAGAGGGCACAGGGTGAGTTGAATAGGAAGGGATGATATCTAAAAAATAAAATTAAGGGATGAGAAAGGAATATATTAGGAGGAGAAAGGGAGAAATGGAATGGGGAAAATTATCTCTCATAAAAGAGACAAGAAAAAGCTTTTTTCAATGGATGGAAAAGGGGGGACTTAAGAGGAAAAAAGTGAAACTTATCATATTTGGCTTAAGGAGGGAATAACATACATACTCAATTTGGTATGAAAATCTGTCTTACACTACAAGAAAGTAGGAGAGAAGGGGATAAGTGGAGTGTGAGGAGAATGATAGAAGGGAGGGCAAATGAAAGGAGGGAGTAATTAGAAATAAACACTTTTGGGGAGAGAAATGGTCAAAAGAGAGAATAGAATAAATGGGGGGGCAGGATAGGATGGAGGGAAATATAGTTAGTCCTTGACAACATGACTGTTATGGAAGTCTTTTGCATAACTACACATGTGTAGTCTATATTGAATTACTTGCCTTCTCAGTGGGGATGGGTGGGGAGGGAGAAAGGGAGAGAAATTGGAACTCAAAGTTTTAGGAATAAATGTTCAGAATTATTTTTGCATGCAACTAGGAAATAAGAAATAGAGGTAATGGGGTATAGAAATCTATCTTGCCCTACAAGGATAGAGAGAAAATGGGGATAAGAGAAGGGAGGGGTATGATAGAAGGGAGGGCAGATTGGGGGAAGGGGCAATCAGAATGCATGGTGTCTTGGGGTGACATGAGGGGAGAAATGGGGAGAAAATTTGGAACTCAAATCTTGTGGAAATGAATGTTGAAAACTGAAATTAAATAAATTAAAAATAAATAAATGTGGGGAATGAGGCAAAGTGGGGAATTAAGGTAACTCCAACTAACCTGTCTTGGGGTGACATGAGGGGAAAAATGGGGAGAAAATTTGGAACTCAAATCTTGTGGAAATGAATGTTGAAAACTGAAATTAAATAAATTAAAAATAAATAAATGTGGGGAATGAGGCAGAGTGGGGAATTAAAGTAACTCCAACTAACACAAATACGAAAATTTAGAAAAGGAATGAGTTTGGGGAAAAAGGGAATGAATGATTTCTGTTTTGGAAATGCTTAGTTGGATATGCCTATAGGATATCTAGCACAAAATGTCCAACAGGCAATCGATGATGTAGGATTGGAGCCTAGGAGAAAGGCTTGAAATGGATGTATAGATCTGGGAGTCATCTGTGTAGTGATGGTCATTGAACTCATGTGTTCTAGTCCAGTTCTATGTCAGGAAGATCTTGTAGTTCAGGCTCAGCATTGAAATGAAACAGGACAAGCATAGAAGGTTAACATTTAATATTTTAAAAAATGTTTAACATTTAACAAAAGAAATTTACCAAGTAATAGCATGATAAGAATATTCAGGAATTTCAGTTAAGATGATGATGTGAAAGGTTATAGAGGAGCTCAGCTCTCCCACATAATATTCCATTAAAGAGCTAAACAGGGCCCCAAATTGAATAATGACCAAGAAATCCAAAGTGAAACAATAGTAAGATCCTCCATCTACCCCAGGACTGTTAATAAAAAGAGCCAGGCTCAAAAAAGAGAGCCAGTAGCCTGTAGGTCATGAGAGAGAGGTTATTCTGAGAAATCCAACGTGAATCCAGGTAAATGGGCCTAAAGCTTACCAGTACTCCAGGCAGTTGAATTACTTTGACTGGCACTGTTATAGGAGTTTAAAGCCTGAAATGGTATAACTAGAGATGCTTCTCAGTAGTCTAAACCAGAAACACTCTGACTAGGGACACTGTAGAGGGGTTTGAAACCTGTGTGCAGAGATTCTAGGAATACTGAAAATCAATGGGGACAGGATTAAAGAAGTCCTGCCCAAGTCATTCAAGAGTATAGGACAGATGGAGTCTGGCCATGGTATAAATTTCCAAACTTGAAACAGACTGGAGATACGAGCAAACAAGAACAAACAAGGAGGGAAATACTGAATAGAATAAAGAAATACTAGAAGTTAAAGATACTTAGCACAGTGCCTAGCACACAGTAGGCACTATATAATCCTTATTCCCTTCTCCTATTCCTCATTCTAAACCTTTAACTTTTGGTTTTTGGAATACTATTTTCTAAGTTGTCTACTCTTTTGTAGTAGTAGCTTTCAGATCTTGCCTGTGACTCCTTGGTATTTGAATTCTTCCTTTCTGGCTGTGTAAAGTATTTTTTTCTTTGACCTAGAAGCTTAAGACTTTCCCCAGGAGTTTTGATTTTGAGGTTTCTTTCAGAAGTTGACCAAAAAATTCTTTGTAGTAAACCCAAAAGAAGAGTGTGACTTCACAACAATACAAGCATTACCTTGGGGAAAAGGATGGTTTGGGCACAAGAAATAACAGTGGCTGGAAGAAATAAAGTGGGAGATAAAAATGAAATTATAAGTGAAGTAAGGATTCTTGAGGGAAAAAATAAGTTGTCAGGAAACTAAGTAGCTTAGGAAAACTTACCCAAAAAGCAGATTCATTGAAAAGTAAAATGAAGAAAACCAACTCTAATGTCTCCAGAAGTCATCAACACAGTCAAAGGCTTGAAAGCATAAATAAAACATAAGGCACTTACAATAATTTTTAAAAACTGACCTAGAAAAACAGGTCAAGATATCTATCTATCTATCTATCCATCTATATATATATATTCGAGTGAAAAGGAGTAAAAAGAAAAAAGCATTAATTAAATGCTTTCTATAGGTAACAAATATAAGACGTAAAGGCAATCCTTCCCTTTAAGGAGCTTACCTTCTAATGAGGGAGACCACACAAAGGGGAATGGTGACCAGAGAACAGAACTTTAGTATTGCAGACTATAGGATTGGTTAAGGTGGGGGGGTGACACATATAGGAATAAATTGACATACTCCATGTAGAAACAATAGCAGGGTTGATTTGATCAGGGGGTAGAAAGGGTGGGAATGTACTTGTCTGGCGAGATTGTGGAGGTTGTGGAGGAGACAGCAAGAGGGTTGGGAATTAAGTGAAACATGAATAGGGTTTTTTATAAAGTAATGGTCTTAGAAGAGAAGTAGTCAATCAGGGCACAGATCCCAGGGCAGAGGTTTCTCCAGAGTGAGAAGACAGGTAACAAGAATATGGAGGAGATAGCTGTAGTGTCTCGGGGGATGTAAAGCATGCCTGAGGCCTTTTCTGAAGTAATACAAAGAAGCTCATCTCTCTCACAATTACTTCAGCAAGGATGAAAAAAATATGAGTGCCATACTGAATGATGATCAAGAAATCCAAGGAGAAACTTTAGTAAGTGCATTTTCCCAGCACAAATCCATATAAAGAGAGAACCAGAAGTATGTGGGAATTTAGTCAGAGGTCCAGTTAGAAAATCTTGGCCCGGGAGTATCATACATGGAAACCATCCAGCTTTCAGAGCAGGGGAAGATCAGGGAGGTCTGGAGCCCAAAGTTGTAAGGCTCTGACTGTAAATTGGAGAGTCAAAAGCCTGAGGGGCTCAGAACAGGAGGGGAATGATTAGGCCCTGCCCTGAATTGGACCTTGCTGGCACAGTCCACTAAGTAGAAGAAGACGTGGTAGGACCTCAGATAATAGTGATCCGCACAACAAATAAAGCCCCATCATTCCTTCCAGAATGATTCAGAGTCTGGATTTAATGCAAAGTCCAAATTCAGTAAGTAAGCCTAGAAAAATGAGGAAAATAAATGAAACAAAGATAGTATTTTTTGAGACCGGATCTCCCTGTCTTACCCAGATCAGAAAGCAATGGCCACTTGTGGGCCTGATCCCAACATTGATCAGGATGGAAACTTTATAACCACCTCTGATTTCCAACTTAAGTCACTTCACCCCTCCATAGCCTAGGAGTCCTTAAGTCCAGGGGACTGGCTACATTTGTGCCAGACTGACTGAGAACGCTGGATCAACTTTCGTCCTAGTGCAGTTCAGAACTCCCAAATTCTAGTGATCCACTGACCTCAGCCCCAGTAGCAGGGGTTACAGGCAAGTGCAACCACATCTAGCTAAAACAAGTGTTAAAAATAGTATGGAGTTAGGCACACCTAAGCCACAAATTCAGAAGAAGAGAATAATTCCACATAATTTACAAGCAAAACAAAATCATGGATTTGCCACAATCTACTAGAATTCATCTAATAAAGCAAGAATAAAAAAATTTGAAGAAATTATATGGTATATATTAGAAACCATATTTCAAGAAATCATAAATGAAAACTTCCCAGATCCACTAGATCTGGAGGGCAAATTGAAACTATGCAGAATTTTTTGGTCAGCTTCTGAAAGAAACCTCAAAATCAAAACTCTCGGGAAAAGTCCTAAGCTTCTGGGTCAAAGATAAAAATACTTTACACAGCCAGAAAGGAAGAACTCAAATACCAAGAAGTAGTCACTGTCAAGACCTGAAAGCTACCAGTATAAAAGAGTAGACAGCTTGGAATACAGTATTCCAAAAACCAAAAGTTAAAGGCTTAGAATGAGGAATAGGAGAAGGGAATAAGGATTTAGACGGTGCCTACTGTGTGTGCTGGGCACTGTGCTAAGCATGTTACCAGTATCTCGTTTGATCGCCATAATAGCATCATTAGCTTTTATTTTACATTTTACAGCTGAGGAAACTGAGGAAAGCAGAGGTTAAAATGATTTGCTCAGTCGTCCTGCTTTTAGTGAGTGAGGCCACAATTGAACTCGGGTCTTCCTGACTCTATCCACTGCACCAATTAGATGCCCAGCTTAACCAGCGCAGCTGAGTATGAATATACAAAGGGGGAAATGAGGCCAGGATGGCACAGTACAGGAGCAAGTGAAATCTGATTCCTCTAATGCAACCCCTTCATATAAATCTAGAAAATGTATTAGACTGAGTCCTGACTGGGAAATCTAAGGGGAAAAGAAAATCAAAGTGAGTTATTTTTCCAATTCAGCTTGACATATAAGGAGGTCAACTGAGAGATGCTGATATAGGGGATGGGGCCTATCTATGGATGGCTGCCTGGAACGTACCAGCACAGGGCATGAAAAAGGACAAAGGCTGTGAATCAGGACAAGAACAGGTTCTAGATCCACAGAGAGGCTTGAACTTGTGCAAGATACAGGAACAGTTACCAGCTGGTAGATCTGTTGATACCTACTTCCAGATCAGAGATTCAAGGTAAACTGAGGAAAAGTCATACACCTAGGGGTAGTATTGCAGGGTGAAGAGAGGTCACAGGTGTCAGGCTGTGTACAGAGCAAGGTATGAATCAGAAACCAAACTAGCTCTATGGCTCTGTTCTTGGGAGCCAGAAGGTTTTTAGTTACAACCTCCAGCCCAGTCTAAATTTTATATAGAATAAAGTGGGCAGAAATCCCAGACTAAAAAGGAGACTACAGTTTGTTCACTTGGAATCACTAGAACTTTCCAGCTGGCTGATAACGACTGAATCTAGCAGCAGTCTACTGAAACTCCAAATGAGGCAAGCCCTTAGACGTGTTTTTCAAACCCAAATCCAGGTCAGGAATTTGCAGAGTTTAGACTAGGAGATTATCAGAATTTTCCCTGGATCAGACCACTTTGGGAAGACTGAAAGCTTTCAGGTTCCAAACCTAAGATGTCCCTGAGATCCTGGAGTGACACAACACTCAGTACCCCAAGAAAGTAGTAGAAAGAGCCTCCTCCAGAAATGCCCAGAGTCCAGCCCTAACATCAAGTCCAAAGTCAGAATGTGCTAACACAAAATAATCCCACCCATAGAGCTCTCACAGTGACAGGGATCCTCAAGACACAAACCCAGAAAAAGAGAATGACTCCAACACATTGACAAGAAAAGCTTCACAACTTGAGTATGGGTTGAACTAGAATTCCCAGAAAAGATGAAGCAAGAGTTCAACAAAAGAGTTAAAAATATTTTTATAAATGAAATGAGTGTACTAGAGGAAAAAATTAGAAGTGAGTGCTGTGGAAGATTGGAAAGGCATTTAACAACTTGGCATAAGAGGGACAAAACTTCTGCACTGTTATTTAACAGACTCCTTGAAAATTAGAATGGACTAAGAAGTTAATCATTTCATGAGACAGTAAGAAATATTAAAAGCAAAACAGAAGAAAATGTGAGGTGTGTTACAGCAAAAACAACTGACCAGGAACTCAGAGGAAATACAATTTAAGAATTACTGGACTACCTGAAAGTCGTAATGAAAAAAGAAAAGGAATCTAGACATCATATTACAATTAATATTATAAGACATAGGAAAATTGCCCAGATCTCTTAGAATTAGGGATAAAGTGAAAATAGAAAGAATCCATCTCCTGAAAGAAAAATCCTAAAATGAAAACTTCCAGAAAAATTATACCAGAAATTATTCCAGAAAATTATACCAGAGCTTCCAGGTAAAAAAAAAAAATTACTACAAGTAGCCAGAAAGAAAGAATTCAAGTAGCAAGGAGTCATTGTCAAGTTTAAAGGAGTGAAAAGCTTGGAATGTAAAGAGGCAAAGGATATAGACTTGCATCTGAGAATAACTTTCTGAGCAAAATTAATATAAACCTTAGATGGCAAAAAAAAAAAAAAAATGACCCTTAATGAAATATATTTCCAAACCTTCCTGATGAAAAAATCAGAGCTATGTAGTAGAAAATTTGAAATGCAAACATAGGGATCCAGAGAAATATAAAAAGGTAAACATGAGTAAACAACCATAAAAAATTAAACAAAGATGAACTGAATTCTGCTATGGTGAGATGATACATGTGTCTCTTCTGAACCCTATCACCATCAGGGCTAACAGAGTCTATTAAGACAAAGCATATGGGTTCAGTTTTATGTTTTGATAATATGAAAAGAAGAATGGAAAAAGAAGGAAAAAGGAAGAAACTGCGCAGAAAAGAGAAGAAGGTAGGAGAAAATGATCTCGAAATTGAAGTGCACAAGTAGAAGATCCATACAAACAAGGAGGAAGGGGTGGGGACAGCAGATGACACTTGATCCTCATTGTTATATGAACTAGTCAAAGGTAGGAAAAATACAGTGGGGTACAGAAATACATTTCACTCAACAATGAAATTGTTGGAGGAAAAGGAGAAAAGGGAGGTACCTTAAGGGGAGGAATTAGCTCTAAGCAAAACAAACTCTAAAGGGAGTGGATCTTTAAAAGGTGCTTAAAAGAAAAGAAAGAATATGATTAGGCTTTGATTGAGGAAAAGAGGAATAGGAGAGCAGACACAGATTGCAACAAACCTAGATGAAGTTCTGAATGTACTCTTCTACTATTCTTTTCTTTACAAAGAAAGGTTGGGAAACAATAAGAAAATAAGATGAAAGGAAATCATAACTACAAATGCAGAAACAAAATCAATGCAATTTAAATGAGAAGACAAGCAGGTAAATGGGAAAGAATCTTTGCAACAACGTTTTCTGATAAGAGTTTCTTTTATTTCTCAGATATATAAGGAACTGACTGAAATTTATCAAAATAAGATCCATTCATTAACTGATAAACTATCCAAGGTTATGAAGAGACAGTTCTAAGAGAAGAAATCCAAGATGAGCATTTAAAAAATGTTCCAAATCACTAGTAGAGAAATGTAGATTGAAACAACTCAGAGTTTCTACCCCATACCCTTCAGATTGGCAAAGTTATTGAAAAAGGAAAATGACAAATGCAGGAGGGGTTTTAGGAAAAGAGATATATTAGTGAATTGGTAGTGAAACTGTGAACTAGCTAGTCATTCAGGAAAGTAATTTGGAACAATTGCCCCCCAAAATGTATTAAATTACACATTTCCTTTGACCGAGTAATACTACTGCTAGGTTTATTGTCCTAAAGAGAGCAGAGAAATGGAAAAATGGGTTTATATGTACAAAAATATTTATAGCAGCTGTTTTTACAGTGGTAAAGAATTTCATAGTGAGGGGGTGCCCATCAGTTGGAAAATAATTGAACAAGTTAGCTACGTGAATGTGATGGATTACTATTGTGCTATAGGAAATGATGAAGTGTCACAGAAACTTAGAAACTCTTATGAACTGATATAATGTAAAGTGAATATAAGTAGGAGAACAATTTATACAATTACAACAATATTGAAAAGACAAGTAACTTTTAGAAATTCTGATCAATGAAACAGCCAAACATGATTCCAGAGGACTCATGAAGAAACATGTTACATACCTCCTATTGGAGAGGTGATAGATTTAGAATATATACTGAGAATATATTTTTTTGGATATGGCCAATGTGGAAATTTGTTTTGCTTGATTATAAATATTTGTAACAGGGATTTTGTTTTTTCTCAATGGAGATTGGGATATGGGAAAAAGAGGAGGTGGATTTTCACTGATTTAAAAATTAATTTAAAAAATAAAATAACTAAGCTATAGGGGAAATGATGTACTTCTAAATATGGTACTTCTAAACATTCCTAATGAGGAAATTAGAGTTGAATAGAAACTTTGAAATTTATGTAGTAGAGATTTGTGGTTTCACCGATGATTCCCTTTTTCTGTTCTACTTTGTATATGGTAATGTTCATTTTATAGGGTGTTTCTTAAATTCAGGATAAAAAAATTAAATCATTAGACTCCTTAAAAACCATGACCAAACAAAAAACATGAATACCTTATTTCAAGACATCATAAAACTACCCAGATCTCTTAGAACCAGAAAGTCGAAAGAAAATGGAAAGAATTCATTATCTTCCATAAAGAATCCTAAAATGAAAACAGCTAGGAGTATCAAGTCAAATAGTATCTAGATTGAAGAAAAAAATACTAGAAGTAGTTAGAAAGAAAGAGTTCAAAAGCCACATGACTATTGTACACTGAAACTAGTACAATATAGAGGAAATCTTTGAATAATTTATTCCAAAAGGTAAAGGCTTAAAACCAAAAATAACTTACTATGCAAAAAATAAATTTAATCTCACAGGGAGCAAAATGGAACTTGAAAGACCTGGAAAACTTTCAAGCATTCTTGATGAAAAGAGCCGACTTGAATAGAAACTTTGAAATGCAAATGTAGTAATCATGAGAAACATAGAAAGGTAAATACATTTGAGCAATTGGAAAGGAATAGATTATGGTTAATTGCTTACATTCTAATGAGGGAGAAATTAGTGAATCTTCAGAATCTCTGTCTCCAAGGGTCACAGAGGGAGGTAAGAAAGAGATAATATTACAACAATATTGAAAAGGTATGGTTTTGCTCTATTTTGTTGGTTTTAAGAGAAGAAAGAGAAGTGAGGGAAAAAGGAATACATTAGGGAAGAAATGAGGAAAACTAAAAGGAATATGTTATTTCAAATAATTTTAGGGCATTAGTATATAAATATAAAAATTTTGGGGGAACAGGCGTTTTATGAACCTCACACTTATCAGAACCAGATGAAGCAAGATTGAATACACAGTTGCATAGACCTTTTCTTCTCCTACTATCCACTCAACTCCCAACCACACAATGATTTTTACTGGTATAGGGAATTCTACCAGTGCCAATTGGCATCTTATCTATAATTTCACAGGATCATAAATATACCAAAACTTTTGGAATACAAAAAGTATAGCTCTTAGGCAAAATTTAAACACATTCATCAACAAAAGAGACAAAAAATAGATTGATGAATTGGGTATAAAACATAAACATTAGAAAAGTAACAAATAAAAACCCCCAACCAAACACAAAAATAGAAATTCCAAAAATCAAAAAAGAGACAAAAAATTGAAAACAAAAACAATTGAAAGGATGGATAAAACTAGAAACTTCTTTTTAAATCAATAAAAAGGAGAAACTCTTAGTTAATTTGATAAAAAGAGAATACCAAATTGCCAATATAAAAACTGAAAAGAATAATTCACAACAAATGGAAAGAAAATAAATTATTAGAAACCATTTTGGCCAATTATATGCCAATAAAACCAATATTAAATGAAATGAATAGATGTTTATAAAAATATAAAATGCCCAGATTAACAGAGAAAATAGAGATTTATGCATAACTCAATCTCACAAAAAGAACTTTAAAAATTCCTTAAAAAACTAATTCCTTCCAAAGGAGAAACCAAAGAACCAGATATCATGAAGCAGCTGGCATAGGAGATTAAAAATAAGCCTTTAAATCAGGAGAATCCCTGTTCAAGTTTCACTTGTGTGTGTATGACATCAAGCAATTCACTTAACCTTTCAGTACTCTGTGTCAGTGGTGTCAAATTCAAATCAAAACAGCTCCCCCCAAGCTATATACAGAAAACTACAAATTGACATCATCTATGTTTTCTTGTATTTTTATTTATTTTGTTAAACATTTTTCATTTACATTTTAATCCAGCTTGAAGACATATTCTGAAGTCTTATGGGTGTCATGTGGCTCCCTGGGTCACAAATTTGAAACCTCTGCTCTAAGTCAATCTCTAAAACTATAAATTGTAGAGAAGGTACCAACCTGCATTGGTTACAGGAGTTTCCCCATTCAAGGATTCCCTACATCAGTAAAATCACAGTTTAATTCCTATGCCATTAAATAAATTAAAGAAAGGATCTCCAAAAAAATTATGGCAAAAATATTGTTCTGACATTTAAACCAGGTAGAGATAAAGCAGAAAAAAAAGCTATAGAAAACGAAAATTCTTAATGATATTTATTCAAAAATCAAATAAAACTAAGCCTCTTTGGTTCATGGAATAACAAGGAGGCCAATGTCATTGGATCAAAAAGTATGTGTCAGGGATTACGATATAAGAAAATTGGAAGGGTTGTTGTTGTTCAGTCATTTGTCATGTTCAAAAGGTAGGAGCTGGTTAAAGTTATGAAGGGCATTGTATACCAGGGGATTTTTGTATTTGATCCTGAAGGCAGCTTTTGGCACAGTGGATAAGAGAATTGGACCTGGATTCAGGAAGACCTGAGTTCGAATTTGAATTCAGACACTTATTAGTTGTGTGATCCTGTCACTTAACCTCTGTATGTCTCAGGTTTCTCAGTTGTAAAATGGGGATATTAACAGTACCTACCTCACAGGTTTTTGTGCGGATCTAGTGAGATAATATTTGTAAAAGTGCTGAGCATAGTGCCCAGAACATAGTAGACACTACATAAATATTCCCTCCCCCTTTCCCACTAGAGTTTATTGAGTAGCGAGGTGACATAGTCATACCTGTGCTTTGGTAAAATCACTTCAGCGGTGGAATGGAGCATTGGGTGGCCCACCAGCTGGCTATTGCCATACTCCAGGCATGAGGTGATGGGGGCCTACACAAGAATGGTGACAATATCAGAGGAAGAAGGTAGTTTATTTGAGAGATGTTACAAAGGAGACATTGCCAGGCCTTGAAAATAGCTTGGATGTGGTGAAGGGGGAGAAGGATGGTGAGAAGTAGTGAGGACTCCAGGATGACTCCTAGATTGTGAGCCTGAAGGACTGGGAAGATAGTATTGCCCTCTATAATAATAGGGAAAGTAAGAGGAAGGGGGAGAATTTAGGGGGAAAGATAAGTTTTATTTTGGACATGTAGAGTTTAAGATTTTCTGTGAGAATTACAGCCATATCCTTGCAAACCATTTTTCTGGTGACATATCCACTTGTTTTTAAAGCTTGTTCTGCAGCCCCTGAGTTCTAGGGTGTGAAAGCCTACCTGCCCTCCCTGACTGATGTGAAGAAGCCACCCCAAATGTGGGGCATTAGGGAAGACCAAGACTCTGTTGCTAGGGTAAAAGTCTAGTTCTTATCCTCACTCCTGCTACTATCTTCCTTGAATTGAATTCAGGGAGATTCTACACGTTTTTTTTTTCTTACATAGGCAACACTTGTCTAAGGCCATCAGCAACAGCCAAGTAATACTAGCATTGGTGGTATCTGTCAACCTTCTTAAGCACCCATTAAGATAATCCCACTGAATCAGTGGAGGTCCTCTATTCATCCCATTGAGATGATTTGTCACATGTATATGGCCTTAGCGTGCCAGACACCCTTTCAGGCCACCTAAACAGTTCCCTTCCTTTTCTCCCCAACTTCAACTATGTAAATCAGTCATAAAATTATTCTAAACCATTCTTACAGCTACATTAACTATTGTGGATCATTTCTGAATTAGGTCTGTTTGATGGTTCAGGCCTGGGGTTCAAATGAAATGAGACATGTATAGTCCATAAAACAAGTTTACTCAACAGTAGCCTTGAAAAGACAAGGAGACCAGGATATCTGAGGTAACATCAGTGTGTGTTTTGTTCCCTTTAGAACAAGAGTTGAACCTAAGACACAATCCTTGGATCTGTCTTATGATCAAATTTTCAAATGAAAACTACCAAACAGCTTGAATCTGTCTTATGATGAAATTTTTGAATGAAAATCAGATGCTGAATTCGGTGAGAAAGGAGGGAGAATGATCTGGGGTCCAGTAGATAGTTCCACCAGATTCTGGGTTGCATAATGAAATGAATCTCAAAGAAGGAGAGGTTATTGAGTGATAGCAGCAGAGGGAGTGTCCCAAAGTGGCAATGGGAAGCAAAGAATATGCAAATTCCTCTTCTAGTACTAGTATATCAGGAGACTTGAAGGAAGGTAAGGCCATACTAGAAAGTATGACTAAGGATGCATTGTCGTCTGGGAGAAGCCAGGTCTCTATGAATGCAAGAAGATGGAAGAAGCACAAGAGGAAGAGTCTAAAATGAAAGGAAATTTGTTGACAATGGAATAGGGATTCTAGAGACCAGTGGAAAGCAGTACAATAAGATGACCAGGAGATACTAGTAACCCTGAAGTACTGGAGGCATGAGTTACTTCTTCATACATGTGTTCTGGCTACAGCTTCCTCTAAATAATTTTATCCAAAACTAAAAAAAACAATTCTAGTTTTGGCATTTTCTTATAATACTTTCGTAACTAAACTACTTTGGATCTGTCTTATGATGAATTTTTCACTATAATGAATAGTATTATTCTGAAGTTCCAGTGTATTATTTTTAGAGGCAAAAAAATAAAACATTTGAAAATTTTAATTTTCCTAATGTTTTGCTCCTTTTGTCTGTGCTTAGTTTGTTTGTTTGAACAAAATCATAGTATTAAGATGACAAAAGATGGGAATTCCATCAATGTTGGAGAGGCTGAAGGAAGACAGGCATATTAATATACTGTTGATGGAGATATGAATTAATCTGAACATTTTGGAAAATAATTTAGAATTGTAACAAGACTTAAGGGTTTGGGATTGACCATATTCACTTGTAGGACTTCCATTTGATTTGCTACCACATTTCATTTTGTCATCCTGCACTCTAGGATGTCAGAGAAATGTTTGTATATTTCTACTTCAGTGAATATAATTTCAACATATCTTTCAATTAATTAACTAATCTCAGAGCTTCAACAAGTTCATCAAATATTATTTATTTAGTAAACTGGAAAAACTAACTTTTCCCAATAAGAGTTACCTTTGTCTCTCTCTACATTAAATTACTTAATCTACTAAGATTAAGTAAATATTACAGTTATTGAATACACAACTTGTCAACAATGAAATCTAATAAAAAGGTAATTATTTACAGTATTTTAGCCATGAGAATGATTATAAGCAGAAATGCCTCAAACTCTAATTGTTAATTTCAGATTCACTTTTGAGGACACAGTTCCATACCACTTAGTTCATTAAGGATAACAAAAAAATTCTGAGTAAGAATTTTCCTCAGTTTCTAAGGTTTAAAAAGTTCCATCAAGAAAGAAGTCCTCTCCATCTATTTTTCTTGTTATCTCCAGCTTCCGTTCAGTTATGACAGAAAAAAGAGTATCTTCAGTTTTTTTCAAGTCTTTATTCTTAATAGTCTCCCAAACTGATTGTTAAGACTGCCATTTACACAATTCATTGGCCTTTTGAAAGTTCAGTAACAGTATGGAACAGTATCTCTCTGTGGGAGAGCTTAGCAAAAAAGATGTCACACCAAAAAAAAAAATGATGAAAATGTACACTTTGGCTCAGATCCCACTGCTAGCTGTATGCTTTGAGGTCAAAGATAGAAGGAAAGTTTCCATTTATAACAACATATTCACATAGCAGTACTTTTGTGTTCACAAGGAACTGTAAACAAAAAGGAGATGGTTATTTCAGTTAGTCATTGGTTAAGCATTTATTAAGCTCCTAATATTATGCCAAGTACTGTTCTAAGAGCTATGAATACAAAAATGAGGAACTCACAATCTAATTGGGAAGATAACATGCAAAAACAGCTATAGACAAGATGAATAGGAAATAATTAACAGAGGGAAAGCACTAGAATTAAGAGGAACTGGGAAAGGCTTCTGATAGAAGGTGAAATTTTATCTGGGACTTGAAGGAAGCCAGGAGACAGAGAAAAGTCAGTGCATCCTAACCATGGAAGACAGAGCCAAGAGATGGAGTATCTTTTTCAGGGAATAGTAAGAAGGCCATTATCATGGATCAAAGAGCGTGTGTTGGGGTGTAAGGTATAC
The DNA here is from genome assembly GCA_028658325.1 of Potorous gilbertii. Classification (NCBI taxonomy): domain Eukaryota; kingdom Metazoa; phylum Chordata; class Mammalia; order Diprotodontia; family Potoroidae; genus Potorous; species Potorous gilbertii. The sequence continues at coordinate 498,107,929 of CM053770.1, forward strand.
GAAGACTCGAAAGTTTGAGGGTGAACCAGAAGGATCTTGAACACCAAACAGAGGATTTTGTATTTGATACTGGAGGTGATAGGGAAACACTGGAATTTAATGGGCAGGCCTGTCATGCCATTTGAATGGAGGATATTGAATAGAGAACAGAAAAATAATGATTATAATAACTGAAATTTACATACCACGTTAAGACCTGCCCAGATCCCCATGCTAGGCGTGTGCTTCAAGGAGGTCAAAGATAGCAAATAGAAGCAAAAGAACAAGCTGTGATATGTGAATGTGATGGAACGCTGTTGTGCTATGAGAACCAATGAACAGGAAGACTTCAGAGAGCCTGGAAAGACTTTTTTTAATTCATTTTTTAAATTTTATTTATTTATTTTTAGTTTTCAACATTCATTTCCACAAAATTTTGAGTTCCAAATTTTCTCCCCTTCTCTCCTCTTCCCCCACTCCATAACGCCTTGCATTCTGATTATCTTTTCCCTCAATATGCCCTCCCTTCTATCACACCCCTCCCCTCCTTATCCCCATCTTCTCTCTTTCCTTGTAGGACAAGATAGATTTCTATACTCCGTTACTTGTATTTCTTATTTCCCAGTTGTATGCAAAAACAATTCTCAATATTCATTCCTAAAACTTTAAGTTCCAACTTCTCTCCCTTGCTCCCTTCCCACTTATCCCCACTGAGAAGGCAAGCAATTCAATGTAGGCTATATATGTGTAGCTTTGCAAAAGACTTCCATAGTAGTCACATTGTGTAAGACTAACTATATTTCCCTCCATCTTACCCTGCCCTCCATTTATTCTATTCTCTCCTTTGACCTTGTCCCTCCCCATAAGTGTTTACTTCTAATTACTCCCTTCTCCCATTTCCCTTCCCTTCTGTCATTGTCCCCACAGCCCACTTATCCCCTTCTCCCCTACTTTCCTGTAGCGTAAGATAGATTTTCATACCAAATTGAGTATATATGTTATTCCCTCTTTAAGCCAAATGTGAAGAGAGTAAGATTTACTTTTTCCTCTCACCTCCTCCCTTTTCTCCTCCATTGAAAAAGCTTTTTCTTGCCTCTTTTATGAGAGATAATTTGCCCCATTCCATTTCTCCCTTTCTCTTCCCAACATATTCCTCTCTCACCCCTTACTTTTATTTTTTAGATATCATCCCTTCTTATTCAATTCTCACTTTACTCTCGGTCTATATATACATATGTATGTGTGTGTGTGTGTGTGTGTGTGTGTGTGTGTGTGTGTATGCGTGTGTGAGTGTAATCCCTCCAACTACCCAAATACTGAGAAAAGTCTTGAGTTACAAATATTATCTTTCCATGTAGGAATATAAGCAGTTCAAGTCCCTTATGATTTCTCTTTCCTGTTTACCTTTTCATGCTTCTCTTGATTCTTGTGTTTGGAAGTCAAATTTTCTATTCAGTTCTGGTCTTTTTTTCATCAAGAATGCTTGAAAGTCCTCTATTTCACTGAATGACCATTTCCCCCCCCTGAAGTATAATACTCAGTTTTGCTGGGTAGGTGATTCTTGGTTTTAGACCTAGTTCCTTTGACTTCTGGAATATCCTATTCCATGCCCTTCCATCCCTTAGTGTAGAAGCTGCTAGATCTTGTGTTATCCTGATTGTATTTCCACAATACTCAAATTGTTTCTTTCTAGATGCTTGCAATATTTTCTCCTTGACCTGAGAACTCTGGAATTTGGCCACAATGTTCCTAGAAGTTTTTCTTTTTGGATCTCTTTCAAGAGGTGATCAGTGTATTCTTTCAATATTTATTTTACCCTCTGGTTCTAGGATATCAGAGCAGTTTTCCTTGATAATTTCGTGAAAGATGGTGTCTAGACTCTTTTTTTTGATCATGGCTTTCAGGTAGTCCCATAATTTTTAAATTGTCTCTCCTGGATCTATTTTCCAGGTCAGTTATTTTTCCAATGAGATATTTCATATTGTCATTTATTTTTTCATTCTTTTGGTTTTGTTTTGTAATTTATTGGTTTCTCATAAAGTCATTAACTTCCATCTGCTCCATTCTAATTTTTAAAGAACTATTTTCTTCAGTGAGCTTTTGAACCTCCTTTTCCATTTGGCTAATTCCACTGTTTTAAGCCTTCTTCTCCTCATTGGCTTTTTGGACCTCTTTTGCCAATTGAGTTAGCCT
>CM053770.1:498110600-498168865 GCA_028658325.1 Potorous gilbertii
CATCTGCTCCATTCTAATTTTTAAAGAACTATTTTCTTCAGTGAGCTTTTGAACCTCCTTTTCCATTTGGCTAATTCCACTGTTTTAAGCCTTCTTCTCCTCATTGGCTTTTTGGACCTCTTTTGCCAATTGAGTTAGCCTAGTTTTAAAGGTGTCATTTTCTTCAGCATTTTTTTTTGGGGGGGGGTTCTCCTTTAGCAAGCTGTTGACTCACTTTTCATGATTTCTTGCATTGCTCTCATTTCTCTTCCCAATTTTTCCTCCACCTCTCTTACTTGATTTTCAAAATCCTTTTTGAGCTCTTCCATGGCCTGAGATTGTTGCCTATTTATTTTGGAGGTTTTGGATGCTGAAGCCTTGACTTCCTCTGATGGTAAGCTTATTTCTTCCTCACCTGAAAGGATGGAAGAAAATACCTGTTCGCCAAGAAAGTAACTTTCTATAGTCTTATTCTTTTTCCCTTTTTTGGGCAGTTTCCTAGTCAGTTACTTGACTTTTGAGTCCTTTGTCAAGAGGAGTATATATACTCTGGGGACCTGTAAGCTCTCAGTTCCTCCAACATGGCACAATCAAAGGAGAGAGGTTTACTTTTCTTCTGGTCTGCTCACTGGTTTGGGAGCAATCAAAAAATTTTCTGCCCAGGATCTGGGAGTAGAATTCCCTCTCCACAACAACCTACAGTTCCACTGCCCCAGGGCCATTCTCAGGCCTGAGATTCAGATGAGCAGCTCAATTCCCCAAGAAGCTTTAGGCAGGGGTGCGGCTGCCACTCAGGGCTGAGATTCAGATCAGTTGCTCAGTTTCCTCAGGGGCTCCAGGAGGAGAGTTCCAAAAATGGATGCTGCTGCTGCAGTGGCAACAGCCCTGGGTCCAGACTATGTTCCCTTCTGGGTGAAGGAGCTTTCTCATTGACCTTTGAAGCTGTCTGTGGCATCCATGGATTGAGCAATCTGGGAACTGATGCCCCTGGTAGTTCCCTGAAGCCCGCTCTGGGTCCTGTCCCTGCTGCACCACATAGCCCAGGTTGGGCTGTGATCCACTCAATGCTGATGGGATCCTGTCAGCCCTTTGGGCTGTCCTGGGCTGGAAATTTCTTTCACTCTCTTGTTCTGTGACTGCTGCTGCTCTAGGATTTGTTTAGAGTCATTTTTATAGGTATTTTATGGGCTATGTGGAGGAGCTTCTACAAGTCCATCTTTCTATTCCACTATCTTGGCTCTGCCCCCTGGAAAGACTTATATGAACTGATGTTGAGTGAAAGGAGCAGAACTGGGAGGACTTTGTACATAGCAACAACCCCAGTGTGCGAAGGATTTCTCTGGTAGACTTAGTACTTCATTGCAATGCAAGGACTTAAATAATTTCCAGTGGACTCGAGGCAAAACGCCTTCCACATGTAGAGAAAGAACTATGGAATTAGACTGCAGATAGAAGCAGACTATTTTCTTTTGTATTATGTTTTTTTAATGGTTTCTCCCATTTTAATTCTTCTATGCATCATGTATCTAATAGGAACATACATATAGAAGCTATATAAGATTGTATGCCCTTTCAGGGAGGGAGGGGGGAGAAAGAGGAGGAAGGGAAAAAAACCCAATACATGGAAGTGACTGTCAAACACTGAAAACAAATAAAATAACTTAAAAAAAGAAAATTGAAGCAAAGATCCCACATACAACAAAATATTCATATAGCTGCACTTATGTGGTAGCAAAGAACTGAAAACAAAAAAGTAGATGCCCATTTTAGTCACTTAAGTGTTTTACAAATGCTATCTTATTTAATTCTCACAAAACACTGTGAGACAGGTTCTCACATTATTGTTCTTATTTTACAGATGAGGATACCAAAGCCAACATGTTGAATGACTTGCCCAGGTAAAGTGCCTGAGGTAAGTACCTGAGGTAGAATTTTAGCTCAAGTTTTCCTGACTCCAAATCCACTTTAACCCCTGTACTACCTAGCACCCTCTTCTTATGCCTGAATATGAAGAATTCAGAGAAGCATAGGAAGACATATAAATTGAAACAGAATGAAGTAGGCATAACCAGGAAAATAACATACACAATGAGTATAAAAATGAAAATGGAAACAACAGAAAACACAAACTAAACTTTGTGCAATTATAATGCCTGAGTTTGACCCAAAGGAAAGAAAATACATCGCACCTCTGCCCCTTCTTTTTAGAGGTGAGGAACTTTTGATGTGGAATACTGCATATACTTGTCAAACTTGGTTGATGAATTGGTTATTTTTATTGAACTGCTTTTTTCTTTCTTTTTTTGTTCTTTGTTTAAAGGGATGATTTGTAGGATAGGAGAATGGGGGGGGTGGTGGTTATATATTCATAAAAGGTGATGTCCAAAGAAATATTAATACAAATTCAACATTTGAAAAAAACAAAGCATAATATTATTAATCCATTGCTGCAACATTTCTGAGCTACTAGGATAGGAAAATGGGGGAATTTCAAGACTTATTAATTAGGACCAAATCCAGGAAATTTCCTAATTCCAGGAAGACTATAGATAGGTCCTGGATTCTCTTAACAAACAGCAGTTCCATAAAGATATTGAATCCTTGTTCTTTCTCAACTGCTCCTTACCAGATTATGGTGTTTTCCTGTGATATCAGTGTTGGGAAGGCCATTTGAGGACAAAGTAGCTAAGGGAAAATCAGTCAGTTTGTTGGGCTCATGCCTTTATTCATTCCCAAATTTCCTTAAGTTACTTACAGAAATGAAAAAGACTTTATCTCTGAATTTTCCTGAATTGATAAGCTATAAAGGATGTAAGTTTGCCAGACCTTAGACATAAATCCTACAGAATGTGAGATTTCTGACCTTATTCTTATCATTAGCTAGAACTGTATCTGGACTAGTAACCTCAGGAAACCAAAGCATTTAATCTCCTAATAATGTCCCTTAAAAATAAACTGGGCACTCTTCACTGAATTCAGAATAAATTGTTCTTAAATACTATAACAAAGGACTAAAAAGTAGTTGACAAAATTTTAAAATCCCTATAAGGGTTTGGCAGTACTGGTTTCTTTTACACTATGGTGTTATGCTGTCTACTCACTTTGCTTGTAGTTTGCATGGGGGTATCTACCATGGGATGTCATTGCTCATATGCAATTGATCTCCTCTTGTTCTTCAATCCTTATCCATACTTGGCTTCCTGCCTGACCCCTAGACCCCAGGCAACATTACCTGTGCCAGATGTGCATCAAGTATAGAAGCTACTCCATTTTAAAAAAATTCCTTCCTCCCACCTCCCAGATGTTTGTACTTGGCATTCCAAGAAGAAATATATGGAGAGATCCAGGAAGGAAATACCAAAGTAAGGGAAAGCATCTTTCCCCTGGGAACCCAATGCCAGTTCACCATATTGCCTTATCTCCTGCTCAGATACAGCCAGAAGGAGTGCATGTAGGAGTGGTTCCCTAAAGTAGAGATATTCTGCCCATACCCGGTGCTTCTTACATCGGACTTGGAGGGAAGGAGAGGTGAGAAGAGGGAGAAGGGAGTTATTGCTTATAGCAGAAAACTTTGTCAGATCCCTCCTCTTCTAATGAGCTTGCTATTAGGTTTAGTTCCTGGGTGAGGAATGGAAATAGGGCATCAAATCCTCTCCTCCCTCAGATGTCCTAAACTTCTAGGGTCCAATTCAGATTTGTCATAGAATGGAAGCTATAATTCACAGATTAGGTCACAGGCATTTCCCGACCCTGAGTCCCTCTGGTTTCTGATGCTCCTCAGCCTGGCTCTGAACATCCTTGGTCTGGGTTCCTGATGCCACTGCCTCCTAGCTCTCACAGGCACAATTAGGCTAACAACATCTGGATTGACTTTCAGATACTCAGATGTTGCAAGTCTGATTCTTCAGTCTGGGCTGGCTCCCAAGGGGTGGTGGAGAACAGCAGAGGCTGATTTTCCCTTTGCCAACCCGGGCACACACAGAGTTAATACTTAACTGCTGCTGTTTGTATAAAATGCACTGGGAGCCATTCAAGGCTCCACTGCGCCTCACATCTGGCTAGAGTTTTCTCTTTACGTGTTTGTCCTGGTTTCTTCCTCTCTTCCTTGACTTTCGAGAAACCGCATTTCCGCTTCTGGCCAAAGAAATCGTGGAGCTGTGGAGATAAAGGTGCTAGAAGGGGACTGGCTGTTACTTGCACTGCCACCCCTCCACCCCCCAATCCCTTTTTGCTTGTTTTCTTCCCTCGGGACTTTTCCCCCCTTGCTGTCTCTCCTTCAGACAAGTCTGTACTTTCCCTCAGACCTGACTGGGGAGGAGGTTCCAGACCCCAGGAGATGCTCTAAAAGATCGAGCCTCTGCTGAGGCAACAAGGCAGTTGCTGGTGGGAAAGGAAGACAAGATAGAAAACAAAATCCTGAACCAGGGAAATTAACAGCAAGGTAGGCTGAACGGGACGGGGTGTGGGTGGGGGGGTGCGGTATGTGGGTGGGTGGGGATCAATAAGGGGTGAAAGTAGAGAGGGGAGCCCGACACTGACTTGGCTTGTTGCTACCTTGACCCCGGCGCAATTCTTTATCAGAGTGCCCTCCCCCGCCCAGTAAAACTCACAGGAGAACTTTGCAGCAGGCAGACTCAGGGCTGGGGCTAAGAGCGTTTGGGTGCTGCTGACAGGCGAACGAGAAGGGAAAAGGTCCGTTCGGTGTCCCAGGTTGTTCCTTGCTGTCATTCACCCCATCCTCCTACACAATGGCTACAACTTAGGGCCTTACTCTCTGGATATGGAAAGGGAATGAGTGCTTGGGAACTTCTCCCGAAGGCTTTTGCTCGTAAACATTGTCAAGAGCAGACATTACCTCCTTTGGTTCTTCTTGAGGTTTTTTTTTCATCTTCAGGTTTGTGTGTGTGTGTGTGTGTGTGTGTGTGCGCGCGCGCGCGCGCGCGCGCTTTCCTGAAGGACTTAAAAGAGAAGGAATGGGACCCTACTACCTGAATATGCTTGGTAGGGAACAAGTACCCACCATGGGCAACTTCTTTTTATGACTGGGGTGTCAAGACTTATCCCAACTCTCTCCACAAATATTACCGGAAGCATTGACTTTCAGCTTCTGCATTTAAATAACTGAGATGTTCCTGGAGGAAATCCAGCTTGGACAGGAAAAAACAATGTCACTTCACCAGGCTCGCTTGAGGGGCTTTAGGGTTGCTGCTCATGCCTTGGAGAGTAGGAGCTTTTGCGTGGGGGTACATTTGTGATACTGGAGATAGAACATATCTTTATAACTCAATATCTTTACCTGCTATGTAACACACTACACAACACACAACCTGTACACACAAGTTGACCCGGGACAAACAACCTGTGCAGATGTGTTTATATCTATATAGGGTGTGTCTGAGGGGGAGGCTGTAGTCACCATAAATGTTTTTCTGTGCACTGGTGATTTTCTGTCTTTAAACATCAATTAGCTGGGTGGGTGGGAAGAAGTGGGGAAGGATCCTTGCCATTTGTTCACTTCTTTTTCCAAAAGCAACTCCTATCCTAGTCCCAGATTTCTTTGTACATCATCTTAATCCCTCACCATGTGTCTTCCTCTGCCAATGACCCTGTGTGACTCTATTTTGTAATTCCTCCACTTGGTATGAGGAAGCATGTTGATTCTCTGATCTCTCTCTCTCTCTCTTTCTCTCTCTCTCCTATCTTTCTATCTCTTTCTGTTTTCTGTCTCTGCTCTCTTTTCCTCTCTCCTCCTCTTCCAGGCTTTAAAAACTGAGGAATTTTGTGTACATGAGAATGTCCTGCTTGAGCAACCTAAACTAAAATGTAAAGTTCCCTGAGAAAATGAATTTTCCCAAAGGCTAGATGTACCACAGGTCCCAGTGGGAAGTGTGTGACGTCCTTGGAAGTTCCTTTGCTCCTACTTTTTTTTTTTTAACAGAGCAAAGAAACATAAGCTCTTCAAATGGTCTGCCAAGGCACACATGGCATCTTTGCAAATAAACATGCTTATTCCTGTGTGTGCCTTTCTGTCTATATTTGTACAATTGCAGCTACTGCTAGTGATCTGATGCCATATAACCACCAGCGATCTGGTGGTTGATGGTGACCTTGACACCATCAACAACTGTATCTGGGGACAGAAAGTTAGGAATTCTTCAGCGGATCTGTTCAGTGTCCCAGGGAGAAAAGTGCTAAAGGATATCATCTTTTCCCTCTCCCATTCCCCTCTGAAAATAGAGAGCTTTAAAGCAGTGAGAGAATTTAGAAATTATTTAGTCTAATCTCTTCATTTTTAAAGATGAAAACATTGAGACTCAAAGAGATCCAATGATTTTCCAAGGTGACTCAGTAAGTTAGTGGCAGAGTTGGGACTTTTGTGTTTGGATCTCATGTGCTTAGCTGCAATACCTTGCACATGCAAACCACTTAATAGATGCTTGTGGGATTTAATTTAATTTTTTGTAACTCCTAAGAAGTTATACCTCTGTGCTTGCGGAAAATTCCCTGTTGCATAGGAAGGAGGAAATATGCTTTCTCTTATCTGTGGATCTTATCTCGTCTTCTCTATTGAATGGTACTCTCACCTCCACCTTGCAAAAGGTTAGGTGCATCTCAAAAGGTGACCTTTGCAGTTTAAAATGAGGGAGCTCTGAGTGAGGGGCAGAACTACTGGACACGTGGGCATATATATTTTAGATCGAAGCGCCCTCTTCCTGTCAGTGTAAAAGTTCTCTGTCCTGGTGATGTAGTTAGTGTGACAGGTACATACAGCTGCTGAAGGTCACTGATGCCCATTGGGAGTGACCCAATCCAAAACTCTCACAGGAAGGGAACATCTGGCCCTCTTCATCCCTAGGCTGTAGCTTCCCTATTCAATCTAATAAGTACGGAACAGTTTTTTCCCCTGAACATGCTTAGTTTTTGTTCTTGGTTCCCTCCTCTCTCCCTCAGCTGTAATTAGTATGACTCATAAACCAAATATTCTGGCATTGAACTTTGTCCATCAAAACAAAGATGAAAAGAATTTTGTAGGCACAATCATGCTGCCAAGTGTCTACACTATACACTCGCCACTGTTTCTCTTGTCCTGTATTGCCAGTACCTGGTGTGTTTCTCTGTTCCTTGGGTTGATGGTAGCTGTGGCTTCAGGGACCATCTGGGCCATGTGTAATGGGGTGACTGTAACAATGGGAAGAACTGGGAAGGTGGAAGTGTCAAAGAAATGTTACCTCACAGCTGTTTTATTTTGTAATTTGCATAAGGGAGAAAACTCACATGTCTGTCCACCTGTCTCATCCTTGACAGTCTGAATAATTCCATAGAAATTTAAGAAAGAAAGGTCTGATGCTAAAGGCTCATTTGGTAACGAAGTATGGGAGTAACCATTACTCCAGAGTCTTAGCTCTGGTTTTCTTCTGGCTTAGGTCTGTAGCATTCTCCTTATACTACGTTTGAAATGAGAGAGTTAGTTACTCTGGGATAATGACATGTTTCTCTTGATGCAAGAAATCATTTGCATTCTTTGGATGCTAACTTCTGAAAGACCTTTCCAGCCTCAGGAACTTTATTCTGTTTCTCTTGTCTGTAACCAAGGCAGGTAGATTATGCAGGGAATAAGATATTGGGTCTGTAGTCAGGAAGACCCGAGTTCTATTCGGATCTCAGATTCCTGACTGTGTCCCCCTGGCCGAGTCACTTAGCCTCTGCCTGCCTCAGTTTCCTCATCTGTAATATGGGGACAATAATAATAGCCCCTCCCTCTCAGAACTATTATGAGGATGAAATGAGACGTTTGTGAAGTGCTTAGCCTAGCACCCGGCATACAGTAGGTGCCTAATAAATGATTGTTCCTTCTTTCTTGTTTATTTCTGCAGGGTACTCTGTGTAGGACTACAAAACTTGCTGTCTTATTGTATAACTCATTTCTGCCTTCCTTAGTTCTTCCATTTCTGTGTCTGCTCTCTACAAGGCTTGACTATAAACATGGAAGTGAAACGTGAGTGTTTGGGGCTTCCCTTTCTGCGGATCCCCAGAGTGAAGTAGTGGGACTTTCACTGCTTGAACACATCTCTTTGATCCTGTTTCTTTTCTGGGTGAAGGTACTGTGTATGTGTGCGTGTGCATGTGCGCGTGTGTGCACGCGTGTGTGCGTGGGAGAGAGAGAGAAAACATTAATCCCCTTACAGAGAAATAACCTATCTCAGATTTTCCTTTACATAGCAACCAAATTATGCTTATTAACCAGGCAAGATAAGTAGTTCTCTCAAGTATTTTATAATATGGTTAAATCTCTGTATTCTTGTTCATGCTTGCTTTTCCTAACTGGGCTTGGCATCCCTGCTGGCACAGTCTGGCTTTAAAGAGTGGGGTTGAGGTATGCACAGGTTTGTCTATAGCAGCAGAAAAGTTTTGGGGTCAGATATAGTGTCCCTGAAATACCTTTGAGAGGCTTTGGGGCAATCCTTAACCCAACAACTACTCTGTGTGGTGAGCTGGAAGCAGAAGTTCTCTCTGTTTCCGGGCCTTGCTTGTTCCTTCGGCAAGACTGGTGTTAAAGACTCTGAACGGCATTACAGTAGAACAGGATGTGCTCAAAGTGTATGCCCATCTCTCTGGCTCCTGCATGAATTTTCCTTGAAATGAAATGGAACAGAACAAGAGGCAGGCAGGGAGACAGATGGAAAAAAGAGAAAGGAAGGAGAGAGAGAAACAGGGAGGAGGGAAGGATAGTTCAAATATTGTTGTTGTTGGCCTAGGGCAAAGTTCTAATTTTTGCATCCCTCCAACAAAAAAAAAACCTTTCAGCTTTGATTACTAGTCCCCATGTGGAATATTTGGTAACTAAACACAGGAGAAGCAGATTATATTTCCCAGTAGTTCAGATTTATGAAAGCCACCCAGGACTGACGTCTTCCTGAGGTACTTGGGCAAGAGGCACGTAGGCTCTTGGTCGTAAGATGTTCAGATTATGGACTCTATTTCAAAGGTTTCTGTGTGTGTTCTCCAGATTTAGTGCCTTGCAACACACAGTACTTTCCTTCTTGGTCTACATATAATGATGGTAATGATGATGATACCTATTGCTAATTATTTCAAAGCCTTGGATTTGGTTCCAACACTCATGGCTTATTTATGTAATGCAATACTGTACATAAAATAGAAACAAGTACAGTACGGTAAAAATGTAGAGTATTTTATATTTTTCATCTACTTGGAAAACTGTTCTCTATTTAAAAACATGCTAACATCATACAATCATGTTAAGAACAAATTATAGAAAACATTTTTCAGAGAGACAGTGTAAGCTCATTCTGGTTTGCCTAACCTAATATTACTCAAAATTGCTAAATTTTGACTTCCAAATTAAAGAGGATGTCAAATCTTATTAATTACTTGATGTATATAACTGATATTAAACATATGGCCCCACCAGAAAATATATTAAACAACTTCACATGGAATCTTTCTCCAATGATATAAAAATGGTATTTGGACTTGGCTTAACATAGGCTAAGAAAAGGTTTCCATCTTTAATTTGGAGGTTACATTGAATTGGATGAAGATGATACCTACAAATGCCTTGATCTCCTCTAGGCAAGATACATTGAAACAAAAAATATTGAGAAGGCTAAGATTGAATATTAAGAGACTTATTAGCAATTTTTTAGGTTCATAATCTCGATGCCTCATTCTCCCCTACCCTACATAGCCAGTTGCCAAATCATGCCATTTTTGCCTCTATAACATATCACACATTCTACCCCCTCTCTCTCCTCATGTATCAACCATTTTAGTTCAAAACTTTATCACCTCTTACCTAGGTTATTACTATAGCATCCTCATTAGTCTCCATCCAAAGTCTTTTACCACTCCAGTCTGTCCTCCACATAGGGATCAAAGTGATTTCCTCAAGTGCAATTCCCCTATTCAATAAATTCAAATGACTCCCTATTGCTTCTAAGATAAAATATAAATTCCTTTGTTTAGCTTTTATAGCCCTTCATAACCTGACCTCAACCTATCTTTCTAACCTTATTGTATTATTAAGACTTATCCCATATTCTTCCATTACGACAAACTGACCTTCTCTCTGTTCCTCATACAAGACATTCCATTTCTAAATCTATATCTTTGAACTGGATAGTACCTATGCCTGGAATATATTTTCTCATTACCTGTGTCTCAGAGAAACACACTCTCTCTCTCTCTCTCTCTCTCTCTCTGTCTCTCTCCATAATATACATCAAGCTTCTCTTTCCACCTGCAATCTTTGCTGATGCTCCCAACTGCTAATGCCCTCATTCCTTAACTACCTTGAATTTATTCTCCTTCTATTTATTCTGTATATACTTATATATGTACTTGTTTTCCAACCTATTATAATCTAAGTTCTTGGGAACAGAGATTGTTTCATCCTTTACATTTGTACTATCTTGAATTGCCTGCCACAAAGAAGGAGCTTAATAAATGCTTATTAATTGGTGTTGTCCTGAAATAAAGCTAAATGGAGAGAATACATTTAAAACTGTTAATATTTTTGTTATATTAGCCTTATTGTTCGGTTTTGGAAATATCGGATGGATCATAACAGATTTGGAAAGTATCCTAACAAAAACCTGTACATTAACTGACTATAGATACACTACCATAAGGCAGTAAAAAAAAAAGAGAAAGAAGACAAACTTTCTTGTGCCACATGACAAGCATGTCAAAAACTGACAGAAAAACTTTGGGAATAAGAAAACAACACTTCATGGAACAATAGTAAAGGCTAGTAATATGTACATGACATTAGATTTGTCAGATGTAGCTGAAAGTAGTTTTGCTCCATAGAGAGGTTTATGATGACAATTCAGGGACAGGTCATTTGCCAAAAGAAATTACAGAAAGGTTTTTCTTAAGGAGATTTATTGATCAATGCAGATTATATAAAGACATGTTAGAAACTATGCAAAGGTATCCTTGCAGGATGCAAAAATTGGACCCCTATCAAATACCTAAAAAGATATTTCCTGGTGGTTAGAATAATACAACCCAAGCTTGGTGTCATTCATGGACCAATCAATCTCCATAGTTGAGACTCAAACCTCAAGAATATCCTGAAGAAATCAATCAATAAACTGGACTGGAGTTGCATCATTATCAGAAACTTCTCTGTTGTGCACAATCACCCACCATGACATTGATCCATAAAAACTTAAGAGCAATGTTTTTAAAAGATGTCACCATGCCAAATACCTATAATTTCCAAACTTCCTAGGAAAAAAAACTTTGAAAGTATAGAGAGCTAGCAGAGGAGATAAAAATCATATGGGAATTAGGATGAGGTATATGTCATTCCTATGGAGTTGTACTGAGGATGCTTTAATTTTATAGGTGAGGAAACTAAGAGAGTTAAAGTGACTCCCATAATCACACAGCTGAAACAGAACTTTAATCCAGCTTTTCCTGCCTCCAAGCCTAATGCTCTGTTCACTAGGCCATTCTGGGTCTTGTCCATGAAGAAGTCTAATATGGGTTACTACAAAAATATGAAATATATGGATCCAGGTAAGCTTGGGGATAGTGGATCTTCTTCGTCCTGATGTTATTCTTATAGAATATGATCTCTGCAAGACTGAGGATCGTGCCACTTTTAATAATAAAAATAATAAAACCAACTCACTCAGTTAGCACTTTAAGGTTTACAAAGCACTACTTCACTGCAATCCGATAAGATAGATAGCACAGGTTTTATCATCTCTGTTTTATGGATGAGGAAACAGATATCTTGGGTTGGAGCTGACTCAGGTTGGTTTGGAAGGAAGTGGGATACTCATAGACCATGGAGAGGCACTGGTTCAGTAGACACAAACATTCTTGAATCCATACAGAAGTGCATCCAGTCAAAGGGTCAGAAAAATATATTGATTTACATGGCAGGAGACCATCCATCCTGCCTGAGGGACACTAACTCCTTGTGGGCTATCTTTCTTATGTGTTAGGCAACTGCAAAGTCATGTCTGTGGCTCCCAGCCCTGGTCCTCTAAAACACTCATGGTTCAGAGGAAGTTTGACTTGACTTTTGGGAGAAAACTAGTCCTGCCTATATAGTAAGGAATACTATTGCTTTTACTACAGAGTTTAATTGATCTTGTGTCCAAGATCATACTGCTAATCAGAAACTGAGAGAGTGCAACTTCATATATAATTGGTGTTCCGTAAAAATAGCCATACTCATCTAGGGGATTGTTGTATTCTTTAAGTGAACTGGCCCTACAAAAATCATGAAGCTCATCTTCTTGTACCTCTCTGCTTTCTTTGCTTTACTTTCTACCCTCTTATCATATTCCTTACTTCCTTGAAGCCACTCTCTCAAGGACTATGTATTTTATAGTACTACATGCTGACTATTTGTAAGATTGGGGATATAAAGGAAAAAATAAAAAAAACATTCTTTGCCTTCAATGAGCTTCTATTTTTACAGGACTTTCTATGGCAACACCCCAATGTTTGCTGTTTAAAAAAAATATTTTTTATTGAATTAATAAGCGTTCATTTTCTCTTCTATTCCATTCCCAATTCCTTCAAGATATTTTCTTAAGACATGATCTTAAGGCCTTTCACCATCCCTGTTGCTTATCCCTGCATGTTCTCCAGCAACCTCAGTAGCACTCAGTGCTTACAGTGTATCCCAGATACTTAATTTGGGGATCTCTCCAAGTATGCACACTCTTCCTCCAGCTAGGACATTGACCCTGGAAGCCAAAAGGGCATTTGAGGAGATGGGTATGTATGAATATATAGGGATTTTTGTTTTAAGTCCAAGCTGGTTTGTATTTATGTGTTATCTTTAGATAATGCTTTGACCCAGGGACAAACTGGTGCACAAAACAACACCAGCTCCCAAGATCGCTACATGCATCTAAACTCTGCTTACTGCTCGTGTAAAAGCAAGAGGAGGAGAGGATTGTTATGACCAAGGTATTGTTCTGTTTATTTCATAGAGGCTTGACCTATGCATGGAAAAAGAGGAGAAAAGTCTAATGAAGAGAAAGGTACATTATGGTCCCAAACTGAATAGGTCTGGTAGAATGAAAACAAAGGAAGGAAGGAAATAAGCATTTAAAAGCACCTGCTATGTGCTAGGCACTGTGCTAAATTTAGAATTTTAAATTATAACTATTATTTTATTTGATCTTTACAACCCTATTGTGTTATTGTCATCTTAATTTTCCAAATGAGAAACTGAGGCAAGCAGAGGTTGACTTGCCCAGTGTCGCAAAGCTAGTAAGTATCTGAGGTTAGATTTGAATTCAGGTATTCCTGAATCTAGGCCCAGCTTTCTATCCACTGTGCTACCTAGCTGCCCCCATAAGTTAACTTAGTCACGCTTCCTATATCCTCCATAGGAACAAGATTAGGCCTACTGCCATACTTTCAAAAGCCAAGAAGTCTACGACATGATTTGATGGCTCTAAACTGAATCTTCATTATTGACTATTTTGCTGCATTGACAGTGATACTGTAATGGATTCATGGCTTTTAGTAGCATATACTTGAAAGATAAAAAATAAGCCCTCTTGTTTTTGTTATGTGGTTACAATGGATATTCAGTTTGTCTTATTTGCAGTTAGAAGCAGAATAAAATTCTATCTTCTAGGCAGCTTTCCTTGGTGGTGATTGGAAGATTGGGAACCGATAAGGTTTGGGGGGAGGCTCCAAGTCTTGGAAGAGCTAATCAAAGCTATTTTTGTTCCTGGTATCAGTCAATCAATCAATAATCCCAGTAGAGTTCTGGATACATAAAGCCTTACGAATAACAGAAACACTTTACTACTTTCCAGTTTGGGAACTTGTTAGGTCTCAAAAGTGTCACCAGCTACTGATGAGAGCAATAAATCATAGACACGACAGAAGTCTATCTTTTCTCTGACAAAGAGTCTCATTAGAAATCTTCTTTTTCCTATCCTAGCTCTAACACATGGGTTTCTCTGATAGAAAGCAAGGTTCCTGCTTGAGAGCTTAAAGCTAGGAGGTAATGTGAGGACATCGTTTTTACCAGAGGAAATTGGTGTTTCTACTGGGATGGAATAATAGGGTAGAAAGCCAAACTGGTACGCAGAGCTGGCAGAGCTCACTCTAACAGTGAGATCAGTCTTGGTCCTCAGACTCCCAGGCAGTTCAAATTCTCTTCAGTACTTTGGACTCACCATGTACTGTGGACGTTTTTTATTCCAAAAGCATGCAATTTCAATAGGAGAAAGTGGTGACTTTGTAAGGCAGGGGGAAATTTTGCTTAGACTCTTGTGGGACCACTGATATCTGTCTACAAGGCTGTCTTTTCTCCCTCGTTTCTGTTTGCTATAGACCAGACCAGAAGGAAGGAAACCACTGGTTGACAAACCAACAGTCAGCTCAAGAGTATCCTCTCCCTACTCTTAGTCTTATAATGAATAGTTTTAACAAAAGAAACTCCTGTCCCCCTTCTCATCTCAACTAATCATTCCTTTTCTAAAGAGAGAGAATTTTTTGGAAACAGTAAAAAAATAGAAGATTCAGAAAATGAAACAGATATCAAAACCTCCAAGTCTCAGTTTTTTTGGTGAGACCGGGCAGTTATCTGTTTATATGGTACACACATACACACATATATGAATACATACATGTGTATGTATGTATGTACATATGACTAAACCACGAGGTGGCATGGGTATTCAAGGCAGATTGAACTGTCAGTCATCTCCTGAGCCAAAGGACCTGTCTGGGTATGCTCAAGCAAATCATCTACCTCTTTTCCTGTGGATGGAGCTTTCCTCCTGCTTATTTTTCCCTCCAGGACCTAGTTTTCTCCACCTAAGTAATTTGTAAGATCTTGATTTATTTTTCAAACTCCATGTGCCAAATATCTGCTGCCAGAAAAAAAAGAAGGGAGGGAGAAGGAAAGTGCCTTGCAGCTTGAGGTTAGTATCAGCATACATTTTAAAACCATCAGATTTTGAGTTTTGGGATCCTTTGCCAGGCTTGCAACAGTCTAGTTCTAGGTTCCCCTCAGGGTTGTACTAGAGCCAACTCTATTGTTAAATTTTCAGTGTGAGCATTTATACTTCAGACATAAGCTTATGCTCCCAATATGTACTTCAGTTATTGTTTGGTTGATTGTCTAGACCAGGGGTGGGGAACCTGCAGCCTTGAGGCCACATGTGGCCCTCGAGGTCCTCAAGTGGGGCCTTTGACTGAATCCAAACCTCACAAAACAAATCCCCTTAATAAAAGGATTCTGTTCTGTGAAATTTGAATTCAGTCAAAGGGCCACATTTCAGGAACTAGAGGGCCACGTGTGGCCTTCAGGTCATGGGTTCCCCATTCTTGTTCTAGACTTAAGAAAATATGATGGAGAAGATGTTAATAAGGCAGATTAAATTTAAAAGTGTGTCCTATGTACATTTTCCTGGTGAACTAGTTGTTCACCACTGATCTTCATGCTTTACCCTAATGGTTCTGTCCCCAAGTCTAGCCATCCATATTTTTGGATCAAATATTTGTCATTTTAAAGGAAGGAATACTTTCTCTTTTGTAATCATTAAATAAAACACACAGTGAGTTTAGTATTTCTGCTGTTCAACAGAGTTTTATGGTAGGTAAATAAAATATAACCTGGTAATAATAGATATGAAACAAACAAGAATGCACTTGGACTGGAAGAAAGGATAAGCAACGTGAGTAGAAAGGTAAAAGGGATAGATAGATCTGACCCATCAGCCAGCTGTCATCACTCTAAGGCTGCAAGTCCTCGTGATGCTCCTCTCATTGGTGCCTGGTCATAGCACAGGATCAGTATTGCTCTCCAACAGGTCCTCACTCAATGGCTCCAAGTTGTGGGTTGAGTGTATCTCTCCTGTTGTGACAGCTTCCTTCTTCATTTTACTCACCTTCATTCCTTCTATTTGCTTTGACTTCTGTTTTCATCTACCCACAAGTCTCTTTTGGGAAAGTCACAGTTAGTGGTACTCTGGGTAGTCTCCCACTAGGTTAAATCCAAAGCTCTTCAGAGCTTAGGAAACCCTAATGATAAATGAAAACAAAACAGTCATAACAAAAACTCTGTTCCTGCCCCCCTAGTTCCAGGACCAAGCCCTTTGGAACAACTCAAAATTTGAGTTGCCATATAGCAGCAGAATTAAGTATTAAATGGTTTTCTGGAGACATAAGCAAACATCATCCATCAACTAAAAGCTGTTCTCCCTCTCTTCACCTGCTTCAGTTTAGTAAATGAACAATTAGTGTGATTAGTGAACTCTCTGGGGAAGATGGAAAGAACTACTGAAAGGTTTTCTTCCCCTTATCTTAGATAAGAGCAACGTAGTTGCATCTTTTCTTCTTTCCCTCAAATCTGAATTCAAGAGACCTCTTGAAACAGCAGGAAAGGTAAGATTTTTAGTGTGAGTATTTTTATTACTGTTCAAGGCAGGTAGGTGGGTAAACTTGGAAGTTGTCTCCTGCTGCATTAGCCAGAGCTGCATTAGTACAAAATCTACTACATCAAGGAAATGTCCAGAGTAAGTAGAGTCTGACTGAGAGGTTGGTACCCTTAGCCCACTGTCCATATGTCAATCTTATTATTTTTTTAATGGCATCAGCTAAATGTTGAATGGGCAGGAGGAACTAGTGATCATGTAAAGAAGTCTCTCAGTAGAGAAGAACCATATTCTTGGGAATGATGACATAATGTTCTCTATTTCCTCAATATTCACACATCTAAATGTGTGTTGTTACTTTGGAAGGATGGGCATGCTCTCAATGAACTGGCATGACTTCCAAACACCATAGGAACTCTCCTTTTGAAAAAATCTTGAGTCTGTGGAATATTCTTTTCAATATTTCCTTAATGATAAACCTATATCCTTTGAAGCTTGATTTAGAGAAGCCATAATGCATAGTAGAAAGAGCATTCAGAAATTTCACTTTATACCCTGCAAATGGGCAACAATGACAAAATATGGAAACAGTTAATGTTAGAGGGGCTATGGAAAGACAGGCACATGGATAAGCAGTTGGTGAAGTTGTGAATTGGGAAAGTTATTCCAGAAAACAATCTGGAATCCTGTAGAAACATGACAAAACTATTTGTACCCTTTGATCAGCTACTGGGTAGATAGCTCAAAGAGGCTAAGAGAAAACAAAACAAAACAACAGAAAAAATCCCAAATGGACCAAAATATTTTTGTGGTAGCAAAAAACTGGAAACAAAGTAGATACCCAGATGGCTAAACAAATAGTGACATGTAAATTTAATAGAATATGATTACTCAATAGGAAATCACAAATATGAGGAATTCAAAGAAACCTGGAAAGACTTGGATGGACTTATGTAGAGAGAAGTAAGTAGAACCAAGAAAATAACTATAATATAAGGGATAACAGGTTTAAAAGATATCAGAATTCAAATCAATTCAATGACCAAGTGACTCCAGAGGACTCATAGCACCCTTTCTGTGGCTCACTCTGCCATCTCACACTCCAACTTGCATTTTGGAAGCCCTAGAAGAGTGATGGCTACTACTTGCTCAGGATTCTAGGGGTAACCTTCAAGGGCAGTGCTGCTAGCATTGTTGTTATTTAGTCGAACACCATCACATGTGTATTCCCCAACAACAGTCAATCAACACAACTTAATTAGCTATTGGAAAATCTTTATTGAGAAGTTAGAACAAGATCAGTTGGTACAAAATATTTTCCCTAAACATTGGGAGACACTTTCCCATAAATGCACATAATGTCCATGGGGAGAGTTGACTCAGTCTTACAGCATAATGGAAATAAGGCCCACATGTGGAGAACACATGTGACAAAGGGGTACCTCCCAGTTCCTGGCCCTGGAAGTCCTTTTCTCTGTTGAATTCTCATGAAGTTTCCCTTAAGGCCGTGGCTGGAACTTCCTTCTGCAACGAGAAGCCTTACTCCCAGAAGTTGCTGACATCCTTGTCTGTTGTAGGTATTTCCACTGCTAGTGGACAATACTACTGCCACCTTTTGTATCTGACCCCTGGATTTCTCAAATGCACAGGATCGATTTCATAATGCTCTTTCATCTGAGATCAGGAAAGTACATACAAAAAGAGACAGAGGTGGCCAAGAGCTCACTTCTGCCAAGGCCAAGTGGCAGACAAACCACTTTTTCCCCTTAACTTCATTCCCAGAGGCAATTTAAAGTAATCCCACCTCATCAAAAGAAAGTCTTTTGAAGTCAGAAATGGTTACTGTATTGATCAGAATTCTGATGTCTCTCAAGGTAGTAGGGTGGTAAAGTATAAAGAGTTTTGCCTTTGAAATCGGAGGACTTGGGTTGGAATCTGGCTCTATGAGTCACTTCATCAATCAATAAACATTTAATAAGCGCTTGCTATGTGTCAAGTGCTCTGCTAAGTGCTGGGGATACAAAAAGAGACAAAAGACCAAACCTTCCCTCAAGGTTTACAATTTAATAGGGGAGATTACATGCAAACAAATATATACAAAGCAGTCTATATATATATATATATATATATATATATATATATATATACATACATACATATATATATATATATATGATAAACAGAGATAATTAACAGGGGGAAGGTATGACAATTAAGAAGAGTTGAGGAAGGCTTCTTGTAGAAGGCAGGATTTTAGTGGGAACTTAAAGGAAGCCAGAGATATCATTAGTTGGAACTGAAGAGAACATCAGGCATGAGGGACAGCCAGAGAGCATGCTGCAACCCAAGAGATTGAAGTGTCTTTTTCATAGAACAACTCGGAGGTCAGTGTCACCAGATCTAAGATTACATGTTGGGGAGTAAGTTGTAAGAAAACTGGAAAGGTAGGAAGGGGCTAGGTTTTGAAGGACTCTGAATGTCCAACAGGGCATTTTTTATTTGTTCCTGGAGGTAATTAGAAGCCACTAGAGTTTAGTGAGTAGGTGCAAGTGTATGTAACATGACTGGACCTGGGTTTTGGGAAAAACATTTTAGAGGTTGAAAGGAGGGTGGGTTGAAGTGGAGAAGAGAGTGTCTTCTTTTCTCTGACATATAAATAAATACATAAGAAAATGAAAAAGATATAATAAATACATAAGAAAAATACAATATTTTATCCCCCAAGTTCTTGTTTCTTATCTGAGGGATACTACCTCATTTGTAAAACAAAAACAGTTGATTTATCCTGAGCTCAGTAAAAGATGCTTCCTTTCCCAATTGAAGTAGCCAGTTTTACCCAGTGTTCTAGGCTACCTTGGTCTCATCCATCACTCAGGTATCTCCAAGGAAGTGATCTTCCAGAATCTTATCAATTATTTTACATATACAATGAAAATAATTTCCAACACTCAAAGAAGAGAGAGTCATTCCTCCACAAATTTTTAAAGAATCAGAACTAATGGCAGAATCACCACACAATGAAAAATGACACAATTCATTTGGACAAACTGATGAAAGCAATCTTATTGCTGTGTACAGTGACACTAATAAAATGATTTTTTAAAAACCATGCATAAGACCTTTGCAAATTTTCTCTCTTCCTTTCTTCTTGATAAAGTTTGATTTTTCCTCACAGTTTTGGACTGAGAGCACAAGAGATCTACGTTCCATTGCTAATATGATACAATAGAACACAAATTACTTAAGAGAACAATAATTTCGATATGATTTCATTATGTAACAGCAATAGTCATATGTGTCTATGACTCAAAACCTTGACCAGATCCAATTGGATTGAGTTGGTTTCCCCATTTTTAGTGAGTTCTCTGCCAGTTGATTGTTGGACTTAGTTCCATACCGATATATTTCATTTGTTTCATTTTTAATTCTGTGGTTTTAAACAATATGTGTTATTCAAAGAAATGTGCAAAAGTAATAGTTCTTAAAGAGCATATTTCAATGACTGTTAGAGGTATTAAAGTGTCTATTGGTGTTTGAAGGATCAATCAAGCCCACCATGGAATAAAACCAGTTATATCAAAACACAAACCAGACAGTTGGCAACAAAAATAGTGCCAAGAACCCACCAAGATATTGTTAGGTGAAACAGTCTAATTAATCTTCAGGAAAGAAGTAAAAACCTTCAGAGGCACCTAGAACCTTGAGGGGTTATTACTGATTCCTCTACAGTGAGGCATAGGTCTCTCAAAATTGGAAAAAGAGTGAGAATGGCAGAAAACATCTAGAACAATTTGTTCCAATGGCTATGAAAGAGGCTGAAACAGGCATGATGGAGCACTTATTGCTTGATCAGACATGGAAGATGCCAAGATCATCTACTGCATCCCAGGCCATCAACAGTTATCCTGAATTTTGTCTTGCCACTGAACTTTGATGAAAGAGAGTGAGGCTGATGACTGTACAACTCTGTCTCACTTAAATTTAATTCACTCATGAGTCAAGATATCACCTGTGATGTTAATAATGTTCGAAAACAGAGGACAAACAACTCCTGCTATAAAAAAAATGCTTATTATGGGAAAAATAATACAAAATATGGAGTACCTAAGCCTTCTCAAAGGTAAATTTTACTGACAGAACTCACTTTTTCCACTGAAGATCATATGAATATCAGAAGTCATCTAGATGACCCTGTAAAGTTTGAATGTCTTCACTAGATATCCACCCCCAAATTTTGGGTGTTTTTTTTAATTTCCAAAGGGCCATTGAGGGAATAAGTATATTGATATGTTGTAGAATTACAGGAATTCTCCCACAGAGGTAAAATAATACAACACATCTTTGTACCTTGCCGTAAAAAGCTAAGAAAGTAATGTGTGTGTGTGAGAGAGAGAGAGAGAGAGAGAGAGAGAGAAACTTGTTTCAGTGTTGTAGGAACTCACTTGATTTAAACCCTATTGAAAAACTGTGTGGGCAGGGCTGATCTCAAGACTGTTCCCTGGTATTTTAAATCTGATATTAGAATGGAATGAGACACCTTGTTGTCATTCAACAGTTAACAAAAGGAGATTTACTTAGCCATAGAAGGATAAGGATATTCAATATGCATCGAGGATACTGCAAGTTGATTCATCTGAGTGAAGCTACTCTGCCTCTGAATTTGCTTGAGGTGGTCCACCAGCCAAGCATCAGGAAGCACATGCAGTTCCTTGTGGCTGTTTTGTACTCAGGCAACGTAGAAGTATTGTTAACAGCCCAAAGTTTAGTTCCCTGAGAATTTTGTCTCAAGGATTGTTTCAATACCTTTGGAGGAAAAAATTAGCTTAACTTGCATGGAGATGATGGGTTTGGGATCTGAACCACCAAAAGGAAAAGATAAAAAAAACCCTGAACATTCCCACGTGACCCACGTCCCTGGTGTTCCCTGGGACACCTGGGCCTTCCCAGTTAATAATCCTTTCAATGTGGCCCCGGTGTTGTTTGCACCTGACCCCACCCTGGACTCCTTGATTCCATCTAGACCCCTTCCATGGTCCTTCTCTGTTACCTCCCAGTCATCCCAGACTACTTGGCCACTCTTAGATTACATCCAGATCTTCTCTATTCTTCTGAATATAATGTATATCTTGTCTCCATTAACATGCTCAGATTCCTTAAGAGTCTGGCCAATGCTCAGATTCAATCTAGCCTGCTTGTCAATACAAGTGTCACAAATATGGCAGATTCTCAAAATTCTTAAAATCTTGCCCACCTCTACCAGTTTTCTAATAATTCCTGTCTTTAGCTGAAAGAAACTTTGGGTTAAATTCATTCAAGACAGACTTGTGTCATTTGCCCTTGAATTTTGGGGTCCCAGTATCCCCAGACCTCAACAGAGATAAGGGTTTAGGATATAACTCCCACCACAAAAACTGTGACCTGTAATTAAAGCTAGACTTGGGAAAACAAACTATTCATCAAAGGTATACTTAATATCCAAAGGAATGTGTTGGTTTGTAACAAAGAATATGTGTCATAATCTTGGGAACTCAATGCCAAATTGTGTAAAACAAGTGATTGCAGCAAAAACAAGATACTTTACATATTTAAAAATTTTTTAAGATATAAAAAATTATAAAGTTTATTGTAGAAGTAGATAAATTTAATTATTTTACTTTGTCCCAGTTAACTTGTACTCTACAGGAATTGACTTTGTGACCTTGGGCAAATCACTTATTTTCTAGACTTCAGTTTCTATACCCCTAAAACAATGAGGTTATCTACTAATGCCCCTTCCAGCTATGGGAATCTAGGAATCTATTAAGTCAAACCAGGTCTGATAGATTGGACTTCATCAGAGATGACAGATCATTCTGACTCCTGTGAGATTACCAATCCCAAGCTTTAGTATATACAAGCATCAGGACTAAACTTAACTTCATACTGTAGAAGTAACTTGAAGAACTAACTTGACACTGTCCAAGAGAGCCTTGAAATGCCGAGTTTTGAATGGTGAAAACGTGTATGAAATTTTCCTTATTTTACATTCAAGAATTGTTCTGCCACAGATAATTCATCAAACACTCTATAGCTTTTTTCAAAAATGAACTCTTTGAGACTTTGTTAAGGATTGTAAGGTTTAAAGCTTTTTAAGAAAGCAGATATGAAAGGGAAATGAAAGTTGGATTAGAGTAGTATCATTTGAAGGGGGCAGGAATACTCTTTCTAAATTAGATGTTTCAGGAGGCATATTAAATAATTCCCTAGAGGACCATTGTAGTTAATGTGCCTACTTTTCTAACCACCTAATTTACTGAGGAGGGACAATGGAAGAAAATAATCCAGTGTCACATGGAGTCCAATCATGGAATGATTTATCCACTTCAGTGACTCCAAATTCACTTGGGATTTTTCTCCTTTTCTAAGTGGAACCAGTAATAACAGTTCACATTTATATACTCTTGAATAACACTTTCCATGTGTTACCTACGGCCCAGGGAGAGCCCTCCTTTCCCTGAGAACCTTGGCTTTGGATTCACCTGGACCTAGATTTCAATCCTGGGGAGACTTTTCTCACATTCTTTGGTTCATTGTACTCACCCCAGAGTGCCACAAGAAATCTCTTAAATAAAACTCAGGTATAGTTTATGTCTAGGGTCTCTATTAAATTAAAGAAATTAATTGGGTCTCTTCTAAAAGAGATACTCAATATATAAAACAGATATCAAGTATAGGATAGTATTTATTTCCTTCACCGCAAACTAATGTGCCTCATAAGTGTACTTTAACGAATACTTAAAAAATGAAAGAGTAGCCCATCACCTATTATATTCTCCTGGTAATTAAAGACAACTTTGTACAATCGTTTAAAAGATATTTCATGTTCACCTTAGATCCAAGTCTGAGCAACTCAGAAATCCATATATACCTCCTGGTAACACATGATATGGCTTCAATGTTATTCAGTGTTATCAGTCTTTTTAGCCACAGGATCCTCATGGTAGCTATCATTTTCTCTTCTGAGAAAACGTAGAGAAAATCACCTTCTAGTGCCCAGCCAGGTCCTGACCTCTCAGATTCACAAGGTTACTGACAGGGCTGGAAATGACCCTTTCTTCAGCGATCTGGGCTTAGGAAAAGAAATAGAAAAAGGAACAGGGAGCTAGAAACTTGAGCTCCAGTCTCAGGCTCAGGTAAGCCAGCCCATGTTCTTGCTTCCTTGTGTGTGTGCCATGGGGAGGGGAGGGAAATCCTATAGCCAAAAAGAGCAGAAGGCAGAATTTTGTTTTTGTTTTTTACATTACTCTTAAACCCTAGTGAGGGTGATTCTTCCTGGTTCAGTTGTCCTTCATCTCCACTTAATCACAGGGACACACAAAGACTACCAGGAACTGCTTGCTAACCATACCCTTCAGCACTGGGCCAGAACACATGTCTGTCCATGGAGCCATGCGTGCCCAGCCCCAGTTCAGCACCTAGTACCTCTTTTTATATTCACAACAGTCCTGTGAATTGGTGAGGCAAGAATTGTTACCTCCATTTTACAGATGAAGAAACACAGCTCAGAAACTTGAGGTAGCTCGCTCTTCATGCAACCAGTGACTCATAGAGCAATGTTTCAAACCCAAACCATCTGGCTTCTGGTCTGGTGCTCATTCCATCATATCTGGCTTCCTCTAACTGGGATAGAAATGGTTAATGGAGTTCCAAATGTGAATTTCCATTTGTTCCATTCTTCAAGGTTTTGGA
The DNA here is from genome assembly GCA_028658325.1 of Potorous gilbertii. NCBI lineage: Eukaryota > Metazoa > Chordata > Mammalia > Diprotodontia > Potoroidae > Potorous > Potorous gilbertii. The sequence continues at coordinate 498,134,705 of CM053770.1, forward strand.
AGAGCCTCTGTTCTTGTGCCGGGGCAGTGACTGTTACTCTGAGCAATTAGCCAGTTAGCTCCCATCTATCCAGCCTCAAACAGATGGGCTTAGGTCCCAGGTTGTGATTTCTATCATTATAGTTTATAAGATCAAAATGAGCCTTGGCGGAGGCATTTTCCCATAGTTGTAGATAAGGGGTGGGCACTTCAGTTATTGTTTCATCTACCATGGTTCTGACTTTCTAACCTTCCTTTTGTGTCTCTCTATCCTAGAGCAAAGAAAAATGATTGGCTTCTGCAAATTGGGATTCATTTTTGGATCCTGCCTGCTGCTGACTCTCATGTGGTGTGATGCAGCATTGGGTAGGGCATCACAAAAGCAGCAACCTTCAAAGGAGCAGGAGGAGACTCAGGAAGAGGTTAAGGTGGAGGACCTACCACCACCATTGCTGGATCACCCTGAAAAGTGAGACATTGAGGGCACTGGTATAAGACAGGGGAGTTGGGACTATGGGAGCTCTCTGTCCTGGCGGTGTGATATAATGAAAACAGTCCTACATTTGGAATCAGTGGACCTGGATTCAAATCTTGACTCTCCCACTGACTGGGAGTTATTTATTCTTGAGAAATCTCACTTTCTTCCTATGTAAACTAAGAAATGTTGATCTATATGAGCTCTTACTAATTCTAAATCCTATGATTTTATGAATACAAGCCCTTAATCATTGGTTAATGAGGTTGATACAGGGTCTCCCAGCTTCACAAGCTTATCACTTTGCTAGGTCTAAAACCCTGGGCTAATAAGACAGGATTCCTACTTTCCAAGCCTAACTTTCCTGCTAGATTGCAATCTTCAGAACATTCTGGTTAGTGACACAATTTCCTTATCTTGAAAATGAATAATCTTTTAGTCTGGATGCACATAGCTAACTCCCAGTACAGAAATTTCCTTTGATGAAGATCAGCACTGTCTATACATATTTTCTTAGAGTTTCCTGGGATACTAAAAGTTAAGTGACTTGCCCAGATTTAGTGTGTCATACATATTTGAACACAGGCCTTCCTGACCTCAATACAAACACTCTGTCCTTTATATCATGCTATTTGTATATAATTATTTATATAAGTACATGTCTTTCCCTATTCTTAGAGAGTAAACTCATTGAGAGCATGATCTGTGTCCTATTTATCTTTATATTTTCATTCCCTGTCCAGCACAGGGTTAATAAATGGTTGAGTTAATTAAAAAAAAATAATTGAATAGTCCTAGTCTCCTTCCACATGGAGAGGAAAGTGGGGAATGCATGAGATAAGTCCTGCTTCCACTACTAATTTACCTGTGTGACTTTGGACAATTCACCTAACTTTTCAGTGACTCAATTTCCTCACCTGCAGAGGGAGAGGGTTGGTTGATCTTTAAGGCCCCTTTTAGTCCTGAATCCTATGATTCTAGTGCAGAAGAATCATAGGATACATCATGAAATCATACATTTAAGACTAGAAGTTCTGGTCTAACCCTCTCATTTTATAGATGAGGAAATTAGGGCTGAAAGATCAACTTGCCTAACCTTGTACAGGTAGTACGGAGATAGAGGGAGACTTAGAAGCCAGGTCCTCTGACTCCAAATCTTATATTTTTTCCACTGTACCACTCTGTCTCCTCTTGTTCTCTTATGACTTCTATCTCCTTATTAAGGCAGCAATCTCAGAAAAGGCTGTTCCATGGAAAAACTTTGAATCTATCTCCACTTGCCCTGGGTGTGTAGACTCCAACGTATGTGGGATGTTGTCATAATATTTATAAAGTACATTAAGTTCCTTCTAAGACTAAAAAAAAAAGCCTATGTTGAAATTGTCACCTCATTTCTTTTTTCTCTTAATTGTCTTGAGAATTGATCTCCCTTTTTCCTTATCTCTGTTGTGAGGACTGAGAACAAAGCATTAGAGTAGAACTATACAAGCAACTTCTGGACTTAATTTTCTATTTTAAGTAGAAAAAAGGAAAAAATCTAGAATTAAGAGAAGTTGGGTCTGGACACAATAAATCTGACTAGCTGGGTAACCATGGGAAGGTCACTTCACTTGTATGAGCCTTATGTAACTCTAGTCTAAAATTTTAAGCCTAATGAGAACACTATTTCCCAGTCTGTGTAGGACTAGCTGCGTGACCCAGAGCTCCTAGTTAAAAATGATCCTTGACTCAAGATATCTCAGTGCAATTCAACAGGAAACCACTGGGTGGTAGCATGAAACTGAAATACATAGCCCTAGTGATTTTTCTAGCCCAACCAATTTCAAGATGTAAACCTTACAATGGAAGGTTAGAACTGGACGAGGTCTTGTAGATAATTTAAAAAATTACCTTCTCATGGGACAGGTGAGGAACCAAGCCAAGAATGCATTTTATTTTGTATTTTACTATTATTATTTTCATAAAAATAAACCACATGCAAGGTGTTCTATGTCACTTAGATTTATCCTGTTAGCACACTTAGAATCAGGAAAACAAGTATTTAAGATCCACCCTCTAAAACTGACTAGTGTGGTGATCATGGGCAGGTCACTTGCCATCTGAGCCTTATGTAACTCTAGTCAAACTATGGGCAGCCAGGTGACATAGTGGATAGAGTGCACAGTCTGAAGTCACTTAGACCTGATTTCAAATCCAACCTCAGATACTTACTAACTGTGTGACCCTGGGCAAGTCACTTAACCCTATTTGCCTCAGTTTCCTTATCTGTAAAATGAAGATGAAGAAGGAAGTGGCAAACTACTCCAAGTATCTTTGCCAAGAAAACCTCAAATGGGGTCACCAAGAGTCAGATGTGATTAAAACACTTCAACAACATCTAGATGCGATGAATCTGACAAGTTTGAAGTTATAGATGGGGTGTGATCTGTGCTGGTGTTTGGGCAAGATCACAGATCCTTAACTTACAGATGGCCATGTCCATATGGGTTATTGTTGTGCTATTAGTAGTATGGCGTAGTGGTAAGAGCACCAGATTCTGAGTCAAAAACCTTGGTTTCAATATCCAAACTGCCACCTTCTATTTATGTGACCTTAGATCAGCCACTTTACCTTTCTGGGACTCAGTTTCCTGATCTTTAAAATGAGGGAGTTGTACTAGATCATCTCTTAAGACTTTATCTAGTTCCAAACTGATTCATTTCCATCTTTGTAGCTGTATCATCTGCAGAGTACCTGACATATATTAGATACTTTAATAAATACTTGTCGATGGATTGATTGATGAGACCTGATCTCTTTAAATGTTGATCCATCATAAATAGCACCCAAACCACCTTGCATCTTTCATTAATTATTTTCTATTTGACAAAGATTAGAACAATACCTTGCATAGTAATAAGTAGATGCTTGAGGTTGAATTGAATGTGGTTGGTTAACAAATGGTAAAGTATCTCTTCCAAATGTTTGGGGGGTATTGGGGAGAAACAGGGTGATATGAATAGAATTTAAATTCGTACTCATTCTTCTTTGGGAAAAGGCTAACTACTGATTCAACATGGAAGCTAAGAGGATAGACAGTCACTGGGATCTATTTTAAGAGCTCATAGAATCACAGCTTTAGAGCTGAAATGAACCTTAAAGTCATCTAGTCCAACTCTCTCTTTTTAATAGCAGAGGAAACTGAGGTCCAGAGAGATTAAATAATTTGTCCAAGGCCATACATTGGCAAAATTAGGATTTGATCCCAGATTCTCTGACTCAAAATCCAGTTCTCTTTCCATATTCCTGTGGAAGTTATTTAGTGGAATGACTGAAAGGGTTTATTCCTTAGTCAGAAGGTCTCATTTTCTTTTCTGCAATCCTTTTTTCACTCAGGCTTGAAAATCACCATGAAAAGAAAAACCCCAGCCTAGAAGAACAGTCCTCTGACTCGAAATGTTTCCGCTGTTGTGACTCTGGCAACCCCATGTACCAACCAATGCCAATGCCAGTGCCAGTGCCTCAGATCAATATCACTATCTTAAAAGGTCAGTGAGATGGTCTTGTTCTTTGAATGCTTCAAAAATGAACTCAGGGGATTAACCCCCATAGCTGAGCACGAATACTCTAATTAGAAGGGAGATAAATTCTTCTGGGGCAGGTTGGGCTAGGAGGCCATGGTGGTTCTTTGGCTAGAGGGGAGAGAAGGAAATGCCTCCCCTCCTTTTCCAGATTCTAGGCAAGGTTGTGATTACCTCTTCAGGATGTGGGTCAGGAGATGTGTCCCCAGGATAACACAGAGCAGAACAAGGCGTAGAGACAGTCTGGATCTCTTCTCCCCATACTTGCATTCTTGACTGCAAGTTTCTTTGTTCTTTGTTTTGAGGTTTGGTGCTCCCTAGCCTGTTTTCTGAAATGCCACCTGAACGCCACAATACTGCGAGCATCAGATAACCTTGCACAACACTGCAAAATCTAACTGGGAACACATGTGACCTGGATTTTGTGGTGAGGAGGCTGGATCCTGGAGCTCCGACATCTGCAGTTAATTCGCTTAAAGTGAGCCATGGGCTTGGTCACTGAAACTGCTGCTTTTGGACAAACCCACATGTTCCCTTTTTCCTTGCCAGGGCTTTCAAGAGATAAAAATTGTTGCTTCTGGATCAAAATAGAAAGTTCTTTGGGGTTGATGTTGTTTGGATGGATTATTTGGGAATCAAGTCATCCTTGTGCCCAGGATAGGAAACATAAAGTTGGGATGGCCAAAGCAGAAGTTAGGATTTTCAGGGTTGCCCCATGAATGAAGAATTAGTCCGGGAACCCTTGGCCAAGTGCTGAGAGTGTGAGGGAAGAGAGACTGAAACCTGATTCCTGGTATGACAACAGAGAGGTGGACCACTTAATACCATATGTTTTGATCTCTTTTAGGCGAAAAGGGTGACAGAGGAGAGCGAGGCCTCCAAGGAAAGTTTGGCAAAACAGGATCAATAGGTGCCAGGGGTCATATTGGACCAAAGGGACAGAAGGGCACAATGGGGGCTCCTGGGGACCGATGTAAGAACCACTATGCTGCCTTCTCAGTGGGACGGAAGAAGCCCTTGCACAGCAACGATTACTACCAGACACTGATTTTTGACATGGAATTTGTCAACCTCTACAGTCACTTCAACATGTTCACAGGTAAATTCTACTGCTATGTGCCAGGCATCTACTTCTTCAGTCTCAACGTGCATACTTGGAACCAGAAGGAGACTTATCTCCACATCATGAAGAACGATGCTGAAGTGGTAATACTATACGCCCAGGTGAGCGACCGAAGCATCATGCAGAGCCAGAGCCTGATGCTGGAGCTGCAAGAGCAGGATGAGGTGTGGGTTCGGCTCTTCAAAGGGGAGCGAGAAAATGCCATCTTCAGTGATGAGTTTGACACCTACATCACCTTTAGCGGGTATCTGATCAAACACAATGCTGAGCCATAAGTCAGCTCCTCAGCCTCTTTCCCAATGCCAGAGGCTAAATACAATCTTTTATCTTTCCATGACCAGCACCTTCTCTCCTTGATATCCAAGCACCAGGGTGACTCCCTCCTCAAATGCCACTTTCCTCCTGGACTGCTGCTTCCACTCCATCTACATTCCATGGGATTCTTATTAAATGAAAAATGCTATCTATTCCTGAATTTTGCAATGCCCTTTTGTGCAGCTGTAGAATACATATGAAATTATCAGGGAGGGGAACATATGAGAATGAAGAACTGGGAATGCCCTGCCTCCAACAGGATACAAATCCCTTAACAGCTTAGTAATATAGCTGAGTTTCCCAGAAGAAACAATTTCCACTCCCATTACTGGAACTAATTAGCAAATGTTCAAAGGGTTACTAAATAGAGCAACGTAAATCATGGAAAATAAGAAAAGTAGTCTTATTGTCTTTCCAATGAATGCAGTTTTACCCCAGAGAAAGTTGGTTTTAGCACATATTTCCGGAGAAATTTGTTACAACTCCCAGGACTAGTGGTGGTTGGACCATAGGAAAGTTGAGGAAAGAGCTGTTATATGGATAGATCAATTCCTATTCACTCCATTTTCAAACCTTCCTCATGATTGACTTGTTGCCCTCTCATGCCCTTTTCGGGACCCTGACAGGATGGGGAGTTGTCATTGTGTAATTAAAAAGGCTGTGTCTAAAGAATACCCATGAACCCTGCTTGCTGTGTGAGGTATCTGAGGGTAGAAAAGTCTCTCAGATGCTGCCTGCTCACCTGGTACATTTGGTGACCACGTGGGATAGCTATCCCTTAGCCCGACTCCTACATGGAATACCTTGTTATTACAAGAATCAAGCAGAGTTTGACTTTGCTTCTTTTTACATTCATAGTTCCTTCCACCCTGATTTCTGATTTCTGTTCTTGCTTATACTTGGGTCCGATGAGTCTAGGAACTTATGAGTAACTTAAAAAAAAACAAGCCAGGTCATTTTAGCTGCCCTCCTAGTTGTTTAGTGATATGTGTCACCATTTCAGAGGTAAGCCTGCAGTTCCTATGGTTTCCTGTTGGACTTCTCACCCTCCTTGTGGTATGTGTTGTGGCTGTTTATGGCAATGACACAGACAAGACAGCTCCTCCATACACTCTCATCACTAGGTCTCAGGAACCTAGTAACTAATTGAGTGAGCTATCAGGCAGGAACCTTCATATTAGGAGATTCCATCCTTAGAAAAACAGATGTTCCCTGGGCACTTCTTTTAACCTTATCATTGCTGTGGGATCCAAGACAAACATGGGTGCAGGAAATACTGTGTCTAACTATGCTTTCCTCCCTGGTGCTTAGGGAAGTGGGACGTATTCAGTGATTTTTCAGAGGGCAAGACAGAACATCATATGAGGCAAAAAAGCAATGTGGGTGAATACCTAAGTGTATTAGAGAGGAGAGGAAGTCTCTGCACATCAGATCATCAGAGTTTTCCTTTCATACTGATGTTAGTCCTTTTGGATGGGGGGAGTATGGCAGTGACTTAGGTCTCTCTTCATCCTTGGTTATAAGAATGATTTCATGAACTTAGCCAGAACATGGGGGAACAGTTGACCAATCTGATAAATGCAGAGAATTATTCATTATGCAGTTTCTCTGATTGCTTGTCTTGGGAAATAGCATCTGCCATTAAAAGGGTGACAGGCCTTCATCTGAAATAACCTGGAGGGAGATACTCTGGGCACTGTGTGTCCCTTGTCTGCATCCTGCTTTGTTGGATTAATGAGGCCGGCTTCTTGCCCATCAAAAGTCATCATTGTGCCAAAGCTGAGCGATGCAGCTGCTCTTTGTATTTTCCTTCTCCATGCCCTTTGCCAATGAGGATAAGTATCCAGCTGTCCTTTACCCCTACTGCCAGCAGTTTGTGAAGAAGCTGCCTTACTCCCTGTGGTGCCAGCAGGTTGGCCAACAGCTGTTTTTTTTTTTTTTACTTTGCCTCTTGCCAGTGGGCGAGTAGGCTGCTATTACATACACCCCTGGAGCTGTGGCATTGGCAGGCAGTTGTGATCCTGCTCTCTGGTGTTGGTGGACACCTGTTCTTTTCCTCCCAGAGTTAATAGCCACTGGATATAGGATCATGTCATTTGTTTACACTTAGCTGAAATCAGGTCATAGGGAAACCTGCCACTTCCAAAAAAATGAGTCAGGCTCTGTCTCTGTGCCTGCCTTCCACCCTCTCTCTAGGGATGGAGGCAGAGTCAAGAAGAAAATGCTAAATCCTAGACTGACCCTTGGCTAATATGTGAAATAGGCCAAGAAGCCTCACACTTTTCAGTGTCTGTTCCCTGTTTTATTCCTTGTTCCCACCGTACCCAGTGCTGGTCCCTGGCTACCCATGGCTCCTACTATGGTGCTTCAAGCTCAGGATTTCTCTCTTCCCCTTCTCCCTCACTCCCAAACCAATTTTTCTATGACACATTCCATTCTTATACATCTCTCACCTAGTTATCCTTAGAAAGGATCTCATTCATCTGTTGAATGTTTACTGAACTAAAACAAAAATCATTCATCAAACAACATTCTTCCTTCTCCCCACTACGTTCTTGGAAGGCAGGGACTATATCTCATTATCCTTGTAGCTCCAGTACCTTGCACAGTGCCTTTAATGTGCTAACTGCTCAATATATGATTTTTTTAAAGAAAAAAATCAGAACAAATATTTGAGTGCCTCCTATGTGCAAGCACAGCAAAGAATTCAAAGACGAATAAGGTATTTCTTCAACTCAGGGTTAAAAGCTGATAATAGCTCTATATATCAGCCCTCCCTGAGGTGAACTCTGGTTATGAGAAGTCTAGATAGTGGTAAGTCATATAATATAATTCTTCTATGTCCTGCCTCTTACTGTCTCAGTAACCTGGCAGAGTGAGATATAATATATGGTCAATGTATTTTAACAAAGGACTCTTGAAGATTCTAATTCCTTAAACAGAGCAAGAATTGAAGTTCAACTCTCCTCCCTTCACTTTACAAATGTGGAAACTGAGACCCAGGAAGATAAATTACTTGTCCAAGGTCACACAGATAATAAGGGTGCAGGGTTAAGACTTGAAGCCAGATTTCCTAACTACAAATCCATTTTTCTTTCCACTGTACTATCCTGCCTCCCCAATGAAAGAATGAATTTCTTAGGTTAACACATGTATAAAGCTATGTTATGCTCATAGCATGTTCATTTGCCTCTTACTACAACCCCAAGAGGTAAGCAGGGCAAGGATTATTACCATTTTATAGATGAGGATCAGAGTCTCAGAGAAGTTAAATGACTTCCCCAGGCCCATAAAAATGGTACTTAAACCAAGTAGTCTCAGTCCAAGTTTATTGAGCATTCCACACTGTCTCTGGATAACATTACAAGAAGTAGCACCAACTGGGGTGGAGGGACTTTCCTAATGTCTCTGATCATATCATACAGGTATGGGACAAGGGGTCTATTCAAGGATGACCCTGACTAAAATCTTCAGGCAGATAAGTTGTAAGGGTGACATCATTAGAAATACACAATAATGCTCATAGCAAGTTAGATTTACTAAAGTATACTGTTCCAGACTAGTGAAATCTAGGACAGAATGGTCAATTCATGCCTACAGCATGATCAAATATCATCTTTGCCGGCAGATGATCTTAAAATAAAAGAGGACACACTGCATTTTGCTATTAAGGTCTGAGTAAGTAACAGGGTACCAGAGAAATAAAAAATTATTGCACAGTTTCAATTATTTTGTTAATTTTGACTTGCCTTAATGATAATTTTCACCCCCAGCAACCAGTTCCTCTGCTTGTTAGTGAAAAATCACAGAAACCCTAGGGAGAAGTAACCATTCCCTCCTAGAGTTAGTGATACAGAAGAAGAGAAAATTCAGACACAGGGTGACATACACCCTAGATTTGGGGAAGGCAGATTTCAAAAGTTTCAAAAGAAGGATATATAGAATCCCAATGGACTACAAGAGAATTCCACAAGAAGTCAGTATAGAAGGGGCTTTTCTCAAGAATAAAATTCTGAAGACACAAGGGGAAATAATTCTAATGAAGAGGAAAAATGAGAAATATATGAAGAGAAATATGTATGTGGATGCACCAGGAACTCACAAACCAACTTAGATTTTAAAGAGAAATGTATAGAAGATGGAAGCAAGGCCAGGGGAAAGAAGATAATTATAAGAAGGTGAGAGAGTCCTAAAAATAGTGTCAGGAGAGCTAAAGTTCAGAATGAGCTGAGGCTGGTGAGGGAATTTAAGGACAACAAAGAAAACTTTTTAAAAAGTTATATTGGGAGAAATAGAAAGATTGAAGAAAGGATAGGACTTTTGCTTGGGATGAATAGGATGATGATAACTGAAAACTGTGCAGGAAGAGCTGCTGAGTTCATATTTTGCTGGTTTTCTCTGCCAAGGAGAATGACCTTTGTAGGGGAAATGACAGAATGAAAATGGATAACAGGCTCCCAAGATAAGTAGGGAAATAATAAGAAAGTACCAAGTTGCCTGTGATGAATTCAAGTCAACTGGCTCAATATTCTTGTTTTGAAAGAACTTGTAGATATGATCTCTAAGCTACTATCAGCAATATCTTAAAGAAGATGGGAAATAGGAGTTATCCCACAAGGTAAAGGACAAGTTTGGGGTTGTTTTACAATTGCAACATAATGCATGATAATATAATATTGAAAACATCTTTTATATCAGATGATCACATAAATTGTTTTAAAAGCTTTAAAATCTTTGCCTTTGGTGCAACTAGCATTACTCTATGTATATTATTATATACATAAAGCATACAATTAATAATAATATTTCAAAGCAAATATTCAAATGAACATTTGTAAAAAATTAAACAATGACTGTGAGATTTCACAAAGAAGTAATAGGAACTCACCCAAAACCAGAAAAGGATCTGTTAAGATTGGTAAAAATGGTTTTGATAATTTCAAATCTGTCAGGTCCGTATATTTTTTTCTCTTCTCAGATAAGGAAAAAGTTACTGTAACAAGCACTCTGCTCTTACATCTTAATGTTAACCTCTAGAGAAAATAAAAAAGTGAGACGTGAATCCAAAGTGGAAGGTCCCACCATTTAATAGCAATTCTGGTAGTTTAAGGCACCTTATAAGGTCCTTTCCCAAAATGTGTCAAAGTAGGGGTTCCTCTCCTCAATGTTTTGGCATGGAGATTTTAAACTTGGAAATGAAAGTCTTTAATAAACAATATCCATGTTTTACAGCAACTGGAAAACTTTTCATACACAAAAGTGTAAAGGTAATCTGCTATTTCATTATTTTTACTGTCTTTCTCAACATTATATGAGCATATGGGTCAAGAGACTGTGGAGAATGCCAGTCAGTTTACAATTTGTACTGTACCATAAGGAAAATAATTGTCTATGAGGAAAAATAAGTATCAAATAATTATGGTTTCAATAAAGATTCAATATATGAAAAATATTCAATAATGACTTAAATAATTCCATAATACAGTTTCCAAAGACTCAATAAGAATCAAAATCAGTAATCCAAACTTGATAATCAATAACTTACTATCAATAATCAAGAATTCTCTCTTTGGAGGACTCAAAAATACATGTAAGTAAATAAGAAGTGAATTGGATATCCTAGGCAGTCAGTGCTTCTAGATGAAAGCTTGATATTACAAATATTGTTAGAACTAAAACAATAATGGTTTCTTTAAAACCTCAATGTGTTCTAGGTTCCTTATTTCTGTTTTCTAAAGTTCTCTGTATGAAACAGATGTAGCATAGCATGCTATGTACTTCTTTCCTTATTGTGGAGAAAAGACAACATTGTTCAGTAGAGAAACCACAGCACAAATAGAACCAAATAACCCTAAAATAGAAATAAGCCAAGGTCTAAAATTCCTTTCCACATCTTCATTTTTCTTTTTTTACTTTTTAAAATTTTAAACTTATATACTAAAATTTAAATGCACAGAGAAAAGAAAAGGAAACATTATAAACTTAAATATTGAACTTAAATACAAAATAAGAAAAGAGAAAAAGAGCATGTCATGTGCACAGCAGAACACAAGAGAAGATTCAAAATATATAGCAATAAACATCTGTTTCACAGATAGCACTTGGGAGACACTGGAGTTTTTGGACTCCAGCCTCTAACAGGTTCACTCTTGATCTGGTCAGACAGGAAGGACAGGAAGACAGCTTCAGAGGGATTAATAATCACCTCCTACAGCATTCCCTAATCACCCTTCTTGCAGGGGCAGTCAAGAAGGGGAAACAACTACCCCTACATCCTGATGGGGTCAATCGACAAGACAGGCATGACTTGTGCATTCCCCTAAATCCCCTCAAGCCTCAGTGGGGGCCAGTTGAGTCAGGTACATGCATTCCTCTACCCAAATGCCAAATGAGTTCTCCTGTGGATTCTCCTATGTGTTCCCCTCAAGCCTTGATGAGGCCTGGTCAAGGCACACACATAGATTCCCCACTCACTGACCAGTGAGTGCCTATTGCTTTGTAGAGCAACAGACAAAGAGAGCACCCTGCCAACATTAAGTTCACAGGTTAACTTTAGCAATGTTGTCATTCTGCACAAGCGTAGTAAATATCAATTATGTCATTTCCATATCTCATGGTGCAGTCGCAATAGTGTCTGTCACTATGATTCTAGGAATTACTCTCTAGGATCCTTGGGGCTATTCTCAGAGTTATTATCTAACACCTGTAAAGTAGACATTGCCATGATCACGGTTCCTGAGAAACTAAACTCTTAAAAGGGTAACAAAATCCTCTTTACTTACAATGTCCATTCAAGAAAGCCTATATAATAAATACATTGTACTGAGAGCTGTCCATTATTCTTTTTCTTCCTTGTTAAGTTTTCTTTTGTTCTCTGCTGTACACTTTTTATTTTGTTCTTTTCCCTTCTTCCCACCTCTCTCACAACCCAAGGCTACAATTAAGTGCAGATATAGGTTATCTTTTTCTTCTAGGGAAGTTATAGATACTTTCAAGTTGGTCAGGGATGGAGTTAAGGGCAACACTTAATACAATATCTATGAACTACTGTGATCTTTTAGTTGGGTGGGGTGAGGGTGGTAGGGGTGGCCAAACCTGCCTATGACAGGGAAGTGAGAAAGACTCACTGAAGACAGTTGGAAGACTATTGGATAAGATAGTTTGTCATAGAACCAAGAGAGAATCAAGCAGTTGGCAGCTGAGGGGCAATAATGATGGGTGATCAGGGAGAGAGAGTAGAGAGAACTGAGCTGTAGTAGAGAGACAAATGGGTAGCAACTGAGGAGGCAACAGGAAAGAACCTTTCCTATACTTGTGATGAGGATTGGAAAACAGAGGTGCAAATTCTGGGGACCCCCCAAAAGACCAGAGTACAGAGGTGGGCCATCTGGAATCAATTCACAGACTCAAGCATTCTTGAAGACAAAGCGGTAAAGATTTATTGTTATGCTTTTCAGCAGGCAAGAGTTCTCAGGGAACTTGCAATTTGAAAAAGGAACAGGTAAAGTTTATATAGGATATTCTATAGTAAAACATGTGCCAAATATGCTAACTAGGTGATTCTGGGAGCAATTAGAGAGTGGTTAGTTCTTAAAGGAACATGCACTTTTAGTAATGTACTATGCAGGTATTTTACTCAGAATTCACTGAGAAATAGTCCAAGGGGAGCTACATGGAGGTATGGTTTTAGACCTGAAACATCACTAAGTCAACTAATGGTCCAAGCTGACTGAGAAATACTCAGGCTGCTCCCATCAGTGTCTTGTTAGACAAGATAAACGTGAGGGAATATATGTCTGAGTCTAGGATACATATGATAGGTCAGTGACTAGTAAATATCTTTATGACCCAGTACACAGCTAGTTCAGCCAGTATACAGTTGGTTCAAATTAATAAAATCTATAGGGGCAGCTGGCTACTGTAGCAGCAAGAGATCTAGGGCAGGCTGTCCTCGGTTTGGGAAGAAACTGCCAGGGAGAAATGTGATTTTTAGAGAGCAATGAAATTTTAGAAATGAGGTCCAAGCACAGGCACCCAAGCACCCCATCACCTACACCCATCTTGGAACAAAGTATTCAGACTGAAGCTGCCTTCAGCTTAAAATTACCACTGTAAGAACTGAGGAAAGCTCCAAAAAGTTTCCCTAAATTTCCCTGGCTGTGCTAACAGGAATTTATATATGATCTTTTCTACCAATTACCTAAGCTGTTTAATTATCTTGATCTTTGTTTCATATAAAATGTTCAAATTCTGTGTATTCTATATCTCTATACTTATTATACATTAAATAAAGAGCAATAGAAAAAAAACAGGGGTTAGCTGAAGAAAAAGAATAGGTCAGGGGCTCTGAACTATCATTTTATTAATAACTTTTTGTCTTATGTATAGTCCCTAACCTAGCAGAGAAAAGGATCCAAGGAGAACTAGGGTCATTTGTTCCTGGACTAGAAAATGAGCTTAACTAAGTGCTGTATGGGTGTGGCTGCTCCAACTAGAAGTCCATCAGACTCTCACTGGAAGAGGACTGACTGGGTGGGGAATAAAATGAGATGCAAAGCTAAGGTTGTGCTCTGGGCAGTCTAATGGAAGGAGAGGTGTGGGTTGGAAAGAATCAGCTCTTCCCTCTTTTGTGGGGGAGAAGAAGGAATAAGAGTGAGGGTTTTCAGGCAACTCTGTTCCACAGTGACACCTTCTGGATACCCTAAAATTAAAAAATAAACCAACTCCCTCCGCATCAAGAAAACAAGCAAAGACCTTTTGGTTTCTCTGCCTTTGTGTGCTTCCTTGTAAATTTATTTCTGCAGGATTACTCTCATGTTAAAAAAGATTGTTTGCATTTTGAGAGCACAGTTGCATGCTAACTGGAGTTCAACATATTTATTATATTACAGTTTAATCCATAAATTTAAAACTAAATAAGGCAATAAATATAGCCTAGAAGTTGTGTAACTGAGTTTTTGTCTTAAATACTTCTGATGAGATAAATCTGCTATAGCTGAATAAAACTCCCAATTCAGTGGGCCATAGAAAATGAGGTGGCTTTTTCACAGTTGTCCATACTCATGCACAGTTCCAAAACTATGATAAATAGAGAAAGCAGTGATAGATTTATTGGAGGTAGAAATATAGACACTTTGAACAGGAAAGACAATTAACTACATTATGTACACAAAGGGACTCATCACCAAGTTTCTCACCTACACTGTACAATCAGTCTCTTTACAATTTATGTTCTAATTAGTTCCAGTTCTTGTGAACTGCATTATTCTTAAAGGTAAGTTCCAACTGATCAGTAACCTTCTCCAGGCTGCCACTCTGACCCAGTCGGATGAAAAAAGAAAGTTGTCTTAATTTCTCGATTTGGTGGTGAATTCTTTATATTTAAATATATAAATTTTAAAAATCTATGTATCATTTTATAATATCAATATTTAATTGAAACTTCAAATTAAATTTCTACTTGTCATGGTCCATGTTCTCAGGTAAAAATTCACAAAAAATTTTCTTGTCTCCGTGCCTATTTCTATAGACACTTATTTTTCCCCCTTTCTACAGGCTTCTTATCAATAGTTCTCCAAGGTTATGCATGTGTAAATATTAATCATTTTCCAAAATGAGAGTGCACTTTGTTTATAGATAATTAAAAAATAATAATTTCATAAGGGTTTGGGGAAACTTTGCACATATGTTATTTGTGTAAATGTAATTCTCAAGGCTAAAAACCTATTTTCTTTGAATTCAGAGCTCCAAGAGATGGAGTGGGCACTTTTAGTGTTTTCTTATCTACAGAAGCTTGGTTCTAGATAAACAACTTTTATGTACTACTACGGTTATAAATTATTCCAGTCTATTGCTTGTCATGGCCTACTTCCAATTTCAAAGTTATAGATGAAGCATTTTCATCTAGCATTCAAAATTTTTCAAGTCACATATAGTTTACATTTTACAGGGCATATCTTTAAGCATCAAAGTATAAAAATTTTCAAATGCAAAGCATTTCAGTTACATTAGGAAAATGTTAGTTTGAAGAGGATCACATGATAAGTAGGCTGAAGGGCCACAGACAAACATCAGTAAAGAAATAAAAGCAATCTTCCTTAGTAGGACTCAGTCCACTGAAACTGACAACAAATATTCAAATTCTTGATTCCCAACATAACCATAACATAAGAGAAATAGTGTTCCCATTTCTTTAACACTGATTTCAGCTATTTAATTTGCTTGAGGCTATAGTATTTTCCTCTTCCCTTCCAAACATGTATTATCATTTGAAGTAATTCTTAGAAGAAGAGAGAGGCATTCCCTATTTAATTTTTATCCCTCTCACTCTCACCCTGACTTTGTTCTGACTGGCCACCTAAAGCACAAGGAGAAAATCACGTCATTGCTCAAGATCGAGTTCAACAGGTACTATGCTCTTTCTAAAACCGATCTCGCCTAAGCTAAAAGTTCTGTAGCATTCTCACTGAACTAGTTAACATAACACATACAAGTACATAGAAAAAGACAATCCAGATATTTTTCCTGGCAAATTTGCTAACCCAGCAAGCATTCTTCTCCTGAGATTCATGCCAGGTCTTGAGATTTCCCTTAGGAATTAAAATCTTACTCTGTCGGGGTTTGGTTTTGTTTTCTGAGCTAGTTCAGACAAAGCTATCTCTCAAAAAGTTAAACCATTTAAATTTGTTTGGAGTTTATTTTGTTGTTACAATGAAACTTCTGAATCTTAGATTTATCTTCCTTTGGATGGTTAGAAAGATTCATTTGGAGAGCAGTCAGTTTCTCCTTTTCATCTTTCAGTTGCACTTTTAGTTTACTTAATACTCTCTGAATTTTATAGCTCTTGGTTAAAAAAATCAGATTTTCTTTTAGAAGATACTGTCTACCAATCCTGTTTGTTCAGAAAACTTAAAATTGTAAGAGAAAAATGAATTACACAGATACTGCAGTTATCCTAAGGGGAACTAGAACTTACTAAAAAACATATAAATTTGAGAAGTATTGAAAACTTACTTAAACATATATGGTCCCCTCACAAATACATGAAGTAGGCAAAGGAGTACAACATAAGGACTCCCCAGCCTTGCACTCATATCATTTACGTCCAGGAAGGGCCTTCCATCGATTGAAGATGAGAAATGAGAAACATAAAAGGACACATGGATTTTTCCTTTCATGGGTAGTTAGGGAAGAAAAAGAGAGACTATTCAGGGAACTGAAGTGCAAGTGTCACTTCTCCCTGCTCTGTGCCTGCTATCACCAGTTATGGTGGACTCTCAAGTCAAAGTCCTCCTTCTTGCCTAGCTTACTTTGCCAAAGAGAAGTTCAACCTGTGGGAATTCCAACCAGGGAGAAACTTTGGTCAGTGGAAGGGCATTTTATAGGTGAATGGGACCAGACAAAAAAAATCATAAATCAGTTACAGTGGAGAGATGAAACACATACACGCTCCCTTTTGGTATAGACATTGTAGATCTTTATAGATAAACTATCCCAGGATAGTTCAATAGAGTTGAATAAACAGATTTTTTCTTCTAGATTATCTTTTAGTAGTTTGTATACAAATAGAAAAAAAAAACCTCCAGATTTTGATAGGTCAGTTTTGGCTCAGTACTCAACCTCCATCTATGGACATCTTCTGCCATGTTTTCTGTACTCTGCCCCCCTCCCTCATCTTTTTAGCTTCCCCTTAGGTATTGTCAATACTGTTAAAATGCAAGATACTGGAAGGAAGGAACCCTGTTCACTTTTATTTATACTCCCCAATACTTAGTTCAGTTCTTGGCACATGTAAACACTGAATAAATGATTTCTCTCTCTCTCTCTCTCTCTCTGTCTCTTTGTCTGTGTCTGTCTGTTCTTCTCTCTCAAGCACTATGCCATTAGAAACTTTACTGAAAGAACTCAGAAGACAAAGACACACATGTAACCATGGGGAGATTGTTAAGAGAGTAGCCCTGCTTCTCCATTAAAGGAGAAATCTTATGTAACACTCTATTATAGTACTTAGATTGTTTCAAGTTTGGGGAAACATACTAGTATACTGGTCCCTAAGGGCCTTTTTTTTTTTTTTGGTTTTTGGAAATTTATTTTAGATAAAGTTTATACAGAATCAATCACAACTACTCTAAGGCACCAACAATGCTAAGAAAATTCCTAACATTAAGGTAGAGGTTAGGATTTCTGCCTAAATTTACATTTATATCTATCTCAAGTTAACTGCTGTCCTCTTTGTGGTTGAAGCAAAACTGAGTTTCCTGGAAATGGTAATGAAATAGAGGGTTATATTATAATGTCCCTGAATAGAAAGGCACTGGGAGGAGTTGTGAAAAAAAGACCTTTTTTTGGAACTTCCCTCAGAACGAGTCTTCTGCTCTGAGATTCCTGTAGTGTCAATGACCCTCTCTGACATCTTTCTTCTCTGATACAATTCTCTTTTATCTTTACTAAAATACTTTCTCCTTTCTGGCTCACTGCTCATGAAGCTTCCCAATTCTAGCAAACTCAATGCCTTTACATAGATCTCAGAGGGTATGATGAAATTCTTCAGAACCCTTGAACAGGCCTCCTGTCTGGTATTATTTCATTTGACCCAAAAGTGACAAAATTTTATCACACTTAGGATAAGCACTATGAATGACTTGGCATTTTATCACTTATTTTAAGTAGTTTGGGGCTGAGATAAGTCAACCTTATATATTCTTAGAAACAATAGTTTTTATTAGTAGCAGTAGTCTTGTAAGTTGGCTAATACTCATTTCATTATAGATGAAAAAGCTATCATTGACAAGTGTTAGATTGACAAGAAATAGGATTATTTGTTTCTTTAGTAAAGAAATAAGGACAGAAATAGGGATGGTTTAAAGGAGCTAAAAAAGGAAATATAACTCCTAGCTTTACATAGAAGGGTGGCCAGTTTTCTAAGATAAAGTTACTTGGTATAGTGACATTAAAAGTTATAGAGGAACCTAGAGACCCATGTAGAAACTAGTAAATACATAAAAAGGAACTCAGATTGAGCTGAGAGAAACCAAAAAGAAGGCTCTTCCACTCATTTTAGAACAGCCTAAAAGACTGTAGAAGCCAGTAGAGACTGGGAGCAAGGTCACACTAGGGAAGCCTGTGCAACTTTTAGTAAATTTGCCCAAAGCTGGCAGAGTCTGGGACAAGGACCATACTGGGAAGCCACTACTCATTGCCATAAACAGTCCTGAAATCAATTGGTGTTCTGACTCGGTATACATGCAAATGAGAGCTCTAATAATTGGAGACCTAAAGACATATTCTGACCTTGAACTTTCAAAACAGAAGTCAGGGAAAGAGTCAGTCCCCATAGGTCAGAGGTTTCATCATATCTCTTTCAGAATGTGGTGATTAAAGGCAATAATGGTAAACTAAGGTACAGACTCTGTGCATAACTGGTTTATTAAAAGTGATGCATGAAGCAGATCAGATTGGCCATTTCAGTAAGGCCAGCAACCCCAATAAGAAGGGGGGACCCACTTTATTGACACACAGGAATGGAGGGGGTTCTGGGATGTAATTGGTTATACTAGAAAAAGTAGGTTGGCATTCAGGTATGGCTAATCACATACCTCTCTGACAATTAAAGGCTCACCTGTCTCTTATGCTTTGCCAAGAGATCAGCACCACTAGGGATACTGTCCTATTGGGGAGATAAAACCCTACCCCCAATTGCACAAGGATAGACAAGGACAAAAGACATGTCTTTTGGAGGATGACATCAGTTTAACCTGGTTGGGGCTTACAGACAAAAAGCAGATGTCCCTGTGGGACTAATGACATGAATGATAACAATGTTCCCTTTCATTCATACCTTTAAACTAACTTGGAGGAAAAACAGCATCCCTGAGCAAGGTGAGTTCAGGCAAATACTAACTCAATTATAAAGATCAATACAGCACAAAATCAATATGGTAGAAATCAGTGGTAATATTAGTTTTGATCTTTTAAATTCCCCCATTTGATTCACTGAGAAACACTTTTCTCAGTGAATCACTAATAGCCAATTATCAAATGACATCATATTTATCCTTTCTCCTGACACACCAAGATACAAGAAGACCTAAAAGGCACTAAACACTTCATTAAAAACTGTTAATTATGAGATGTTGGTGTTTTACCATGCTGGGAACAGTATGAGAGGAGAGAGACAGAGAGGAAAAAAAGAAAGATTGACACATTGACAAGACCCTCTTCCACAAGTGGGCCTTACTGAGACAGCAGGCACATGGGAAAGGGATGAGAGGAAAGAGTGAACATTCAGTCTCTTTCTTAGTAATCCATTCTCAGTGTCCATGCAATCAGTAAATCATATCTTAGGGTTCAGATGTTTCATGCTATCATCTGGTTTCTGAAAAAAAAAAAATCTTGATTCAGTCACATGGTTTTTCCTGGGAACTCCTCTTCTTGGGAATGCTGGAATGGGTTTGTTCTCAGAGGAGAGCTGTTTCTCCGGTTCAGGTTACTTGTGGAGATTCTTAGGGGCTTCTGCTAAAACCTTTTGCAAAACAGATAGCTATACAATTTATTATAGCCACTTAAATTTTGCTTTTCCAATAACTAGGTCACATCAGCTCAAACCTAATGCTTCTAATCTTATTACCAACAGAGTTATAAGAAGAACATCAAATTAGGAACCATTAGTTCACATGAAACCTCAGAGAATTTGTTTTTACATTCCCCTTGCTATTTCTATCTTTATCCAAACTCTATAACTGCCAACAACAGGTGAAAGGAAGAATCTTAAAGAAAATCTATAAGGATCTGACTTATAAAATGATCCCTTCTGGTTAAAGATTTAATATTTACAAAAGTAGACATGTGAGCTAAGGTTAAGAGTGTTTTTTTAAATTGGCATTGACTCCATGATCATTTAACTTCCTAAGGCTAGCATTAATTCATTTCATCCTTCACCTCAAACACAAGCCCCACAAAGAGAAAAACTTCAGTTTTACTGCCTATAATTGCCCTGTGATGTAAGTTAGCAAATTGCCATATTGATATACTTAAGGTATTCAAACCACAACTGAGAAATAAGTGCCAGGTTTATGCAGAGGATGAACAATACAATCGGGGACAGTGCCTGGAGTCAGGAAGACCTGAGTTCAAGCGTCAGACATGTACTAACTATGTGACTCTGGGCAAGTCACTTTACCAGGTTTGCCTCCATTTACTCATCTAGAAAATGAGCTGGAGAAGGAAATGGCAAACTACTCTGTCAGGAAAACCCCAAATGGGATCACAAAGAGTTAAATACAGTCATATATATAAAATCCTGATTCCAATTTTAGAACTTGTTATTAGAACATGTTCAAGATCTGTATATCCCATTAGAAGAATTGACATTTGACATATATGTATATATCCTTAGATATCTATCTCTAGCTATAAAATATGATCTTGTTGCTTTCTCAAAATTCTTTCACACCAGCTAGCCAGCTATCTAATCAGTCATTTCCCATTAAGGAGAATGAGATGCTGTTAAGGAACTAATCTATACATGAACACATAGGTAACAACACTCTTTGTAAGTAGATGACTTCTATTCTCAGGTTAAATGACTCCACAAATTAATTTACCTAAGAGATGCTTATTTTACTCTAATTGTAAAAAAAATCTTGAGATGGGATATGTAAGAATACAAAGTAATTAATTCCAAATTGTATACAGATGATAGTTTCAAAGTGAGTTTTCTATATTCTATAATACTATAAAACTATTTTCTAAAATAAAACTATATTAGAAAGATGAGTCTGTTTTGAATCCAAGCCTGGCACCCCATATACTGTACTACCTACCTGCCCTGCCTGACACAAACATACCTAAAAATAAAGTTGAAAAGAATTTTTCAAATTCACAGTCCCCCGAAATTTAACCTTAAATAGCAAAGTGTCACTAATCATAGCTTAGGTCTGAATACCGTCATTATTACACCCATGCTGTACTCATGGGAAATCTACTAGACTTAATATCCTTTACTTTGCCAGTGTAAATTCATCCTGGGTGTCAAAATAAATTATTAGAAACTAAGAAAATAATTACGTTCTGGAGAATTCCAAGCAGAGAGTAAGCCCCTGAAAGGGTGGATGGCTGGGTCAAAATGCCAGAATGCACCCCTTTGTTAATAAAGTGAAAGTTTTACCATAGTCAGGAAGGCCAGATGTTGGTGCTGCAAGGTTCTTTTAAGTTCATGCAATAGTTGACTCCAAACTTCCAGAAGATTGTTGGGTGCTGTAAGCTTAGAGATTTTGCTACTAAGATGTGACTTTAATACAGCTAAATATATTTAGGTGAAACTTGCTATTTTTAATAAAAGCAAACTTGTAAATTGTTCATTCCAGCTGGGAGTGAAGCCAGTTTTTCAAACCCTAAAGATTGGTGAGATTCCAGCTCCAGTATTTCAGGTTTAAGCACTATAGGATCTTATACTGTATGACCAGCAAAGTTTATAAGATCTAATAATCATGTCCAAATATCGTCTCAAGCAACTTATCAGATAGAACAAGGTAAGTCTTTGAAACGACTATTATGATCTTAATGAAACAAAATATACCAAATGAAATATTTAATAGCTTTTAAGCAGCTCTTTAACAGCTGAATTTATAACCTAACTATTCAAACTATGAGAAGTTACTTTTCTAATAGTGTTGATATTATTAAGGTTCACAATATAAATATGCACTTAAAATATGAAATAAATTTATTACTAGTTAGGTGACTAATTTAGTCAAATGCATTTCCAAATTATCTTTCATAGAAAATCATTCATTCTATTACAATTGGCTTTTAAACTTGCAATCCTTATAACATAGAAAGGCACTAATTTCATTAAAGAAAGACACATTTCATTAAAGATACAACCAGCAAAAAAGGTATCATGTATATGGGTAGGATCTGCTTATCCCTTTAGACTGAGAAACAGGTGACAGGGAGTAGTAATAAGTTCTGACGAATTATCCTAATAAGATTTATCTCCCTATAAATGAAATCACATCAAGACAAATGAATCTCACACTAAAATTACTAGGAAGCATATACATAAGGCTTTTCTGGTTTAAATTGTGGTTTAAATATTGTTAAGTCAGCTCAAAGTATGCTGGGGTAAATATTATAAGCCACTGTTGTAAAAATTTCTTACTCTGTTATTCTGGGTAGAGGGCTGGTAGTATAATTTTAAGCCCAGGAAAAAGGCTCTAAGGAGTCTGGTCTCACTCTGACAGATTGTTAAGCCCACTTCCTCAAATGAAGTCCTTGAGAATTTTATCAGGGTTCATGACTATGCCAAGGCATGGAGTCCAGAGAACATAAAGCATCCAATTCTCAACTTACATGATATAAAGACATGTTTACCAGCAAATGATGGGAAAACTGTATTTATTCTCTTAACTTAATATAAACCTCTTCTTCCCATAAATAGCAAGGCTTACTCTGTAGTTTTTGCCCTTAGAACAGGTACGTAGTATACTGAGAAGTTAGTTTCATGACTGAAGGCAGTGTGGTATAACAGACAAATACATGGATTGAATCTCCTCTTTGTAATTTCTAGATAGACCTATGATTTTGTGGGTGAGGTAAGTCTTAAAATACATTGTTATTTCCAACTAAAATTAAATGACCACACTCTATCCTGGGTGTGGGGCTAATTCTTGAAATCTTAAAGCATTGAATGCCCAGTTGTTAGGATGTTGTAATTAATTCTCAATTCGAATTCTCAAACTTAATCATTTTAAATTGTTAGCAGCTCTGGTAAGATCTTAGAAATCTGCTTTTCCCAGATGAAGGCATCTTAAGAGATCTTTGCTATATCAAATTTGTAGAAAATTATTGCCATCATCTATTATATTTCTAAATAAATAGTTTTCAAACCTATTTACATCATTTACAACTGAATTAATAACCTAAGAGAATCCAGATTAAAAGGAATTTACTTATCTAATATTTTTAAAAATTTTTATTTATTTATTTTTAGTTTTCAACATTCATTTCCACAAGATTCTGAGTTCCAAATTTTCTCCCCATCTCTCCCTTCCTTCAACCCCAACACACCATGCATTCTGATCACCTCCCCTTCCCCAATCTGCCCTCCTTTCTATCACACCCTCCCTTACCTTACCCCCATTTTCTCTATTTTCTTCTAGGGTAAGATAGATTTCTATATCTCATTATCTGTATTTCTTATTTCCCAGTTGCATGCAAAACAATTCTCAACATTTGTTCCTAAAATTTTTGAGTCCCAACTTCTTTCCCTTCCTCCCTCCCCACCCAACCCCACTGAGAAGGCAAACAATTCAATACAGGCCACACAAGTGTAATTATGCAAAAGACTTCCATAATAGTCATGTTGTGAAAGACTAATTATATTTCCCTCCATCCTATCCTGTCCCCATGTATTTTATTCTCTCTTTTGACCTTGTCCCTCCCCCAAAGTATTTACTTCTAATTACTCCCTCCTCCCATTTGCCCTCGCTTCTATTATCCCCCCCACACCCTGCTTATTCCCATCTTCCCTGCTTTCCTGTGGTGTAAGATAGATTTTCATACCAAATTGAGTGTGCATCTAACATTTCAAATGCAAGGAATCACCAAATTCATGTTAGGCGCAATCTTCGTCCACTTTATAGATCAGTAAACTGAGATAAAGCAGAAGTCACACAATCAATAAATTTCTTGATGCCAAATAGCAATTACAGTTTGTATTAATTTCTATTCTGCAACAATTACCCTACTAGGGGATACACAGACCACATTATGATTTTGTTTTAGGATAAATTTCAACCAAATTAAATCTGTATTTTATAACCTTTAATGGTAATATCTAATCTCAAATCTCAAAAATCTCTGGCAACACTTCAAAATTGAGAGTCCATTCTTATCAGTTAGTTCATTTTTAAAGACAAGTGGTGGCTCTCTATAATCTTTTCTCTTTTTCCTTTCAAATCACCCAAAGAACTGGATCAATTCCTCATTCCCACTCTATTACTTGTCCCTGAGATTTTTCAGCCTCTATGCAGCAGCTTTGAATTCTCATCTCCCAATTTGGAGTCGGGGAATTTCAAGCTACAATTTTATACACTGTCATTCCATATCATAAAGAATAAATACATAAAATTTCTTATATCCTTCTTATTTTTGTGAAACAAAAAACCTCCCTGAAAGCTTTCTTTCCAATATGCTTCTTTCTCTTTTCTCTATATACTTCTCTAGTAGCCTTCAAAACCACATCCTTCATATCTTTCTCCTATACTTTATTTTATTTGCTTAATTTATGCAGTCTCTAAATTTCAATAGTATCCTAGACTATATAGAACTAATCCTCACTGCAATGATTTTCTCTTTTTAGCACAAGATGTTTTGCTTCCTAAGTTAAATAATTTATTTCAACTCAGGCAACTTCGTCATTCATTTACCTATAAGAACTAAACTCTAATGAATTATTGCTAAGTAGTTACAATTCTCCAGGAGATGAAAAGACCTCATATCTCTCCCATTCTTCCAGAAGGGAGAGAGAGGCCTATGCTGCAAAATCCTAGTTCCAATATATAAAGTTTGTGGGACAAGTTCTTAGCAATTATAGAAATTTGTAATTTGTGGTGATAATATTACTATTCAAGGCAGGAAACATGAAGTAGCTTATCCTCCTGTTGAGGCATGGGAGAGTTTTTCTGAGTTCTCCTAGTATGCTAATAGCTTACAAATGCCTGGCGTATTCAAATAGCAATTAAGTTCAATCATATAGTTTACAGAAATAACACAAAGCATTTTTTCCAAATTAAATTTTATTTCTCTTTCTTATTTTTCTTTTCCTTCTTTCCTTTCATTCTTTCTTCTTCTGCATTTTGAAATCTCACTAATAACCACTTTTCAGAGTTTTCTCTTTCCCTCCTTTCTGTGAAATAGCCAGATAATATTCTGTAATTTCCAAATCAAGAGTTGTATTTTTCAGTTCTTAACATTTCTTATAAAAGGTCTTTTTTTTTACAATAGTAGCACACATTTTAAAATTTTAATTGCTGACATTCTAAATTGATTGCATTCAAGACCAGTATAGAGAAATCTTTATGAAAATATACTTTAAGGACAGAATCTTATTTTTGTAGTTTTTAAACTCAAGAGTAATCCCCAAACTGAAAGACCCTTTCTTGGATCCTACTCTTCTATACATATAGGGTGATGGTCTTTTAGTTCCCTGATGCCAACGAGGACATAAAACATACACATACTAACTGATCTCTGGCAGGGATTGATCAGCAAAGCAAATCTGGGAATTAATTTCCCCCCCAAATTTATTAATTTATTTGTTCTCGGTTTTCAACAATTACTTCCAGAAGTTCCAAATTTGTGCCTCCCTCCCTCCCCCTTTCCTCCCCAAGACAGCGTGAAATCTTATATGGGCTCTACACATGTATTCCTATTAAATACATTTTCGCATTAGTCATGTTGCATGGAAGAATTAAAAGAAATGGGAGAAACCATGAGAAAAACAAAACATAACAAAGGAGAAAACAGTCTGCTTGAATTAATTTTTTTTTTAAAGCAGCAAATGTATTACTGCCTTCAAAGTCCCAGAAGTTTTCTTTTTCTCTTTTTAAATCTATTGGGGGAAAGGGAAACACCCAAAAAGAGATATCCGGTGTTTGGAGAAAAAATTCCACCCCCCTTATCTGTGTCTCTTGTCTGCTTTCTAATTTGGCCAGCAAAGACAGGGAGATTCTTTCTTAAGAAAAAATTTTCTTTTTGTCTTGCCCTTTGAAATGATAAGGCCCTAGGAAAGAGCTGGTTTGACTTTCAAACACACAAAAGAACTAACTAACACAGGGCTGACAACAAAGGGGTGGCTATTCAGTGCAGGGAAGGAAAATACTACAAAGAAATGGAGGTCCTAAAAATATTCCCTTTCAGGTCAATAGTGGGAATTAAATTAATTTGTTCCATGTTTTAACTATTTCTCCTCCTCACTCCAAATTAGGAGACTAGGCTCCTTCAACTCTCCGGGCTCCGAAGAATACTGATGGTGGTCACCCTGTGCCCATTCTCCAACTAGGAAGATCTTCAACTTCTTAGACTCTGAAGAGCATGGAAATGATTTTGATTATCCCCCAGTCCTCGATTGGGGGTCTTTCTTGAGGAAAAAAAAATCAAGACACTTGGGGTTTATGTTGATAATTATTTCCAAATTGTCTCAATCCCAAGACGTCCCTTAGTGGGGTGTCTATCTCATAGCTTGAAGAAAATTTGGGGAGGGTTTGATGGGAGAGGCTGGTCTCAATCTGACTCTTTGGAAGAAATCCTCCCTTGAGGCAGAAAATTTCAACAGGGTTACTCAGAAGAAAAGAGAAGGGTTCTGCCAAGTGAGTTTGGGTAACCAAACTCCTTCCCTTGATCTTGATGGGACCTTCAAAACTGTGGTGAGTACAAGCAATAAAGATAAACTGAGGCAACAGATTCTGGGAATAATCAGTTCATCAACAGTGATGTGTATAACTGATAACAAAGCAGGTCAGACTGGTCACCTCAGTAGAGCCAGTGACTTCAGTGAGAAGGGGGGTACCTATTTTGCTGACACATAGAAATGGATGAGGGTCTAGGTGGTTTTGGATTATTATAATTGGTTGCAGTCAGGAAAGTGGGTTGGCATTCAGGCATAGATAATCACACCTCTCTCTGACAATTAAAGAATGTTAATTGTTTTATGGCCCTCATCTGCTTCTTGTAATCTTGGCCAGGAAGTAAGTACTACCAGGTCTGCCATTCCTTTGCAGGACAGAAAACTCCCCTCACCCCCCATTAATTGCACAAGGATAGGATGTCTTTGGAAGATAGCAGATTAATCTGGTTGGGGCTTAAAGACAGCAATTTTTAAAATATTCCTCTAGGGCTAATGGCATAACTGTTAACAGTCCCTTTCAACCACACCTTAGTGGAATTGAACACGGAATTGGGCTATTGGACTCTCTGGTACCAGTGGGAATAGACTAGGTGCCACCAGAGATTTATTTTTCTAGATTGAGCTGCATGCCTTGGTAACTGTATGTCTCTGCCAAACTGGTTAAAATTAGAATTGTAATTGAATGCTTTGTTAGAATTACTTGTCTCTATTTGTAGCTATCTTGTCTCTTTGTATATCTTTGTAAACTGTAAAATGTCTCTGTTGTTTTTACATTGTAAGCTAGATTCTGCTATCTTGAAAGATTTAAAATGCAGCCAGCCAGAAAATCATTTAAAGGCTGTAGCCCCAGAGTTCAGAATGCTAGAAAAGATTAATGAACTTTCATACTTGAAACAATTATGCCAGGAAGCAGGAGTGACTCCCGTTTTAGACTTTCCAAGGGAGATTAGGAAGTAAGAAAAAAGGATCACATAATCAAAGTTTGTAGAACTGCTAAAAACATCTTAGCAGATTCTGGAGATTTGGAGATTAATCACTAAGGAGTTTGAAGATTTATCATTTTTAAGATTGCAGGGGAGAGCTCCTGGGAGTAATTCCAGGAACTTATTCCCTTCTGAAATATCTTAGTAAGTTTTGGGGTACCATTGTGTAGAATTTGTTTTAAGGAAAAATAAGAATTAAATTCTAGAAGTTTTCAAAGAAAATAGCAAGATTAATGGTTTCATTGTTCTAGGACAATAAAGGAAGGCAGGTAGTTTGGAAGTAATCCCAGAGAGAAGAAAGAAAAGATAGGCAAACAGTTTGCACTTCCTAGAAACCTCTTGTTAACCCTTCCTTGAATGATTGTTTAAACCAGAGATCCCTTGTGACTCCTCCAGTTCAGAAACCCTCTCTCCCTCTCCGTTAATCCCTCTCATCTCAGATCAGATTCCCAAATATAGATTTTTTTTTTAAATGCTGGAAAAATGGAGGGAAATTTGAATTACATTCTGGTTGCAGAAATGTATTAGCTGAGTAATTTTTAGGCCAGTTATATTATTTGTTTTCCTCAGTTTCCTGATCTGTAAAAAGAAAAAATAATAATGGCACCCACCTCCCAGGATTGTTGTGAAGATCAAAATAATATAATGATTGGCAGGTGCTTAATGGAGTGAACGGCATATGCTGGGCACTATTAATTATTATTATTTCTTTAATGGAATGTAAGTATCCCCATGTCTAATTACTCTAAAGTGATTTCAAAATGCCAAAGATAATAAGATTAATGATTTTTATATGAGATAATTGGGAAATGCAATTGATGTCATCTGAAGTTTATTGTTTGTGTTATTGTTGTATTTCTAAATTCTTTTATGTTGTGAAATTTCAGAGAAAATTCAGAAATAACAGAATTCAGAAATTCTGTTAGATAAAATAACTTTTTAATCTGGATGCTGTTATACGTGAATTGGACTTTCAAAAGGATATGATTAAAAATAGATATTTGAAAACTTAAATATTTAATCAGGTATATTTTGTTATAAAGCAAATAAGTTTAATGTAATAGCATTCAAATTTTCATTTGAAATTTTTGGCTATTATGAAAATGTATATGGTAGTTTAAAGAGTCATCTATCAAGCAATTGCTATATGTTTGAAGCCCTAGAATATAGGTAGTTTTAATCTATAAATAAAGGATAAAAGAAATGTTAACTGATAGGGAAACATCAAATTTAAGCCCTAAGTTGTGGTTAGTGAAATTTTGCTATTTAAGGTTTTTACCTTAAAATAAGGGACTGCAATTCACTACTTTTTGATTACCGGGATAGTTGTCTGAATTGTCATGAAACCAATAGCAGAAAATGGCATGTACTGCAGTCTGGGAACTGGTAAAGGTGGATGACTGTATCTGGGAAAAATTTTGGCATGAGGTGCAGCTTAGGTAGGATCCTCCTGACTTTATTTCTCCATTGTGTTATTTCCTTTCTGGAAGGAATATTTCCATATGCTTAATGTTGAACCTTGCTTTTAACATGATAGGCTATAAGATATGACTCATGCATGGAATAAAACAGAGCTAAGGGAGTTTTTCCCTCTGGCATGACAAATGACACTATTATAACTATATTCTTTCTTTTTCTTTTTATGGCAAATATCTATGATCAAGAAATGTAAATACAATACTAAATCTATTAAATAATAGATTGATATTGGAACATCTCTGTACTACTATAATAGGATGCAAGTATGAACATCTTGCTATTTAAACTATATTTGTGGTCAAATTATAATATAGGGATGATATACCCCCTAAGGGGGGAAAGATTAAACAAAGCAATAAGATAAAGATGTAATGTGAAAGTTTTCTAATTAAATGGAATAGTAAATTTTGAGAAAGCAACAAGATTAGATTATTTTCTCTAAGAATTATACACATATGTATATGATTTGTTTCCAAAATTTATCTATCAGGCTTTGAATATATTTTAGTAGTAAATTCTCAAAAATGGATTGAGATTTTACACATAAATTGTATGGATAATGGTAAAGAAAGTTTAATTATTTTCCCATTATTAAAATATCTGTCTGACAATTTTAAAAGGTAGAAGAGATCATTTGATGACTGGACTCTCATTAGATTTTTTTTAAAAAGATTCTTATATCAGGTACAGGATTTAGGAAAGGATAGAAATAGCAAATGGTATATATAAACTGAAATTCTCTGAAGTTTTAATATTGGAGAACCACATTTACTGAATTGTATTAAGTCTTGTTACTAACAGAATTATCAGAGCCTCTACATTTGGAACCAGAGAAGCACAGCCCTCTTCAGAGATGTCCTGAGAATAAAGCATATTGTCCAAGAAAAGCTATGTAGGGAATGATGAGAGATGAAAAGATAGAGGAGCCCCAAGACTGGAGTTCCCCACATGGGCCATCCAGAAAGAATTTGTAGACTCAAGCATTCTTAAGGTCAAGGTGGTCAAGATTTATTATGCTTATCAGTGGGCAAGAGTTCTTAGGAAACCTGCAACCTTAGAGGGGTACAGGTAAAGTTTACATAGGATATTCTATAGTATAACATGTGCCAAAAATATTAACTAGGTGATTCAGGGCAGGATTAGGGAGAGGTTAAGAAGTGGATAGTTCTTAAAGGAACACTCACTTTTAGTATCTACTTCGAAGGTATTTTAACCAGAGTTTATTGGGAAATAGCCTAAGGGGTGGGGAGTTACATGAAGGTGTAGTTTTTGGCTGAAAACATCACTAAGTTAAGTAATAGTCAGGGCTGACTGAGAAATACCCAGGCTGCCCTACATCAATGTCTTGTTAGATAAGATATACATTTAAGTCTAGGATACATATGATTGGTCAGTGAGTAGTAAATATCTTTATGATCAAGTACACAAACAGTTCAGCCAGTACACAGCTGGTTCAAATTAATAAATTCTATAGATCCAGTTGGCTACTATATCAGGAAGACAGATTTAGGGCAGGCTGTCCTTGTGCTGGGGAGAAACTGCCTGAGGCAGTGTTTTGAGGATAGGGAGAAATGTGATTTTAGAGAGAAATGTGATTTTAGGATTGGAGTCCAATTACAGGCACCCAAGCATCCCATCAGGACCAGATAACTACATGAGACAACTGGGACTCAAAATGTGATGTTAATATTGGTAACATTGTATTGCATTGCTCTTTTGTTTCAAGATGCTTACATTTAAGTTTTCTTGGTTACCTTGGTGACATGTAAATCTCCCTTCTCAGAACTATTCCCTTACGAAACCTCCGTATTGGTATCTGACAATGTAATTATGCAATTATGGGAACTGCATTGTTTAAATCTAGCCCTGTGTGACTAGGAAATTGGATCATCTCTATGTGTTATTTAGCGACTTTGTACAAGCCCTTTCTGACTACATTCTGACTACCAGCTGACCAATGTGTGGGTGTAGACTCCTGGATCATCTAAAGAAAACCCCTGCTCTTGAGTGGATGGCAGAACCTTCCAGGGACCTCAAGGTTCATCTAGAAACAACCCAAAAGCAGCCAACACCCAGACAAGACAGCTTGGGAAAAGGGTTGAGTATACTGTCCTAGTTTTTTTCCCCTTTTCCCTTTTGTTATGTGCCCAAACACCAAAGTCCTGATTCAAGAGAGTGTTGGCATTTTCTTCCTCTACATTCTTGGCCCCTCTCTTTTCTGCTTGCAAGCAAACAATGGCTAGCAATGATATCTGGGACATACTTTCCCATGGGTCCGCTCAAGGAATTAACCTCCTGGCCCACCTGACTCCCATGGCATCTTGGCTTATACCTGCCTCTCCTTTGTTGGCCAGAAAGGTGAGGATTCTTTCAGATTCCCTTCCCTTTGGCCAAAAGGGGGAAATTATAAGATATTAGGAGATACTCTATTTTCCAGAGCTAAGGTCCGGCAAGCAGGCTGTGTGTGCCCTGAGCTTGGCGTAACAACAATCCTTTGCATGCACCCTCTAGGTGATCTCAGCCACAACAAAATCCAAGAATAATTTTATATAAATTGTTTCTTTGACCAGTGTCAGGTGTTCTCTGAGCTTGGACAACACCTGCTGTATGCATGTATCATTCACAACAAGGTCATGAAACCCTGCTATGACTCAAACTTGTTACATTGTTTCTGTTACCCCTCATTGTCAGGGCTACAGTTCACTGTGCAACCATTGGTATAAGTATTGAGATCTCCTCACACTTCCTTGAGGGTCCCGCACCTCTGTCCCCAAGGGCAGGGCTCTAGCACATGTATCCTTGCTTGCAAGGTATTTCCCTCACTTTGAAATTAAACTTTTGTTTGGTTCCTAACTCTACTATCTCTGGCCTGTTCTGTTACGGCTCTGGCCACCCACAGGTTAGAGGCCTATTTGGCCTGGTTGATACCTTGCAGAGGTTCCCAAAGTGGAAGACACCACCCCTGGGGGGGTGCTGGAGTAACAGGGATGCAATTAGGGGATGTTCAATAAAAATAAGGAGGCTGTGGAAACATAAGGAAAGAAAAGAAAAAAAATTCTGAAAAACTGTTCATCTGTTGTGTAATAGTTAAAGTTGTAGTGATTACATTATTTTCCAAATAAACACACAAAATGTAAGTTATAACCAATTGTGGTCTATCTCACAAACAACACACAGGCAGCACTGGAGTTTTTGGACCCCAGCCTCTAACAGGTCTACACTTGATCTGGTCAGACAGGAAGGGCAGAAAGACAGCTTCAGAGGGGCTAATAATCTTACTTTATTCGAGTCTAGTATTCTCAGTGGGTTGCTGATGATGGGAGCATCAACTCTTATAGCATCCCCTAATAACCCTTCTCAAAGGAGCCAGAGGGAAGAGGGAGAAACTATCCCTATGTTTCAATGGGGTCAGTCAAGACAGGCACAGCTTGTGCATGCCCCTAAATCCCCTCAAACCTCAATGGGGGCCAGCTGAGGTGTGTACATGCATTCTCTACTCTCCCCCCACTCCCTCTGGGTTCTCTGATTGCTAGCTAGTGCCTACTTGCTTTATGAGGCAACAGACAAGGAAGGCCTTTTGCCAGCAATGGCCTCACAAGCTAACGTTAGCAATATTGTCCTCTGGTGCAGTGTAGTAAATATCACATTATATTACTCCCATATCTCACTGCCCAACCATGGTGGAGAGGTTTACAAGTCATAGGCCTGGGAAATATTATCTAACACCTGGAAACTAGGCATTGCCATGGCCATGGATCCTGGGAAACTAAACTCTGAGAAGGATAACAAAATCCTCCTTACTTACATGGTCAAGCCCACTGACAGGCTTAATGAACAAGTGCTGGCAGGCAAGTGTGTGGCACATTGTTGGGAAGTCCAGCACCCATCAGATTTATTTAAAATTTGATACTATACTGTTAAATTGCATCATCAAAATTTAAATGCAGAAAAACCTGCACAAATTCACAACAAATTATTAAATTTAAGAAGCCTCATTTAGAAAATATTTTAAATTTTTTAAAAATTATGGGGGGTGGAGCCAAGATGGCAGAGTAGAAAGACATACATATGTAGGCTCTCCCCACACAGCCCATAAAATACCTGTAGAGAGGGACTCCCAACAAATTCTGGAGCAGCAGAAGTGGAGAACAACAGAGTGGAGATTTCCAGCCCAGGGTGACCTGAAAGGCCCACGGGAAATGCAGAGCAGAGCTCAACCCAGCCTTGGCTGCCCAGCACAGCGTGGCTCTGGGAGAAGGACACTTCGGGGCAGAATCTCCAGTCTCAGTAGCAGCGAATCCCCAGTCAAAATACCAGTGTTCACAGATCCCTCAACCCACAGGCACCAAAGGTCAGTGACAGGAGATTTTTCAGCTGGCCCAGAAGGGAGAAGGACCTTCCCATAGCTCCAGCCTTAGGCAGCGGCCATGGAGGCCACATTGGGGGCAGTAGCAGTTCCTACAGCAGCCTGCATCCATTGTTGGATTGTAAAAACCCCTGGGGGCACTGAGGAGCTAATTATTACCTCAGCCCTGTGTAGAGGCCCTGAGGGAGCTGGTCATTGTCTTGAACTGAATGGCAGCCCTGCTCCAACAGCTTGACTGAATCCCAGTCCCCCAGTGCTGGCTTGGCAGAACTGGAGGCCAGGTGGCTGTGGAGAGGAAACTGCTAAGATTCTGGGCACAAAAATCTCTGCCTACTCCCAGACCAGTGTACATGCTTGATTGTGCCACCTTGGGGGAACTGAGATCTTACAGACTCCCAGAGTATACCCTACTCTTGACAAAGGACCCAAAAGTCAAATAAATTGTTGGGAAAATGCCCAAAAAAGAAAAAAAA
>CM053770.1:498169365-498338490 GCA_028658325.1 Potorous gilbertii
GAGCTGAAAAGAAAATCTGACTTTCAAATACAAGAATCAAGAGAAGCATGAAAAGGTAAGCAGCAAAGAGAAATCATAAGGGACTTACTAAAGTTGAACTGTTTACATTCCTACATAGAAAGACAATATTTGTAACTCTTGAAACTTTTTCAGTATCTGGCTAGTTGGTGGGATTACACACACACACATACACAGAGCACAGGGTGAATTGAATAGGATGGGATCATATCTTTAAAAAATGAAATTAAGGGGTGAGAGAGAAATATATTGGGAGGAGAAAAGGAGAAATGAAATGGGGCAAATTATCTCTCATAAAAGAGGCAAGTAAAAGACTTCTCAGTGGAGGGGAAAAAGGGGGAGATGAGAGAAAAAACATGAAGCTTAGTCTCATCACATTCAATTAAAGGAAGGAATAAAATGCACACTCATTCTGGTATGAAAACTTATCTTACAATACAGGAAAGTCGGGGAGAAGGGGATAAGCAGGGTGGGGAGGATGATGGAAGGGAGGGCAATGGGAAGAGGAAGCAATTAGAAGTTAACACTCTTGGGGAAGGACAGGGTCAAAAAAGAGAGCAGAAGAAATGGGGAGCAGGATAGGATGGAGGAAAACATAGCTAGTCTTACACAACACAACTTTTATGGAAGTCATTTGCAAAACTACACAGATATGACCTATATTGAATTGCTTGCCTTTCCAAAGGGGATGGGTGGGGAGGAAGGGAGGAAGAGAAGTTGGAACTCAAAGGTTTTTTGTTGTTTTTTTTTTGATCCATCAGTCAATACATTTATTAAGCACCAACTATATATTGGTAATGAAGCTAAGCACTGGTGATATGAAGACAAAAGCAAGGCAATCCCTAACCTTAAGGAGCTTAATTTATTCCAGTGGAGAAGGTAACATGTAGATACATTAAGGTGACAACCTCCGGAAAGGGATTAGGTTACTAAGAACTCTCTGGGATTGTTGTTCTGTCCAGTTTGGGAAGAAAGGAAATAAACTTGAAATCAACCTTTAGACGGGGGATAGAAGTTTTCATGTTGGCAGAAGTTTGGGTGACTCTAGAGGGGAGAAGAAGGAAGAAGTGGGAGTTGATTCATAGCAGCAGCTGATGCCTATCACATCTGTCATGTTTTTCTTTAAAATCCTGAGAGACAAGAATAAAAATAAAAATAATAACTAACACATGATGTTTAATGTGTGCCAGACACTGTGCTAAGAATTTTACAGCTATTATGTAACTTGAACCTCTCAACTTTGGGATACAGATGCTATCATGAGCCCCATTTTACAGATCAGGAAACTGAATTAGAGAGAAATTTAAGTTTCTATGCCAGAGTTACACAGCTAGTAAGTATCGGTGGCCAGATTTAAACTCCAGTTCTGGCATTTCTATCCACTGTGTTACCTAGGTACCTAAACAGACAAACTGAAAATGAATATGTGCGTATGTGTGGGTGCATGCATGTGTGTGTGTCTCCATGGAGGCATGTGCCCATATGTATGAGACTGTGTCTTTTTATTCCTGTCTCTCACTCCAGTAATGAGTGCTCAGAGAAACAAGCCAGCCATCTGAGTCCTTCTGATTCCAAATAGAGCATTCTGACTGCTACACTGGACAAGTTCTCAATTTTTCAATTTCACTATAGCTGATATAAGTTGAAGTGATGTTTAGCAAGGAACTTCATTGGATTTTGAATTCCTTTCTGGTTTCACACTGACAAATATATAATAGATGAAATTCAAAGGAGCAACAAACAGTCTGACTGTGGGACTGAACAGGACTCTTACAGCTTCAAACCTGTTTAGAGGTGGAGCACTTCAAGCATCAGATGCAGAACCTGGAATCAAAAACAACCTTGATTCTTGCCTGCTGATATTGACGCAAAATAGAAATGATTAAAAAAATTTTTTTTCTATCCAATTTAGCAACTAGCAACTAGTTATTTTGTATGATAACAGCATTTATATAGTGCTTTTAGGTTTGTAAAAAACCTTTTAGAAATATTATCTCACTTAATCTGCACGATAACTTTAGGAAGTATTACTACTTTTATTTTACAGATGAGGAAACTAAGTGACTTTCTCTGGGTTACTAGAACTAAACACAACTTCTCTTTGGTCAGTTTCCTCATCTGTAAAATCTGTCACAATAGCACTTGTATCTCAAAATTGTGAGGATCAAATTATGTAGTCTGGGGAAGGATTTGAACTGCAGTCTTCCTAAACCTGGGTCCAGTGCACTATCTTCTGTACTACTTAGTTGCCTCTAGCTGCTACTATGTGGGAAACACTATGCTAGGTCATAGGATACACAGATAAAACAACAGAAAAGCAATGAGTCAGTTCATCCTTACTTTCAAAGAGCTTACATTTTGACCAGAACAAAGTGATACATAAAATAAGTATGATTTAAATGAGTCAAAAGAGGAAATCAGACTAAGTACTCCAAGAAAATTTGAGGGAAGGGGGGATAATGAGGGAAAGTTTCATGGATCAAGTGGCATCTGAAAAGATTTCAACATATGCAAAAGGAAGATGCTCCAGGCATGGGAGGTATCCTGTGAAAATGCACAGGAGCTGGCAAAACAATACTGATAATCCTTTTTGGCTCGAATAAGTAATATATAGAGGGGAATAATGTGAAACAAAACCAGAAAAGTACCTCAAATTTCTATTGTTTATTGTAGCAAAAGGGGGGGAACTCAAAGTTTTAGGAACAACTGTGGAGTATTGTTCTGGTACAGAAAGTTATCTTGCCCTACAGGACAAAAGAGAAAATGGGGATAAGGAAAGGGAGGAATGTTAGAAGAGAGGGCAGACTGGTGATAGGGGTTAATTAGAATGCTTGGCGTTTTGGGGTGGGGGAGGGGAGAAATGGGGAGAAAATTTGGAACCCAAAATTTTGTGGAAATGAATGTTGAAAACTTAATAAATAAATTTAAATTAAAAAATTACGCAAATTTCAAAACCACTAACGGGTTAAAGAAGGTAGATTTCCAGACGGGCATTGAGCAATTTTTTTTTAAAGGGGGTGGTAGGTCAAATAAGTTTGGGAACCTCTGCTTTCCACTATTAGAGGCAGCTAGGTGGTACAGTAGATAGAGTGCTGGCCTTGGAAGGCCTGAATTAAGATTTGAGCTCAGACACTTATTAGCTGTATGATCCTGGGCAAGTCACTTAACCTCTGTCCCCAACTATAAAATGAGGGCACTTACCTCTCAGGGTTATTGTATCACATAAGATAGTATTTGTAAAGATTCTGGTACACTAGACCTTTAATACATGCTTGCTTGCTTTCCTTCAGAGTGGTTCATATAAATCGTAACATGATTAATACATCGAGAGCTGGAAGGATCATAGTTTCACAGACTTAGAGCAGGTCTCTGCACGAAGGGGAGGGATCAGGACGCTGCCCTTTCTTTTCCCTCACTATTAGGCAGCCTCCAGCTCTCGGGAAGTCCTTATCTTTATTTCTGCCCCAAAGATGGGCAGGAGCACAGCGCGACCAGCGCCCGGATGCAGGGGCAAGCTCCAGCTGGGGTCAGGACCACAGACTCCGAGGCTGGACGCGTCCTAAGCATTTCAAAGGCAGGGACAATAAATCCACACGACTCCGCTTGGCTTGGCGTCTTCCAGGGCTGTTGGGGCTTCGGCTTCCCAAACTGGGGGTGGGGAGGTTGTAAGAACAGAAGGGGAAAACCTGCATCCCGACTTATGGAGACGTAAGCCCACATACCTCACCCCCACACACATTCATTAACTCTTTTTCCGGGAGGACCTAATCAGGTCAATGTCAGGAGCCCAGGCCCTCCCCCAAGCTCTTCCAGCCAGCACCCTGGCCCCGCCCCCCAAGGATGTCTGTGTGTGTCCGGGGGTGTCTGGGAGCTCCTGATTGGAGGCCGGGCCGGCAGGGGGCGGGACCCAGCGGCGCCATTGGCGGGAGCTAAGGGCTCTAAGCTCACGCCGGTGGGCCAGACCACTCACAGGGGGGCTGATCTGGGGAGCCGTGACGGGCGCCTCCCGGGACACCCAATGGAGTCGTCGGCGAAGAGCGCAAGCCGGGGAAAAGCTCGGCGGCGTAGCCCGCGCCTGTCGGCGGAGGCCGACGACGAGCAGCCGCGGGAGGTGAAGCCGAAGCCGCCGCGCTCGCCGAAGAGGCTCGGGCGGAGGTGAAGGGAAGCCCGGAGAGAGCTCTCTGGCCGGGACGTGGCGAGCCGGGTGGGGGCGGGGAGGAGAGGCCGAGCGCGCGGTGTTTTGACGGAAGGGACCTTCATCGCTTCCCTCCGGCGCGCAGCCCTCGGCCCCCCCGGCCCCCTCCTCCGCCCCGGCCTGCGGATCCCGCGCCTGCACATCCCGCGCCTGCACGCCTCGGCTAGGCCGGGCTGCCCAAGCTTTCCCCTCCCCCCTTCGGTCGCTCCGTGGTCTTGCATTTAAGTGATGGAGGGCGACCTTGTCCAGGGAGGGGACGGCCCCTGGCCCCTGCGGCTTACTTAGGATCCCCAGAGGGACCCTGGAGGTTATCCAGCCCTCGGCCGGCCTTTGTCAGATGGTTAATTCTTGGGTTCTGAGGTCAGAGTTCGTTAGGGGCAGAGCCGGCGCTAGAATCCAGGACGCCGGCCCCCCCACCCCGTTCGGGCTCCCAACTGTTACGGGAGGCTGCCGAGGTTGGGTGCTTGACTTCTATTTCTGCGAGACCTCTTTGGGGCTCCGCCGCCTCCTCCTTGACCTTGGACGTGTCCCTGCGAAGGGGCTCCCGAGTCTCCTGCCTGGAAAATGGAAGGGGGCGGACCAGGCCCAGTGTCCCGTCTCCCTCCGACGTTGTGTGGCTCAGCTTACCCAGGACCCCTAGTTAGACTATTCTGGTCTTCTAGGTCACTGGTCTCCAAAGTTGGGGCTCAGCCCCGACTCGGGATGAGGGGGGGAAATCGCCTGCACGCCCCTCTCCCAGCAATGGGGACTGCTAGGGTTTGACTCCAAGCCTGAATCTTCAACACCTTCTCACTCTACCCCATCTCTCCATTGTGCAGTCTATTCCCTTCTGAGCTGGGCATTGGTTTCTTAGGACATTTATAACCTAATCAGTGTGAAATTCTATAGCAGTGACTCTATGTCCCTGTGGGAAAATTGATCCCCGTTCTCCGCCCCTGACATATTTAATCTGCCCAGAGCACCATAAAGTAGGTCACCTACTTTCCTAGAACCTTCCCCGCCCCTTCCCAGTTTTCGTAAGACCAAGGGAGTCCTACAAAATGTGCAGTAATGACGGGTTGTGACAGATGTCATTATCCTATATTTCTACCCCTCTTCCAAATTGCCTGGTAATTGTTGAGGGCTCCAGCATCCTTCTAGTCACCCAGATTCACAAGTGAATTATTAATGTTATTATTGACACCTCATTTTCCTTCAACCTATACATCAGTCAATGAGCATTTATTAAATATAAAAAGGGAGAAAGAAAGAAACAATCCCTGTCTTCAAGGAGCCTACATTCTAGTAAGAATGACCAAAAAAAAAAATCTATCAGAGGGTATTTTAAGTGGGATGTGGCAATGGCTCAAGTCTTCCCAGTCTCTTTCTGTCTCGACTCCCTGGCATCCTCCCCTCCCATCCTTTTCAGCTTTCTTTTCTTTATTTTCTTCCCCCATTAGCTTGTAAATTACTTAAGGGAAGAAACTATCTTTTTCCTAGCGTTTTAGCACAGTTCCTTGCGAAGGCAATGTTTCCACTATGATATAACCTGGCCTTAGTCTTTGGAGCAATTCTTTTGGGTTGGCTATTTTGTAGAAGACATGATATCTAATGATAAGAGGAAGTCTCTTAATCAACAAGTATTTGAATAGAGTTACCAGTATACCGAAATGAATTATACAATGTGAGCAAGTGTACAAACGCTGGGAAGATAGGTTGAATTTCTTTGCAGGATGTTTGTGGACCAGAAAATTTAAGGAGAAAGATTTCATCCGTTTTAATCCTAGTCCATTTTGTACTAACAGTTTTTCCATGTTTTTTTCTTTTTGCTAAAGTGTGGAAGACAACCAGAATCCAGTCTTTCGAGAGGTGATCAATTTTAAGCCAACTCCTTTGCCAAGTAAGAAAACCTGAAGCTGTGCACATTGTTTGTCTTTTGCAGGGCTTTTGGCAAGGATTCTTAACCTGTCATACGTTAACATCCAATATTTGTATTTGTATTTTACTGTAACTGATTTCCTTTGTAATTCTGCATATTTTATTTCGTGTATTTAAAAACATTTTGAGAAGGGATCCTTGGACTTGATTGAGTCTTTGACACAGAAAAAGTTTAAGAACTCCTGCCTTAAGGGCTTCCTCTCAAAATTTCATCTCAGTTCCTTTTCACTTTCAAAGTTACCACATTTCAATGACTTTTCCCATGTTTCTCTTCTCTGTCCAGTTAGAAACTATGACAAGATCACAACTGAACCTGTCAGCTTTTACTTTTCTTCACTGGAGGAACTTCTTGCATGGACCCCAAGCAATGATGATGCCTTTAACATTGCTCTGATACCCCTAGCAGATCGCCAGCCATCACTTCAAATCCAGAGGCCTCGGACTCTGGTGTGCCATGACATGATGGGTGGTTACTTAGGAGACAGGTGAGTTAATTTTTAGCCTTCACCCAGTAAAACACTGGTCAAATTGAGAGACCAATGAACTGTAGTTAATAAAGTGTTGAATCAGGAGTCAGAAGACATTGGTTCTAAGTCTGCCTTTGCAACTAACTAGTTTGGGGATATTGGGTAAGTTAGGTTATTCTCTGTTGATGCCATAATCCTATAGCTTGCTTTCTTTCTTGATTCATTTATTAACCATCTTCCCATAGCTTCACAATCTGTCCTGAATCTCCTAGCTTTTATTCACTAATGCAAGATTTGTTATAGAACATAGGGAGAATTTACTTGAATGAATGATGGAGTCTACTACTTTTTTTGGAATCTCACTTATCTATTGTTATCATTCCTCCAAAATGGAAAGATATATTCCTCTAATGAAAAGCACTGTGGTACAGTGAAAGTGTACTGGACTTGGAGGTATACTTGACTTCGGCACATGCTGTGCAATCTTGGACAAATCGCACAATTGCTTTAAAGGCTGCATCTTTGTTTCTTCATCTTTAAATAATGAGGTTGGAATAGATGGCATTGAAAGTCTCTTCCAGTTCTAAGCTTAGGATCCTGTGATCTTGCATGTGAAACCCAAAAAGAAAGATGCTTCCTAGGGAATTATTTTGGTAGTTGGGATGAGTCATAATGGGCATAGATGAACTCAATTATTCAATTCAACAAATGTCTTTTTAAAATTATCTTTTTAAGTTAATCATCTACAAATGCAAATATTTCAGTATGTAAAGATGAACCAAAAAAGCCTATTATATATGGTTTTCAAAAATATGTATTTTAAATTTTACAATGAAGTAATAAAATTGCCCTGTTTGTGTTCCTTTTTGGCTTTTTTGTGCAGTTTATATTTTATTATTGCTTTTTTCTCTTTTTTTGGCATCACTGTCATTTCCTACCAACTCACCCTACCCTATAATAAATTAGTATAGTCATGAAAAACAATTCAAAGCTTTTCCTTTGTCTAAAAATCTGTCTTAATCTGGAACTGCTTTCTTAATAGTTTTCTGAAATCATGATCAGCCACTGCATTGAATAGACGTAAAGTTTTTTAGTTTGTTTTTTTTTACATTATTGTGGTCACAGTATAAATTGTTCTGGTTCTGCTCACTTAATTCTCCAGTTTATATAAATCTCCCAGGTTACCTTGAATCTGTCATTCATCGTAATACTCCATTAGATGCATAGACCCCAAAATGATGGGGACCTACTTTGTTTCCAATTTTTTGTTACAACAAAAAATATTTTTGTATTTATGGATCCTTTCCCTTTTTCTTTGATTTCTTTGGGATATGTGCCTAGTAGTATTATTGCTGGGTCAAAGTGATTTTTGAATATGGTTGCAAATTGTTTTCCAGAATGATTGGCTCAATCAGCAGCTCCACCCAAAGTGCCTTAGGAGAGTTGTCTTCTTAGCACTCTTGATAGTAATTTTATTTTCCTCTTTTGTTATTGTTGCCAGTATGTGAAAACTCAGAATTGTTTTAGTTTGTTTTTCTTTTATCATCAGTGATTTGGAGCATTTTTTGTATGTGCTGGTTGCTTGCATTTCTTCTTTTAAAAACTGACATTTGACCACTTCTCTTTTGGGGAATGGTTTTTGTTCTTATATAGAGAATAGGTTCTGAATCTGTGATATCCTGAAATAGGAAACGCCCTTGATGCCTTTTCTGCTATTTGTCATCTTAGAGAGTTGTCTGTAAAACTGAGAAGTTAAGTGACTGGCACACAATCAGAGATAGGACTGTTCTTATATATTTGAAGTGTCTATATATTTTAGCCTATATTAGAGAAATCTGCTGTAAAGTTTTCCCTTAAAATTCTAACTGCATTGATTTTGTTTGAGCAAAAACTTTTCAATTTTAGTTAATCAAAATTGTTGATTTTACCTGTTTGCAATCACTTCTATTTTTGTTTTAGCAGTGAAATCTTGCCTTATCCTTAGTTGTGAAAGAAAGATTTCATTGCTAAATAAAAAGTAGAAGTGATTGCAAACAGATAAAATCAACTCTGGATTGGTGATGAGAACCTTGCTGAGTCTGACTTTTTGGCATCCTAATAGTGATGTTCTAAATAAACATTTTGGTTTCACCTTTGAGGAAGAGAGTTTGTTATATTTTGTGCATCTACCCTGGAAATACATATACATATTCATAGCAGCTGCTATGGATATCGCATTGGCGTTATAGTCTTCTAGATCCTCAAGTGTGGCCCTTTGTCCGAATACCAGCTTCACAGAACAAATCCAGGTTCCCCACCCCTGGAACCTAAATCTCATTTCTGCCAGGCTACTTTCCAGTTTTCTCAGCAGTTTTTGTCAAATAGTGAGCCTTTATCCCAATATTTGGTAAAACAATATTTTCGTTTTATTGATACTTTGCTACTACATTCATTTGCTTTTATATCTTGCTTATTTAGTCTGTTCAGCTTTTCTATTTTTTAGTCATCATCAGGTAATTTTGATGATTACTACTTCATAGTACAGAGATCTGGTACTCCTAGGTCCCCTTCATCCCTGCTTTTTTTTCAGTTTTTCTTGATGTTCTTGACCTTTTCTTCCTCCAGATGAATTACATTGTTATTATTTTGAGTTCTAAAGAAACCCCTTGGTAGTTTGATTGTTCTAATGTAGGTAGTATTATCATGTTTAGTATATCTATAATTATTTGTTTTCCTTTATTTCTGTAAAAAGTATATTGTAGATTTGTTCATACATGTCCTGAGTGTCACTTGGTAGTATACTCCTAGGTATTTTTATGGCAGACATTCTCTCAGGACTTGCATTACCTCTTGAGGTAGGAAAAAAGTTGAATAATACATAGTCTCTGCCCTCAGAAAGTTTACTTTCTGGTGATGGAGTGAGAGCAGGGAATGTGGCATATACACAGATAAATACTATATAAGCCAGAACTCAGATGTAAAAAAGAGAGATAATTTCCTTTGCTCTTTCCTTAGAAATCCTTTTCCATTTTGCCTTTCAGTTCCTGTGTACATGTTCTTTTCCCTCAAACAGCACGTAAGTTTTTTGAGGGCACGGACTGCTTTGGTTTTATCTTTTTATCCACCTATGCCTAACACATAGTTGGCATATGATAAATGCTTGTTGAATTGAACTGAGTTTCCCATTTTGTGTCCTGTGATTTGACTTCATCCTGTTCCTTTCCTAGGTTTATTCAAGGCTCTGTGACAGAGTC
The DNA here is from genome assembly GCA_028658325.1 of Potorous gilbertii. NCBI lineage: Eukaryota > Metazoa > Chordata > Mammalia > Diprotodontia > Potoroidae > Potorous > Potorous gilbertii. The sequence goes on from CM053770.1 coordinate 498,179,196, forward strand.
TCCCTACACCTTCTACCACTGGCACTGTATCGACATTTTTGTATACTTCAGCCATCGCACAATCACCATCCCTCCAGTGGTCTGGACCAATGCTGCCCATAAGAATGGGGTCTCTGTGCTGGGTAAGCGTGATGGCAGACGGCATCAGTCTTCAGTTACTAAAGTGTGTACATAATAGCAGGTCAGAGTGATGTAGGAGCGAGGGAAGATCAGGTCAGTGGTTGTGGCCTGGAGGTGTCTATAAATATGTTGGTCCTTTGGTTCCCAGAGCTGGAAGGGAATCTTAAAGTCAAGCACCTTTATTTCATGTATTAGGAATCAGGGGCAGAGTTTAAATGACCTGCCCCAAGGGTCACACAGGAAGGATGTATGCTGATCCAAGATCAGAACCCAGATGTGCTTTCCACGCTGCTTCCGTAGCTGTAGGGTCATAGAAAGAACCTTGTCTTTGAGGTTGGAAACCTTATTTTGAAGTTCCCCTAACTCTGAAGAGTCATCATTAGCTCTCGGTCCTTAGTCAAGTCCCTTACCCTTTCTGTGCCTCAGTTTCCTCATCTGCTAAGTGGATGTACTAATGCTAACGCAACAGGATTAGTATGAGGGTCAAATGAGATCACATAAATAAATAAAACCATAAAATTTACATAAATATGAGCTACTGTGACCCCTAGAGGAAGTGATGTGGCCCAGAGAGAAGAGCATGGGTCTTGGACTCAGGCATGACTTGGGTTCAGATCTTGCCTCCAACATTTCTGTAGCTGTGTGGACATGGGCAATGCTTTACCTTTATATCTTTGAGCCTCAGTTTCCTTACCTGTAAAATGGTTCTGGTAATAATTGTAGGAACCTCACACGGCTGTTGTAGGGATCAAATGAGAAAACATATCTAAAGTATTTTTACAAACTTTAATCAATCAAGCATTTATTAAACACTATATGAGATACTGTTCTAGCCCATTGGGAATGAAAGTAGACCTTTTCTTCAAGAAAGTTACATTCTGTTGGGCAAGGGAAGGTAGCACATGAAAGGAACTGGAAAGCTAAGGGCAGAGGAGGTATGTGTAGTGGCAACATGGTGCAGACATAGCCTGGAAGTAGAATGGGGGCAGACTCTGGGCAAGACAAAGCGAAAATTCATCTGTGAGAGACCCCCAAGGGCATAGTGTAAGATTTGGTTTGGGGAAGATGAGAGAGATGGGGATGATGGCTAGTGTGTAGGCAGCTTGGCTCATACCAGTAGCCTTCTACCCATCCTGAGACAAGAATTTGCTCAATATGGAGCTCACATAAATAAAAAATTGATAGAAAGTAGAAAAAGGCAATTTTGGGTTTAGGGGAGACATTAGCATATAATGGATCAAGAAGGGCCTCATGTAAAAAATTGTACATGAGCTTAGGTTTGAAGGAAGCAGGAGAGTTTAAGATGGTGAAGGAATTCATGCCAGGTATGTGTGGAGACAGTAGGATGGGAAATAGAGTGTGTGAGCCACAGGTCAGTCAGGATGGACCATAGAGGATAGTAATATGTAGTAAAATATAAATGTCTGCTATCATTACCTAGCCAGAACTCATTAGCAGACCCATTGGTGGCCTTATGATTTACCTCTGACATCACAACTCTGGTGTTTCCATCCAAGCTATACTCACTCCTGCTAAGCACTAGCACATCATCAAAGAGCCTAACCTTTCTGTTCTATCTTCTAGGAACCTTTATCACAGAATGGACAGAAGGTGGGCGACTCTGTGAGAAATTTTTGTCTGGAGACCCATCCTCTTACCAGAAGGTGGCGGATCAGTTAGTTCGCATTGCACAGTTTTTTCGCTTTGATGGCTGGCTGATCAACATTGAGAACTCACTGAGCGTGAGTGTGGTCCTCTTCTCCCAGCCAGCCTTCCACCTTACTCTAGTTCATTACTCCCATTAGGGTTTTACATGTGCCAGCCATCATGCTAAATGCTGAGGAAACAAAAGCAAGTTATCAAGACAGTCCCTGCTGTCAAGGAACTTTTGTTCTAATGGGGAAGACAGCACAGAAAGGGGAGCTGGAAAGTGTGGAGAGAGAAGATATGTGTGGTGGTGATATAGCAACATGGCCCCACTGCTATATATGGGACTCCGGGTATGGGCAAGACAAAGTCATCTGCCAAAACAAGAGTATAAAATTTGGTAGTGTTTGAGGGTAAGGTAAATGGAGATAGGAATAATGGCCAGTGTAGGCAGCAAAACTCATACCAGTAGTATTCTTCCTATCCCGAGAGAAGAGTTTGCTTACCTAGAGCCCTTTATGCTTTCTAAATTGCAGTCAATTCAGACAATGTCAAATCTTCTCATTCCCCCTTCTCATAGATGGCTGCAGTGGAGAACACTCCTTTTTTCCTGCGATACCTGACTGACCAGTTGCACCAACATGTACCAGGTGGATTGGTGATTTGGTATGATAGTGTACTGAAGGATGGACAGCTCAAGTGGCAAAATGAATTGAATGAAAATAATAGGTGAGCTGATTTAACAGTGGCAATGTGGTCTCTGTTTTCCTTGACTCCTGAATGTGGGTAGAAGAGTGAGAAGAGATTAGAATATATTCCAGTCTCAACCCAATAAGGATGGCTAATGTTATGGATCGAAGGTACTTGTCAGATCAGCTGAGCAACTCTGAGAAGGATCTGGTCTTCATCCTTGCCTTTCCAGGCCTAATTGACATTTTGTCTTCCCACCCAAAAGAATTCTGCCTCCCTTTGGGGGACATGAGACTTTTCTTAATTTGCCTTGCCTTTAAGCATAACTACTTGCATAGGCCTATTGTAATGTGTTGTGAGTTGGTTGTAAAGAATATTAATGCTTTTCATTCCTGTGGGGAGCATAAACTACTTAAAAAAGAAAACAAACAAAAAATTTTGGGCCATTTCCCCTTGTGTGTGTGTGTGTGTGTGTGTGTGTTCATGTTGAAACTCATCAGGGACTCTGACCTGTGAGAGGTTTGAATTTGTGGCCACTTTGGGTGAGAAGGCACAGTCTAATTAGATTCCTCCTCATCATCAAAAGTTTTAATTGCTTATGGCCTTGCCCTTACAATTATATGGAGAGTGATTTACAGACACAGTTCATGCCCTCTAGAAGTTTAAAGGCAAGGTAGCTTCTCGGGGAGCCTTCTGGAAGAAAGGGAACGCTTGTGAATAAAAGGGCTCAGTAAAGACTGAGAGAGCAGGACTGGCTGGTTTGACCTGTCCCCAATTTTGTGTCTTGCTACTTCCCAGGGTATTCTTTGACTCCTGTGATGGTATCTTCACCAATTACAATTGGAAGGAGGAACACTTGGAACGTATGGCAGCCTTCGAGGTGCGCAAGGCAGATGTGTATGTAGGAGTGGACATATTTGCACGAGGAAGTGTCGTTGGAGGTGGATTTGACACAAACAAGGTGAGTAGACTGGGGAGGTGAAGGAGGCTTAGTCACCATCTAGGTGGTAAAGCCTCTTTCAAGGTTCTGAGGGCTCTTTCCCATTAGTTATTGTCTTTCTCACCTTTCCCTTCACCTTGGAGGAGGAAGGTGCTCATCATTCTTCTGAGGATAGACAAATGGAGACTTAGAGACCATTGACTTGTGGGCTACCCAGCATGGAGGTGACAGGGCTCACTTCAGCCCTGGACAACCAGAAATCTGGGGACCTGTATTCTAGACACAGACTTTAGGCATGTCCCTTCTCTTCTCTGAGAAAAGGAAGACTGGTGGGGAAGCTGGGGAAGGGGTGGGGATAGATTAAACAATCTTTAAAGCCTCTTTCAGTTCTGATCTATGACTATGAATCCTGACTGTCAGATCACTGAGAAGTAGTGCTGGATTTGGAGTTGGAGCTATCAGGTTCAGATGCTGCCTCTGCTCCTCATTATTGCTTCTGTGATGATAAGAAAGTCACTTAACCATTTTGGGCCTCAGTTTCCATCATTTGTAAAATGAGGAGTTGGATTAAATGAGGTCTCTTCTAGCTTTAAATTTTTCATCCTATGATAAATTCTTGTGTACTTGAGAGTAGCCTGGACCACCAGTCCTGTCCATTCTGACTAGCTCTTACCTTCTTTCTGTACCTTTTCAGGATAGCAGAGCAGACTTGGGGAATACTAAAAGTATTTTTACATTTTTTAAATTCTTTGGTGAGTTTAGGTGATGACTTGGGGTATTTGGTTTTGGGAAATGATAGGTTGGTTATGAGTTTCTGGCAATACAACTTACGGTAGCAAAACAGAAAAGGGAGTTTAGGGGTTGATGTACCTCATGAGAGAAAAATAGACAATCCATCTCTTGAACTGTCACTCCTGTCCCTTTTCTTTTTCTGTAGGGAGGTTTTCAGTCATTAATTAAGCTTTCAATGAATAAACAAATGCTGTCACAGAACATTCTTATTCCTGGTTATTCCAATTATGTAATGAGGTATGAGGTTTCCTGCATTCCTCACTTTGGACATTCATTCCGGCTTTCCTCTACCCTGCAGTGCTCTCTTATGGCCAATCTGTGAAACTACAGAGTGCTCAGATAGGATTCTGCATGAATTTGAGCAACATAGGGTCATTAACCAACAAGCATTAACGAGTGCTATCTGTGTACCTGGCACTGTGTTGGGTGTGAGAGATACAATAAAAGTGAAACAGTACCTGCTCTCAAGGAGCTACAAAACCCAAGAGTTCATCAGAATAATGTGTGAAAATTTCAGAACAGGCTGACAGAAAATAGAGGAGGGCATGTTTGATGAGGAAGCAGAGACTCACTGCTTTCTACTCTGATAGTGAGAGAATCTCGATCTGTAACCTTAGCTTCAGAGAAGGCAGTGGATGGACTATTTTAACTTTATATGACCAGTCGTTCTCTCTGCCTTCTGTCTTTTGCAGTCACTGGAGCTGATCCGGAAGCACGGGTTCTCAGCTGCGCTTTTTGCTCCTGGCTGGGTGTATGAGTGCTTGGATAATAAGGATTTCTTCCAGAACCAGGACAGGTGAGTTCTCAGTCCCACTTGGGGCTTCTAGCATTAGATCAGTGAGTCAGAAAAGGGGACCTCTGATGGTTTTTTTTTTTCTGGGCAAATCAAACAGCTTGGCTGCCCCCAGGTAGGAATGTCCTAGAAAGAGATGGAAAAACAGTGAGGAATGGAAGATGCGTCACGGACTGAGGGACCACTTCCCTCAGACTGGCATTTCAAGTGAATGAAATAAAGTGATTGAGGAAGCGTGAAGTTATATTTTGTTCTCACAGAGTGTTTTAATATTTTGTTTTGTTTATATATATATACATATATATATGTATATATATATATATACATGTATACACATATATACAAATATAAGTGTATATATGTATATATTAAACACATATATAAGTATTTATAAAACCTTTGTTTGTGTCACTGATTCCTTGGGCATATGCCCCCTCATGGGATTACTGAGCCAAGTGCTTTGAACAATTTAGTGATTTTTCTTTAATAATTCCAAATTGTTTTCCAGAATGATTGTTCCAAATCAGAGCTCTACCAGCAAATGTATTAGGGTATCTCTTGGTCCATAGTCCCTCTAATTTGAGTATGTTTTTTTATCATTTTTTGTCAGTTTCACAGGTATGAGGTAAAACCTAATAAATTATAAACACACTAAAATTTAGTGTGAATTTCTCAGAATTAATTATTTGGAAAAACCTTACATACGATTGTTGACAATTTGCATTTCTTCTTTTGAAAACTACTCTTCTTCTTGGGATACTTATATTTTGAACAATGGCTCTTGGTCTTTTATATATGTCAATTTCTTTTGTAACTTGGATACCAGACTTTTATCAAAGATATTTCAAGGCAAGTACAAGTTTGTCTTGAATGGGATCGGGGAAAGCTATAAGATAGAATGGTTGAGATGGTATGCTGAGTCTCCTCTTTATTACATTTCTTGAGTTCTTCCTGCACCCACATGTCTCTGTGTAGGTTCTGGAGTTTGCTGGAGCAATATCTGCCCACTCACAGCATTTGTTCCCTGCCCTTTGTCACCTCATTCTGTCTGGGCTTGGGAACACGGAGATTCTCCTATGGACAGGTGTGTGGAGTGTTTGTGGTTCTCTTGTACCCTTGAAGTCATGCTGGGTTGAGGGTAGAACAAGAGTTTCCTGCTTGTACTGGATTAAAAAAATTATTTAGTGCTTTTTATCTTCACATAACAGTAATTTCCAGATAAACCCCTCCTGCCTTATATTCCAGCCAATGAGCCTTCCCTTGTATTATTTATAACTTGTATTACATTTTTGCAAGGGGAAACATTCTCCCTTTTGTCTTCTAATTTCCATCAATTTGTGAGAAATGGAGGGGAGGTTTGTTTTGTGAGACTAGGATTTGTGATCTGAATAGAATCGATATCCAACTTTGATCCCTGTCCATTCCTGCTGTCCACTTTGTTCTGCATGACATCATGGAATGCTTTCCTTGCCCCTGGTTTTTCCTTTTAGGAGGAGACAGTTGGACCATGGTACCACCTGAGTGCTCAGGAAATCCAGCCTATCTTTGGAGACCATGCACTAGAAAATAAGTCTGGTTGGGTGAGGATTCACAGCTGCTTGATGGATGCCTGGAATGGAGGAAGCTCCCTGCTTGTTCATGGGATGATTCCTTCCAACACTGGGAAGGTGGCTGTGAGGTAGGTGAATGATTGGAGATTAGGGACTTTCAGCTTCTCTTTTGACTCTGTACTGGCTGCTTAGCTGGCCTACCTAGTAGGGCAAAGTGCTAGAGGGCCAGGGCAGATAAAGGTTTTCAGCATGTGTTGTACTTTGGTTTGAGGAAGCTCTGATTTTCCTCATGACTTTCCAAAGTCATGACTAACTAGAACTAGTATAGTAGTCATCATTAGCCAAATAGCTAAGTCATGGAAGGGAAAGGTGGAGATCCTAGGGTTTATAGTGTTTCAGTATCTTTGTGGCTTAAGGCACTTGAGCCTAGTATCTTAGTAGTGTTTCTCTAAGGTGTCTCATTGCATAATTTTTTTCCTCTAGACTTTTTTCTCTGAAAATCCCAGCACCATCAAAAATTTATCTGTCCCTAATATACAAACTGGAAGGGCGCACAGATATCACCGTTGCATTGGAACTCTCCACCCTGGATGCTAGAAGATGTAACATTGGGGGCATCTCATCTGTGTATGGTGAGGAACCAGGACAAGGCTCCCTCTTGCCTTCACTAAACTTCTTTCCTCTGATGTCTTTTCTTCCATCTGGGCTTTTTACTCTGGCTTCTGTGGTCTTCTATGGAAGCAAAAGTCTGAAAGAACTTGGATGACCAACAGGGTGGAAAGAATGTTGGCAGGGGCCCTGGAAGTGGGTATTAAGGTCTCAGCTAAATTGGTTATGCCTTCTTCTTTCCTTCAGGTAGTTGTTAACAGAGTTCTTAGTGAAGTGTCCAGGAAGGGACAACGTGTCCCAAAATGATCATTTCAGAAGTAGACTAGAGGAAGAATTCATTTCTACTTTCCTTTTTAGACTACTCCAAACAGTCCAGGACTTTTTGAGCTGTACCTCCAACTGGGTATATCATTAGGAGTGAGCAGATAAAGGGTTATGGAGTAGATGAAAAGGTGGGGAACCCTATCATTGAGTTATTTTCTTATTCAAAGTGCAGTTTTACTGAAGGGAGATAAGATGCCCCCAATATGACAACTTCTAAAAGAATGGAAGTTTTAGCTTCCTGGCTGGTTTCTTTCTGGTTCCTGGTTCTTTCTTTCTTGGCATTTCTGATATGGGAATTTGGCCAGAAAAAGAGTTGAATCTCATATTTTTCTTGACTTGTCTCCTTAGCAGGGTCAACCACTAGGCACACTCCCCGACCTCTCCGGATGCCCCCAGCCAAGCTGCTCAGGTGGGTTGGTAGATGCAGCCAGCAGTTCAACGGGGGCTGGATCCATCGGTGAGTCCCCCTCCCCCAAGGGTGTGTTGCACTGTGCAAGGGGCTGGCCTACCATGAAGATGGGCTAGAGGTGAGTGGGTATAAGGATTCCCAAGCTGAGAATTCCCAGGACTGGAGGGTGGTGGGGAGGGGTTATTCTTGCCTATTGGAAGAGCCCTGTTCAGATAGTTTCTGGGGTGCTGCAGGGTGTAGGTCCTGGTTTGTTATATGTGCAATTAACTTAGCTCTGGAGTCCTAGGTCCTTTGTCTCCAAACCCCCATCTTCCATGACTACTATAGGACTGGGTCTTGGTAAATAGTCAGTAGTATAAGAAGTTGAGCTTGAGTTTAGTCACTCAGTGAAGTAGTAGGGGATTCTACTCAACATAGAAGCCCTTCCTTCTTTTGTCTTCATAGCTTGTCTCTGTCCTCTCCACAGCTGCTATGAAGTGAATCTTCAGAACTGCTTTTTGCAGGACATCTTTGTTAATTTCACACGCCCGTTGGGCAGCCAGAAGGATGAAAACTTTACTTGTCGCCTTGGAGAAATCCAGGTGAGGAGTCCTAAGGATGAAGATTTCTGCAGTTGTAGAAAGGAAGTTGGGGATCCTGGGGACTCAGCCTGTTAAGGGCTTATGCTTAACTCTCAAAGAAAAGGCATGTTATTGCTATAAAACTGGGAACAAACTGCAAAGCTTGCTGGTAATATCCCTTGTCTCAGAGAGAGGGAGTAAAGTGCTAGTGCCCAACTTGTAAATTGCACAGGACTTTTCTTTCCCATCTTGGGAATGAAAGTGAGGGAGTAGGAGGGTATTCTGAATTTTCTTTCTCTTGGCAGGTAGTAGATGCAAACAGCCTAATGACACCCTTGTCCCAGGTCCGAGACCTTACTGTCTCCCACACCTGTTGGCAGCATATCCACTCAGAGTCACACATGTTCAAAACAAAGCTTCTTCTCAGCTGTACCCTCTGCTGGTCCTACCTGTTACCCCAAGTCTATGGCTTCCGGATCTACCATCAAGGAGGGAACTACTCTTGTAGAAAGGAGCTGCTGGACTCAGAAGAACCCGTGTTCTTAGGTTTAGCTCATGCCAATGTGTACCGTGTAGTGAACCTGGAAGTAGAAGAAGCCCCAACTGGCCAGGACTGCTTTGTGGATTTCTTGATACAGCCTCTCCCTAAGGAAGGATTCTTGATTCCTCAGGTAGAGTGGGGCAGATTGACCCTGCTCTACTCAAAATCGAGGGCCTAAGCATTAAAGCAGAACTGCCTCATTGACTCGAGATTTCTTTCCTCATTGTGGTGGAGGGAGGCTTGATTCAAGTATGTAAAGTTTGGAGGTACTGAAGCAAAGGGCACTGGAGGGCCATGGGGATAGGTGTGGGCAGGAAGCTGTTGGAGGTCCACGTAGGCCTTGGTAGCTGCATTGGAACTGAGGCACATATAACTGCTTTTGTTTGGTTTTTTAAATCAACTCTTTGAGATTGAAAATTTTTCTCTGGCATGATTTGAAGCAAATCATTCTCTTCATTCCAGAAAGTTTCAAAGTAACAATTACAGGAATTAGAAATACTTAGTCAAGGGAAAACAGACAGCAAGACTAAGGCTGTACCCTTCTATTGAGAGCAGTAGCCATTTTTCTTCACTGTGGTCTGAATAACTGAGAAAATGAGTTTAAATTACAGCTGGAGGATTTTAGTTAGGAGAAGTACAAGGTCTAACATGAGATGCTACAATTGTGCTTTCATAGTGGGGTGAATGCTATGGGCCTGGTAATTTATGAAGACCCCCACACCAAGGCAAGTCTTGGCTTCACTGTGGAAACTTGACCAGTGCCCATTGTTTCTAGGGTGTGGGCGTGGGGAGGAAGATGTACCAATTTTCACTAATCTGAGTCAAGGATTAAGAACTAAAGCCAGCTTAACAGAGATATAGCCCTAGATCTCTTCCAGCCTTGTGATTTGATCAAGACCCATTATAGCATAAAAGTCTTCTCTGTAGAAGGGCTTTAAGGACTCCAAAGATTTTTTAAAAAACATTTTTCCTTTTCTGTGTTTGGGCTTGGAATGAAGTTTTCTGCCTCCCTTTGCTGTACCTCTGCTCTAACTAGAGGATGTTAGGTTCAAGGAGATGAGAGACCAGGCCCCATCATAGCCCTTTCTGCCTTTTAGGTAGCTTGTGTCTGTCTGTCTTCTAACCTGATATTTTCTGTCATTCAGCAGAAACACCTAAGATAGATCCTCTGACTGCATTTTTTTCTAGTCTCTTCCCCTTTGATATAGTTTTTGTATGCGCTGAACCTTCTTCATGTACGCTTTTCTTCTCATGTCTCACCTCCTTGCCCTTTGTTCTTCATTTTGGTCTTCTCTCTTGGATGAATCAGTTTCCTGGCCAGGTGTCACAAGGAGCACCTAGTACATTTGTGGTTGTATTTTCCAGCTGATCATCAGGTACCTTTCTTAGGGCTTGGGCACTGTTAACCTTGTTACCTTGGCTACATTCTGACTGAGTTCACTGTGCCATATCCTCTGTGAATCTGAAGAATTCATAGAGCAGTGGGGAGAGAACCCATAAGCCCGCCTTTAGGACATACGATCATACATTTAGAATTCCAGGAACTATAGGGGTCATTTAATCCAACTTTTATTTAACAGATAAAGACCAGTCACCCAGGTGATGTACCCAGTGGCCTACCCTGGGCTACTTTGTTAGAGCTAGATATCAATATTTAGCTTTTGTCATATCAAAAAAGATTGCTACATTGTACTCTGAGCCACCAGGTGGCAGCACAGGTCTCTTGACTTCTTTTGCTCTCTCTCTTTGGCCTTTGAAATTTGGGGGCTTCATGGAAAATTGGCAGAGCCTAATGAAAGATGTAGCATACCTAAGGTTTCTTTGTGTGTCGGTAATTGGAGGATGGTGCTTTGTTCCTCTTAGTGTTTTGTCTTCTCTTTCTTTAGGTTGTACCTTTGTTCCAGAGAAGGAACTCCTAACCTAGACTCTAAACTTAAAAAACAAAACAACTCCCCTCGCCAACACTTTGATCATTGTATTTCAATAATCCTATATATTTTTTGCATTGAACTACGTTATTCTGAGAAGGGATCTGTAGGTGTCCCTAGATACTGCCATAGGAGGCCATGTCCTAAAAGAATTTAAGAATCTCTGTTTTGGAAGAAAGGTAACCCTGACTCCCTGCATCCCAGAGTTCTACAGCTTCTGTCAAACTTGTTAGTTGCCATATAGGTAGCAAATTGACTTTTGGACCACAGAATGACTCAAGGCATGAACCTAACAAGGCATGTAAAAAAATGTAGATTTCTGGTGTCGTACAAATTTTATCAATAGGACTTTAGGTTGACCAAAGGGGAGAGAAGCAGATGGTTTCATAAAGAATTGTAGCAACAATGTAAGAAAAAGAAAAGTTCATAGGTGATAAAATCCATGAAAGGAGATTCAAATACCAGGAAAATATGACTTCTTAGATGTCATAGAGATTTGGTGGAATGAGACTAATGAATGGAATATGGCTTTGGAAGGATGTGTATGTATCTTATTACAAAACAAAATATAGGATAAGTTTTTTGATTTTGTTTAAAGTTGCATTGTAAGGGGGGGAGGGCGTTGAGTAATACTGTATTTTAAGAAGATGTGCTCAAAGTGAAGCAATCTGAGAAGCAAATCTGGGAAGCACAGTAGAGAACATTTGGATTAAGCAGTGGAAGCAGAAAAAGAAACCTCTTTGTCATTGGAGATCAGTTGGGCAGAAATATGAAATATGAGAAGTTTGGGAAACAAACATGGCAAATTGTCTTGACTGAGTACTGATGGAATTCCGGACAACTACTGGAGCTCTTCTAAAAGTATAGGAACTAATAGTTTGTTGGCTTTAATAATAGTTTCACTCTTCATAACGTAGAGGAACTAACACAGGACAATTTTTATTTTGGACCTGATTCTCACCAATAAGGAGAAATCAGTTCCAAGAAGTGACCATGCCATCTTAAATTTTGGAACAGAAAAAGAAAACAAAATGATCTTGCTTGCAAATTTCACAATTAAAAAACCCCCCAAATTCTATAGGATCCCATGGATTAAAATTCTCTAGGGAAAGTCATTCTGGAAGAAATGGTAAAGTCTCAAGAATGAAATTCTAAAGACAAAGGAAGCCATTCTGATAAGGAGAAAGTAATTATTGAGATAGATGTGGACCGATAGTGAATTCACCAAACAACTTAGATTTTAAGTTTTATAATGAAGGTGGAAGCAAAGGCAAGTAATGGAGATATTCTCGAATATGGAAGTGTAACTTTGTTGTATAAAAATAGTATGAGGTGTGCTAAGGCTAAGAACATGTTGAGTTTGATGGGGAAGGGTAATAGAAAAGGGCTTAAAAATTATGCTGGAGAAAGAATGTAGAAGGGACAGAACCCCTTTTGGATGTATGGGGTGATGATAAGTGACAACACATCCTGAGCCATCTCCAGTCATCCTGATGAATATCTGGTCACGACCCAAAAGGCTCATGAGGAGAAAATGAGATTGGTGCCCTTGCACAGTCCTCCCTCATTAAAAACAAAGTCAAGTGCACGTCATGTTGTCATTTCTCTGATGTCATGGTCTTCGAAAACGAAGGACAAACACGAATGACAATAAAAATGGCAGCACTGCTCAGCCTCCATGTTGCTTCTTTTTTCTCTACCATTAAAAATGATACTTGAACTGGAAGTAATAGAACAAGAATGGTTAGTGAAGGGAGAGTTGATACCCAAGGGAAGTTAAGAAAATATTGAAAGCACCTGGCTGTACTTAATGAGCTGTAGTCACTAGGCTGAGTTAAACTATGTCCTTTGGTAATGAAAGAACTGGAAGATGTGATTCTCAGCATTCTTTGAAAGAATACAGAGAATAGAAGAGGTGCCCCAGGATTGAGAAAGGCAGACATATTGATTTCCAAAAAGGAGCACAGATGTAAAGCAGGAGGGGATTTTAGAGGCCAAGATGCCTTATTTTACAGATGAGGAAGCTGAGGAAATGGAGACATGGACTAAATATGCTACAGTTTGGAACTGACCAAACAACTGGACTTAAATGGTTTGATGTCATCTTGGAAGGTCTTTAATGGAATGTCCCCAGGATCCTTGGCTGGCCTTGTGTTGTTTAATGATTTTTGTCAATGATTTGGACAAAAGCAGATGGTATGCTTATCAGACTTGCAGATGGCACCAAGCAGGGAGGGATAGCTAACACAATCAGGATACAGAAAGATCCCAATAGGTTAGGACATTGGACCAGATTTAAAAGATGAAATTTAATAGGCATTGGGGAGTGAAATTTTTACTGACTAAAATTCAATACCACAGCACACAGGCTTTGCTACTGACAGTCATGCTTAATAAAAACAGATATTTGGGCTAGATGGGTGCCTTCTTATCTTACCTTTTGTTGGGGCTGAAATTCATTTATAGGTTAGCTATATGTTATATGAGTAACATATTTGTTACTCATAACTGAAGGCTTTGATCTCCAGCCTGTGATTTAGGGATGAAAAGGAAAGACCTAATTAGCCTGGGGACACTCTTCCTGCTTTCTGTTAGCTGGTTGTGGTGGCTACAACTATGTCAGCCTGCCCTTTTTAGGGAGAAGTGTTAGCCACAAGGTACTAGCAGACTGAAGCTGAGATGGCTGAGCTGACTGTAAAGAGATGAGCATACCATCAAGAGTCTAGTGGAGCACTGTACCCAGCCAAGAGCAGACCTAGTGAGAGTAGGATGTTAACATCACTAGAAGATATCAGAGCATTGGAGGTGTGAATTGCCCCTCCTGTATGAAACCTGTGCATGTTCACTGTCTCTAATAGTGTTGTAAATATTTGTGGAAGAATGTACTCTATATTTGATTTTGTACTGCAAATCTTATTACCATGATATTTCAATAAATGCCTTTGCTTTGAACTATGTCCTCTAATTAGAAAATAAAAACACATTTGCGGGGGCTCATGAGGGATATAGACTTAGATTACCTTGAATCTGAGGTGTTGTTCTGTGGACCTCCTATATGAGAGGGGGTTAGCACTGATGCTACATAGAAACGAGTGTAAAGTCTTACAATTCAGAAAAAACAATTTCCTAAGTGCAAGATGGGCAAATGGCAGTTGATCTGAAAAGTTCTGGGGACTTAGTGGACTGCACACTCAATGAGTCAGTGGTGATACAACATTAAAAAAAAAAAACCACCCGAAGAACTAATGCAGTTTCAGGTTTCATTAAGAGACTTTGTGTCCAGGTTTACTGAGGTTTTGGTCTGGTACTCTGTCTGCTGGGGTATCTGTAGTATTGTGTTCCATTCTGGGCACCACAGTTTAGGAAGGACATTGTTAAGGTGGAGAAAGTTCAGAAGATGGTGGCCAGAACGGTGCTAGAACACAAACTCTGGTCATGAGGATGGGTTGAAGGACCTAGGAAAATTGGACCTGGAGATAAAAAGAATTAGTAGGAGAGACATAATAGATGTGAAATATTTGAAAAGCTGTCACTTAGAAGACAAGTTAGAGTAGTTCTGCTATAGACCTTAAAGATCAGGACTGGGCAGAAATCACAAGGAGGCAAATTAAGACTTGATATCCAGAAAAACCAGAATAATTAGAGCTGTTCTAGGGCCAGTGTAGGAATTTCTCTTACTTGACTGTGCATGTTTGTAATGGGTTTCCTTTTCCTCAGGTTGGGGGGAGGTAGGAAGGGGAAGGAAAGAAAGTGGATTTTTATGGAATGAAAATGCAAAATTTTATTTAAAAAACAACTAGAGCCATCCTGAAGTGGAACAGGTTTCCCTCAAGTCTCCCCTTAGTGCAAGTCTTCAAACAAAGCTTGTAAGACAAGTTGTTAGTGTGTGTTAGAGAGGATTCATGTTCAGGTACTGGATGGATTAGGTAGCTTCTAATGTCCTTTCCAATTCTTGTGATTCTGTGGGTAATGTACTCACATCCCTCACGCTCTTAACAAGGAACATAACTGCAAGCCAGGGAAAAGATGCTTTCTGTGTCAGCAGCTGCTTGGAAATATGAGGGAGTGAGTGGAACATCTCACACAGGCTCCTCTTGTGGATCAGGGTCAAATCTTGTTATGTCCTATGTACACCTGGTGCTCTGGCTCATCCTCAAAAGTTGCAGTTGTTTGCAGGGTGGGGGAGGTTGTTGCCAGTAGGAGTGGTACTTCCTGGGTGGAGTTAGGAATGGGGAAGAGAGATGCTGAAATTTGGAGCCACTTACAGAGCCAAGTTTTTTTATTTTCAGTAATCATCTGAGGTTGTATTTGCTTGTTCCCCATTTTGGGGCTCGATGGAGCAGAGGTGGTTTCTGCTGTCTGTCATTTGCCCAAACCAAATGCTCATGCTGGCCCTGATCTCCTCAGGTTTCTGTCCTGACTCCTACCCCACCTGTTAGTAGCTAGTATAATACTGATGCCAGGCTTCATTTATTTGCATGTAGTCATTTTTCTAGTAGAGGTTCCTTAGAATATTTTATGCAGAGGAGAGAAAATTTATAGTGGCAATTATTTTCTCACAGTCTGGTGAGCAAGCAATTAGAAGTAAGGGGGTTTAGCAGAGCATGGCGCGGCAGGATCACACAGCCCCAACTCCCTGAGAGCACAGTTCCCAATTCCACCAACAAGAAAGCCTCATATGCAGGAAAATTAATATCTCGGCATTTAAGCTGGTGCCCCTCTGGTGGGTGTAATTGCGCTGAAGTAAATTATCTGACGTTTTGAAAAATGAAGAACTCAACTTTTCTCGATGTGCAATTCTGGCAAGAGTGGTGATTTAGGGCCTTGCCCCCTTACCCCGCCCCCCCCCCCATAACCTCCCAAACACAAAACTTTATTAATCTGCAATACCTTCTATTCTATCCTGCCTCTTCCAGTCATTCGTCCCTTAGTTTCCTCTTATCAAAGAGAGATATCCCCAGATCAGATGCCCCTAGCTCTTTTCTTTCTTTTGCTGACCCACCCATCTAGGGAATGGAGAAATCCAAAGAAACCACTTTTACACTTATACTCAGGTCCGTTTCCTCGTCTCTTCTTAAGCTCTTTTTTCTTCTTCAGGTGGGGAGGTGTCCAGTGTTCAAACATCATTAAACCTTAATGAGAGTATCTCAAACAGCTTCTACCTTTCCTTTGGGATGGACAGAGATGAGCCCTCTCTTTCCTCCCCTCTCTGCCTGGCCCCATGGATTTTCTGTGTTCTGTGTTAGAATAACAATGTGGCTTTTTAAGCAGCATCCAGTTCAGGAGTGCGACTTTGGTTTCCTTGTGAACTCTGCCTGGGGTAAGCTACTCTGCAGATGAACCACTGCTTGGTAAACTTGTCTGGAATTTGGTGGTAGCAAAACAAACCATCATCCCCTCATCTCTCAGAGAAGATCTGGGGGTCAGAGCTTTAGCACTGGAAGGGAAACTTTTGAGATCATGTATCTCAAACCTCCTGATACCTGAATGGGTAAGGGGTAGATAGATGGCTTGGTGCCACAAAGATGTTAAAAGGGGCTTTTTTTTTCCTTTAAGATTAAAGGATCGCAGGAATTAATATGAATCTTCTCCACGTTGGAGGTGAGGCAAAAGTGTGATGTGTGTGATGTGTGTGTGTGTGCGTGTGTGTGCGTGTGCGTGTGTGTGTGTGTGTGTGTGTGTGCGCGCGCACGTGTGGTATCTTAGTCACTGGTCTGATTTTGGCAAAGTTAGAACTGAACCATTTAGAGAACTTACCCAGTTTGGATCCAACACTTACTCCTCAATAGGCCCATCATACCCTTTTCCATTCCCACCCTTTCCACCTCCTCCCCCCAATCAAAAAACTGTCCTGATTTGAAGAAAGAAATCTTTATTAATAATCTTAATAGTAATACTGTTAATGTGAATGATCACACCTTGGAAGCATACAGAATGGTAAGAAAGGAAGTTGGGGGCTCAGTTGCAGTCCTAGAAGGGAGGAGGGGAATAAATTTAGGGGAAAGAGGGGCTCGGGAGGAGACTGCCAAGAGAAAAGGATTCAGTACAGCAGATGGAAGGGGCGGGGGAGCTTTATACAGAAGACAAATGGCCAGAGGTAGGGATGGGTTCTATGTACATCAGGAATAGAAAAGGAGAATTCCATTTCGATAGCTTCAGGCGCTTCTGCTGAATATAAAGTGAGGGTTTGTTTTTTTGTCGTTGTTTGATTTGTTTTTAAGTTTCAGGAGACAGTAGAACTATGTTGGGAGCCTTTCCTTCTGACTACTCCAGCTGTCCTTACCCTGGCAGGGGTTTCCTCTCCCCGCCCCTGCCGTCGGTTTTTTGTCCCTCCCTCCTCCCAGGTACTCCAGAAAGATGACCTGTTACTGCCGCCACTCCTTGGGAAACCCAACCTTGGTACCAAGGGCAGTAACTAAGTTAGGACAGAGCCTCCCCTGTGGGACTGAGAGTCAGCTCTGAACCTCTCTTCCCCTCTAACTGTCCCTGTTTCCCAGGTCTCCTCATAGGTTCCTTTCTCTGGCTATGATGTTTTAGACTCATAGCACCATGACACCTAATCTTGCAGATAAGTTGCACCAGTGGAGCCGATGAAGATCTTGAGTTAGGTTATCCCCTTCGTCTCCTCTGCCCCCCAGCAGGGTCAGACCCTTAGCAGCTACTTCTATGTTCCACTCAGCTCTATCCAATACCCCCTCCACTACTTGCCCCATGGCCTCCAAGGGGAATAGACCTTGGGCAGCTGGCAGAGGGCAGAGCACCAGGTAGCACAACTAGAGAGAGACTGACTTCAGCTTGCAGAACAAACGTGTCTGAACCGCCCCCCCCCCCCCACCCGCACTGAATGGCTCTTATCTTTAGTTCAACTCTTGCCTCTTTTCCAAGCCTTGTCTTACTGGACTGCATATGGTAGAGGAGGAAAGTGGTTTTGAAGGAGGAGGCTTGGCTGCAGGGGACACCCACCTTTCAAAGTTCTTACTTCAGAGGAACACTGGGTGTCCCTGTTTTCTTTTAGCCTGGGTCTTTCACAGACAGAGACTGGGCTTGTTCTGCCCTGCTGTCTGAGAGCCAAGAGAATGAGTGGCTGGAGGAGAAATCTGTGGACTCTGGTTTTCCTGGAGTCATGCCAATACTTTCTTATTTTTATTTTTTTAAAGAAGTTGGCACTCGAGGACTGGTGGTCAAATAACATTCAGGCAGCCTGCAAACTCTAATGTGATGCACTGCTCAGCACATTGCTTTCATGAGGGTAAGGGCAAGGGCATTTTCTTTGCCAGCACAGCATGGGGAGCTGAGACCTAACACACTCAACCCATGCGCTAGGCATGCACCAAAGCCTGAGTTTCCTGGGAATGCAAAGCTGCCTTTACTTTTCCTACCCTCCCCTCTTTCCTCTGCCCCTTCCTTCCTGTTTCAGCTGCTCCTGGCCCAACTCTTTCTTCTTGCATACCTTTCCCAAGCCACTTTGAACAAGATCACTATATCCTGTGTTCTTTCTGCTCTCCCATCACTCTGCCCTATCCGTCCCTACACCACTCAGGAGTGAAGGGAGACTTAGAACAAGACATGGTAGCAAAAAAAAAAAAAAAGCCAAAACCTTGTCTTTGGTGGTAAGCAAAAGCTTGGCTCCCACCCCCTGACCTCACCCTCATAAGCCCAAGAAAGAGGAGGGGTCCCCCAAAATAAATGCCAGCTTGGGGAAAGGGGTGAGAAGTGGAGGTCGGGGCAAGTCTCCCCCTTGGTACCATCAAGTTGGTGTTCACTTTGTGGGTGCGGGGTACACAGCGCCTCCTTCTGGACTCTTCTTGCTGGGTGCCTGTGTATGGTCTCTATGTGGGACTTGTCACTTGGTTGATTGCTTCTTTTCTCTGCTTAAGTTTTGTTGCTTTCATTTTAAAATATTTTTAGGGTTTTTTGGCGTTGTTTTTGTGTTTTTTTGATTTTGTTTTTTTATTTGTTTTTGTTTTTTTTTTTTGCCCTTCACGGTCCAAGAAGAAAACAGCAGATTTCACTACAACAGAAACAAAAAAGCCAAGCTTGCACAGTTTCACAGATGCAACACACCGTGTGCAAAGACAAGGCCCCAGAGGCCCTGGACACTGGGCAGGGCCTTGGAACCCAGGAGATAGGAAGATAGTGTGGGGAGGAGAGGTTATTCCCTGGCTGGAGGTAACTATTTACTTTTCAACATACTAAACTGCTCCCAGAGAGAGGAGGGGAGAACAGTGGACTCCATTGCCCCAGCTGAGGTTCTCATCCCTTAGTCCCTCAGTTTATACATATATGTATATATATAGACCCCTCACCCTCAAGAGGCTGCTGACTTTACAATCTAAATGTTGGATTTTAAACTTGTCCTTCAAACTTTTCCAGGGTTGGTTGGATGTATAGTGATGGGATGGGAACTGGAGGTCGGGGCTTTCGGTAGAGGGAGACAAGAATATGGCTAAGCTATGGTTTAAGGAGAACATGGAGAAGCTAAAATGAGCTAAGCTGGGATAAGAGAAGCAATTGTAGTAGACTGATTAGGACAGTGAAGACTGAGGAGCATAACAGAAGGTGGAGAAAGGGCTAGAGATAAGGACATTTGGGAATAGTGTTCAGCAAACAGAACAAGGATATGAAAAAATGGTGGTAAATATGTGGGAGAAGGTGAATTTTAACAACAGAGAAGAGACAAATTGGACACCTGAGAGAGGAGTGATGGGAAGGGAAGTATAGGAACAGTTTTCCAAACAGGGATTTATGTGAGGGGTGGGATAGGGTGTTTATAGCAGAAACTAAGTCCCACAGCTGGTAGGGAGCCTTTGTCCTTTCCAGACACCAGGTGCCTTAGCTTTTCTCCGTCAAAAATGAAAAACCTGCTGCCATGCTTACTGGCATTAGGGGAATGATCCTAAAAAGGGAAAATGGGAAGAAGAGGGGAATACTCATTTATATAACGCCTACTACTGTGCTAAGCACTTTACAAATATCTCACTTGATATAAAGGCTCAGGAAGAAGCTTATTTAAAATCCTTGGATAATGTAGAAAAAAAAGGAAGCCCTTGTCTTGGTTTGTCCCCTCTAAGCTCCCTGAAAGGAATTTTCTGTAGAATAACTAGAACCGAAAAGCTAAGCTTTCTCCCGAACAATATGAAGTTGCAATGGATCCTGATGGAGATCCAGGACATTTGTGTGTCTTGTTGCTAACTTGCTATGACATCTCTGGGTTTCACTTTGCTCCTGTAAAATGAATTTTGAAGGGATGATCTTCTAGACATCTCTCCCAAATCTAACATGTATAAATTGGTCAGAGGGTCTCCAAGCCATGGTCTATGTACTTTGTTGTAGAGCTGGGCTGGACCAGGCTAGGCAGATCTCTGTGGATATGTGAATACATTCTTTAAAAAAAAAAAATCTATGTGCATTAAAGTTGGAGGTGATAGGAAGGGGAGCTGGATTCAGGGAGTCAGTCCTGAGATGAGCCATCCAGCAGTGAGGAGTCCCTACATAAGAAGCTTAATTTTTGAAGGTCAAAGTGATACAAGTACTCAAACTAAAGACATTTTTTTGAGCTGAGGCACAGGGAGATGCTTTGGCTAGGCAGCACACACCAAGGACAGCGCTGGGAAAATAAAATCTGCCACTTTAGGAGGGGCCTAGGGATCTTCACAGCTAGGATGCTGATGGCTTTGTTTCTAGGTCATAGGACAAAGGAGAAATTTGAGGATGGCGACATAGGGGAACTATAAGGCATATGAATAGATGCAGAGTGCTAGGGAAGGGAGAATTCATTTCCATCTTCATGTTTTGCAAAGTACATTTTGGCCAGGACATTATTATGTCTTCCATAGGGAATGGGATCTATATAATTTAGTTAAAAAAGTTGTTTCAGCTGAAAGAAGAGATGAGGGAATGAAGGAAAGAGAGGGAGGGAGAAGCAGAGAGAGGTAAGGGGTTGATCTAAGAGGGAAGAGAGGACAGGAGAGTGTTAATTCCCTTTTCCTGTCCTTTTCTTCATGGAACAGATTTCTTCTAGCAGTTTCACGATCCTTTGGGTGCAGGTAGGAATCAACTAACTGTAGAGAGATAAAGCACTGGGGCAAGGAGTAGAATGGGAGGAATGGACAACTAAATGAACTGTGGAACCTGGACAATGGCACGTGGTTTATGGCCCTGACTCCTTTCACTAAGATTCCCTAACTTCAGCCTGTGGATTGAAGAGAAAAGATGGAATAAGGTGGAAGCAGGGGGAATCGGCCAGGACATTAGGCCCTTTGGCTAACCCTTCGGGGGTAGCTATGAGTTGAGAGGTCAGAGTTGCGGTGAAGGGGAGGTTCATCCTCTGACTCCAGGCTTAACTTCTTGACTCTCTCCCTTCACCTACTATGCCCCCTCCCATGGCCCCCAGTTTGTATACCATACCTTGATGGTTTGGGAGTGGAACAACACCAACAAACTCAACACAGGAAATTAGTTACAAACATACAGGTACAGTCATAGACAAAGACACACACACCACCATGGGGCGGGGAGAAACAACTGGAGGTAAAAATCTATGGTTTTAGAGTCGCAGAGGGTCAGCGGTGAATGTCCCTGACCCGGTGGGGCAGTTTGTCTTCCCGGAGGATCTGCCTGGTGTCTAGTTTGTTTGGTTTGGTTTGGAATAAGCAGTCAGTGTGAATGCTGTTAGGGGCTGGGTCTCTTGCTAGTAGGGGGTGAAGCGGCTGTACCCTCCTCGGCAGAGGCTAGCCTGCAACATCAAAGATGAAAAACAGCCAATCAGTATTGTCTTTTGGTAGGAAAAAAAAATCAAAAAAAGGAAAAAGAAAAAAGAAAGGAAAAAGAGAAATAGCCAAATCCCATTTTTCCCCCAATTTCTTTCCCCCTCCATGGGGAAAATAATTGATAAATGGTATAAGTGATAATTTGCCATGGCAACAGGGCAGTAGGGGTCAAGTTGAGGGGATTAGTTTATTTCTGAGTGGGTGGTATCCCTGAATTTGGGAGGGAGGGAGTCTTTGGGAGCATGTATAGGAAGTGGTCATCAGCAGTGGGGCCTTGAATTTTTTTCTCCGTTAATTCTTAAATAGTCCTTGACGTAGCCCTTGATTTCTCATGGAGTACTGCCTAACATGATGGGAAAAGCAATGGATTTGGACTGAGAGGACATGGTTTTAAATTAGTAGGCTCTGTTATTATAGGTCATGTGACCATGGGCAAGTTACTTCCCTGCTCTGGGTCTCAGTTTCCTTAGGGAAAGGAATGTAATGATGGTCCTTGACAGCAAGGACTTAGTTTTTTTTCTTCTTTGTTCTTGTGCACCCAGCACAGTGATTTGCACATGATAGGTGCTTGTATTAAATCAATCAAATGATGGAGCTGGACCAAGTGATCTCGCTAGCTTTAAATACTGTGATCCTATGACCATGAGTTAATAAGACTTCATGACAGGATGCACACTCCAAGCAGGTTTTATCTGGGGAGGATAAAGGCCTGCTCATTTTGATGCAATGCCACCTGATTTTGATTAAGGAACTGGCACTATTGAGGTTTTAAGGCCCAAGCCAAAGGGCCACATCAGACAGAACTGTTTTAGGCCGTGGGCTTCCAAATAATAGCCTGGATTTCCTTGTACACTTCCAAAGGTTTTCTTCTGCTGTGAACAGAATCTGTGTGTCTTCTTTATAAGCTGTGTGCCCTTGGGCAAATCACTTCTCTGAGCTCCATGTATTTCCTTATATAGGGAATGTAAGTGCCCTTAAGGGTAGGGACTTTTCTTTTGTGGGTTGGTGGTGGTGGTGGAGGAGAGTCCTTGTATCCTAGGTAAAGCTAGAGTGTAGTGGAAAAAAACACTGACTTAAGAATCTCTCAGCTCTACTTGGGTTAATCACTTAACCTTTCTGAGCCTGATTTTCTCCATCTGTAAAATGGAGTTGGACCAGCTTGCCTCTAAAGTTCACTCTAGCTCTAACTCTATGGTTCTGTGTTCTTTTATAAGCAAGAGAGTAGAACCTGCCAGTACAGCAGGTTACCCACTCACTCCCCTTTTCTCAAAGGATCCCTGTTTCCCTGAGAACCCTCTCTTCAACCTCCTCTGGAGTCCTGAGCTGGTTTCTTCGCCTGACCTCATCATTACCTTGAACAAAAGATTTTCTTGTTCCCTTCCCACACTACTGTCCATTTTCAATTGAGAAAGGGAGAAAATGGAAAATGTTGAAAAGTTGACAAGGTAAAAGTTTCTTTAAAAAAAATGTTAAAACAAAAAGAGGTAACCCTTCATCAATTAATGAAAGCTTTTAGCTAGCAGCTGAACCGAGGGCTTTGGGATTAAAAAACAAAAACAAAAACAAACACTACAAAACACACCAACCTAGGGCCTGGGTACTTCTGAAAGTCACTGGTCTCAGGGGAAGCAAGCCAGTGAGGGGTTGAATCTAGGCCATGGTGTTGCCAGGGCCAAACTCAGGCAAGATTGGACTTTTGAGGATTGAAAACACACAAAAATTAAAAAGAAAAAATTAGAATAAAAAAGTTAGGGACTCTTAAAAGAAAAGAAAAAAATCTTGTTGGATGGACCCTTACCCACTTTCCCCACTTCCCTTCCCTGACCCTCTCCCTCCCCCCAAGTTTTCATCTTTGATGCTGGATGCCAAGCTAGCTAAAAACCGACATTAAGTACAATGCCGGGATGAGGGGTTAGGGTTACTGCTAGACTGATGTGTTATCAAGAGAACACCCTATTATAGAATGGGACTAGGTTTTTGTGACTATAGCTGGCATATGTACACACACACACATACACACAGGCTCTCCTGTAGATCACCATCATCAAGCCAAGCTCATCAGAAGTGCACCCTTTCTCTCTTCCTGACACCAACCATTCTGCCCATGCAATGGTGACCACGGAACCCAGGGAGAGAGAATCCTGGAGCAAGCACCTCAGGGAGCACTGAGTCAATGGCAGGTATGAGCAACAATCAATAGGCCCTTCTCCTCAGTAGTGGGTGATGGTGTAATGTGTACGAGAGGACTGGCACTTTGAAACACAGAAGGGACCAGGGGGATCACTTCTGCACCTGGGGAAACTGAGTTCATTGCTGTGGGTAGGAGGGTATCACTGAGGAATGGAAGAGAGTGGGTTTGGAGATCTTTCTCAATGGCATATTGGATTCAGGGTAATGGGTCACTGAAGACTGGGAAGTTGACCTGGGATAATGACACAGACTGGAAGGCCAGAGAGACACACACAGAAAGGGGCCAACAAGCTGGAATATATGATGTGCCTTTCCCAGCTTAAGAAGGGAACATGAGGAGAGGAATATTTTATACCTTTAGGGGCTGTGCAGGCTTTCTCTTCCTGTTTTTTCCAACCTCTTGACCACATGGAACGTTATTTTAGATTTAACCTGGGGCTTTCTCTAATGATATCCCTCCCCGATCCCGCAACATACACCCTCCCTTCTCCCTGCCCTCTACGGATAACAGCTGTTTCTGACCATAAACAGCTAAACCAATCTATGGCTAAAGCAGGGCTGAACCTCCTTACCATAGTTCCAATGCTATAGGTTGCAGCAGGGCCAATGGCGTGGTGGTAAGGGTCAGCAGCTGCATAGACTCTGCCGTAACTAGGGAACAAAAAGAACAGGCAAGGTGGGGTAATGGTGGGAAGCAGAGAAGATGGAAAGAAAATAAATAGGATGAGGGATGTCTGCTTACTTCTCAAACCTAGATTTAAGTCTATTGACCCCAGACTCCCATATCCACTAGGTTGGTTACCTTCCTTCTCTTTCCCAAGGCCCTCTTGCAGGGAGCCTTTTTTAGAAAGAGGTGGCTCCTAATAGCCCTTTTTGTTTGCCTTCAAACCCTCTGCCATTGAATGTCAGCTCTTCAAGAGATGTGGGGTTTCATATATAACTCTGTGTACAATATATATTGTATTTGATGAGATAGAGAACTGAGTGACTACATGCAGATGTAGGGGCAGAAGGGTCCCAGTAAGTATGTCTAAAATGGGAGAAGAAAAGGTTACTGAGGTGAGAACAGGTCACCATAGAGTCATGTACTATACCATCGGTACTGAGTAACAGCCTGAGATATCCACAATTGGCCAACCCAACAGCGAGAGTTCCTCTGAGTTTCTAAAGTCTGGACATCTACTTTCCCTTTAAGATGGGTGAGCTTGTTCTCTGGACAGTCTTCTATCTCTGTATTTTTCCCCAAGCAAATCTTACTTATTATTTAATTTAAGATGGTAACCAAGTTTCCCCTCTGCCTTTGGACTAAAGAGACTAAATAATCTTAAGTCTTTGAAGTCATAGCAGATGCTGAGCATCTAAGTAGGGTAAGGCTCCCAATGGATGGGGCTTCGAGGGATAGTATGAGGAGAACCTTCCCCCATCACAGGAAGATGAGAATCCTACAGACACAGAAAGCTTGCTGCAGCTGGTGTCTTATGCCTGGCAGAGCTGAGCATCCCAGGCCACACTGCTACGAGTCCTGCTGGCTCTGCAAGATGGAGCATCATGGCTGAATGAAGTAAAATCTTGATTCTTTGACTACCAGGGAAGCCTTGAAGACTGTGGGGGAAGGTCGCAGGTGGGAAGGATTCATCAATCACAGCCGCACCCTTCCCTCATCCTTTCATCCCTACTGTATGCTACTTTTCCTAAACATTTTTCACTTCTCTGCAACCCCAGCTCTACCAGTTTTGTCTAGAGATCTGAGTTTGTTGCTACCACCTTATTTCTGATCTCCAAGGAGAAAGAAGTTAAGAATTCAGGTTAGAGAGTTGGGATGGGTATTTGCTGACCACTTCCATCCTGGGGCTGTCCTTCACTGATAACAGTCGAGATAGGAAAATGGTAATTAGCATAGTATCTGGCACACAGTAGGTGCTTAATAAATACTTTTTGACTGCTTAGAACTTCTCTGGCAACTAAACTAATTAACCAAAGGACAAGTACGGTGGGTGGACAGATTTTACTTTGTGCACAAATCTGAGACAGTTTCAGTGGAGGAAGCCATAGGGATCAGACAGTCCATGAGAGATAGAAATTCTGGACATATACAGAGGCTCAGGGATAAAGATTATGAAAAGTACTTTTACAAATGACATGTTTAGTTTTCCAGTGATAGCAACCCTGATGGTTCTTACAGAAGAGTTGGGAGAAGGAAAGAAACACCCATCTCTGGACCTTACCAGTGGTACTGGCCTTCATTTTTTATAGCCTGTTTTTATAGTCAACTCTCAGTTATTTCTACGTACAGGAAGGAATTCCCCCAATAGAGTAGTTGAGGTTTCAGATGATCTAGAGATTCCAGCTAGCCACCTATCTAGAGACCTTTCTAGACCCTGGGGAATAGATGGGTAGCTTGATCAAAGGGACCTAAGGAACTGGAGATGGGGAGACATTTGGGAAGTTAGTCAAAGGCTTGGGTTAGCCTCTAGGCTAAGGACGATTGAAGGAAGGGAAGTACCAGACTCACAAATGTCCTAGGGAGGGGATGCGATGGTTCATTCCTCAGAAATTTTCTAACCTTGGATAAAGGAGGAAGAGGTCACTATGTATTGCTGTCCAGAGGTCAGCTAGATGGACTGAGAGTTAAAGTGCTCTTTAGCTAACCCTGGTGAGTGGGGAGGTACTATAGAATGGTGTCTTCCCTTCTAGCCACAAATACCTTCCTCTTTCAGATTACCTTTATATTTTCTGTAAGTATGTATGTATGTATATATAATATGAAAGTATATACACATATATGTATGCACATATATAACCATATACACACATGTGTATACATACGTATATATTTTGTGTACATATATACACATATACATACGTGTGTGTGTGCGTGCTTAGTTATTTTTATGCTTCTCTCTCCCATTAAAACATGAGCTCCTGGAGAACAGGAATTGCTTTTCTTTGTATTTCCAGTGCTTAACACAGTGTTTGACCCATGATAATCATTTACTAAATGCTTGTTAACTAATTCTTCTCCATCTTAAGGTGCACATTTTTCGTGAAGTTTAAAACCTCATGGCACGGAACTAGCTGGAAAGACTTTGAATTTAGATCCAGCAGAGGTTTTGTGTGTGTGTGTGTGTGTGTGTGTGTGTGTGTGTGTGTGTCTCTTCTGCATGCACCTGCCTGCCTGAATGTCTGTTGTCCAAGGACCAGTCTAGTAAGCTCATCACTATAGTGCTAGGCACCATCTGGCTTGAGATCTGCCTTCACCGAGGCAGTACACTCCTCCCAGACCTTTGAATTCCTGAAAAATGGCAAATAAAATGGTGGGGATCTGCAGTCCTGACTAAAAGCAGACATCCATTATACCATGGGTTGTAGCAATTTCTAGCCAGAGCCTCCAATGAGTTACAAGGGTATGAGAGTTTTGAAACTGCAAGAAAAGACAATTTTGCGGTTGGAGTAAGCTGTTGTAATATAGACAGACCCTGGAGACAATCCTGCACATGACTGAGACCTAATGACATTTGAAGAGTCAACTTAGAAAGAAGTCAAGATTCCTGAGATGGCTGGGAGAGGGGGTAACTATTTTCTGGATGGAGCAGTAGAGTTGGGGGCACAGATGAGGAAATGATAGGGAGAGCTGGGAGATTGCTGTGATCATTTACCATCATGTTCATGATAATTTATCCTTTGTCATCTGTTGAGTTCACCCACTCTTTACTTCCCTTTGACCTCACTCCTACCACATACGCTTTCACATCTCAGGTTGGACTCACTTCTTACCTGTCGCTGTAAGCTGCTGCTGTTGCTGCTGGCTGAGCATATCTGTAGGCTGCATAGCCCCCCTGCAGGGACAAGAAAGAGGGAGAGAAAAGGCAGATGAGTGTAATGGGCCTGAGGAGGTTTGCATGCTGAAAAAGGATAGGGTTAGAGAGTGTACCCGTGGGACTAGATTTTTAGAACGAGCCCCTAAGCCCTTGAGGACCCAAGTTCATCGATATATTTAGCGCATTGCAAAACATTGGAAAACAGAGAAGACCTGGAAGGGGAAAGACTAGCCCTTAGCCTGAAAGGAATAGTACTCCTGATTTCTCTACCCAGGTTGCTAAATTGAAAAAGTGAAATACACTTTACTGGCAGGGAGGGATCCTTCAGTGTTGTGTCATGGATTCCTTTGGCAATCCGATGAAGTCTATAGATTCCTTCTCAGTAAAATGTTTTTAAATTGTAAAATAAAATGTAAAGGAAAATTATAAAATACAAAGGAAACCAATTATATTGAAATATAGTTATCAAAATATCAAAAAAATTTTAAAAGTTCACAGACTCTCCTGAAATCTATCCATGGATCCCTTCAGTTTTGGACCTTAGGTTAGGAATTTTTTATGTAGGGGGATAAAGAAAGCTCTCTGAGTCTTGCAGAAGGGCTCAGGGATGGCATCTGATGCTCTCCAATGAGATCCAAGCCTTGTCCGTCTTTTCTACATCAAGATGAATTGATTCTCCTTGATAGGATAACACACAAGACAGTTAAGTAGGTGGTACTGCTAAAGTGAGGTAAGGGTAGGAGGGGAATTTTATAACAAAATTACAAGTTTTTAACTAATTGGAAGCAATGGGGGCCAAGAATCTTTATGAGGAAGGAAGGATTCCTTTTTCTCCTGGAGATGCTGCGGAGTAAGGGGGTAGGGATGAGAAAAGGCACATTAAGTACAGTAAGTTCTGCTATCTGCATGTTGGGTTATACACTTTGTGAGGGTACCATCATCCTCCTCTACCATTAAGAGGTAGTAAAAGGCAATTCCATCAAAGTTAGCATGATTAGGAATAGAAATCTGTGATCTCATCTCTTCTCCTCTCAATATACAGTCTTTCATTGTTGGTGGTTGACCTTAGTTCTAGAAGAGGACCAAAATGACATCACTATATTGGGGTCAAGGTACAGTGTGTCCGACTGTGGCTGATTAGACCAAGCTTAGAAGGTGCTACCATAGGTTGGACATAAATATACTGTCTTTCATACAGGAAGATCAATGTCGTTTGATTAGTTTAGATTATTTCGACCCCACTTTCCTAATATACACCAATAATTGAGAGTTAACTATAACGGGCCACAGGAAAACACAGGCTGGACACAGAATTGATAACATCTCTCTCTGTATGTTCCCTAATTGTTCTGGGCCCGGGGATCATCTGAACTGCGGGATCCATCCCATTGGCTTACACACAATTATGGGGGAAGTAGGGTTTTATCCCCTGAAATGGGTAGCTATGGGGGCGGGGCACACTTACATAAATCTCTGCGCCATAAAAGCCATCCTGATACACGACCCTGGAAGCAAACGGACAAGAAAGTGGTGGGAACGCTGGAGAGGTGGGGTAGGCCGGCTCCGGTGTCTGCTGAGGAGGGAGGGGGCATGGTGCCAGCCCTGCCCATGGGACTGGCATTTTAACAAGCGTTTGCTCCAGTGCCCTGTTTTGGTATAACAATAGAGTAACACCCTTGCTATAGTCAGTAACTTTTTCCCCATAAGCCTAGGGGGCCTCTCAGCCCCAGTCTCATTTACTACCCCCACCCCCACCCATCCCCACCCTCATCCCAGGGAACTGTGGTCCCCATTACACATCAGAGGGTGCTAGGACCCTGGGATGGGTGGGGTTTGTCCTCAGTTCCTCAAGGAGGCAGCTGGGGAAGAACTATAAATGGACCCTGGTCTTCCAGTTGTGAGGTTCCCTGGTATCATCAACATGCTGGGGGACACCAAAGATGCTCAAAGGTATGACTAGTGGTATGAGCTTACAAGTTTCTGACTAAAGGCCTTGAGTGAACAATTTTAGAGAAGTTTCCGGATTGTTCATCACCCTATAGTGAGGATAAGGACCAGATATATGATGTCTACTGGAATACCCAGGTCAACTACCTCTAGCAACATGTCAGTACCTTTTCTGCAACTTAGGATTTTTAGAGAGTTGCTTAGGAGGCTGAGAGGGAGGGTAAGTGACTTTCCCAGGGTCCACATAACCCATATATGTCAGAGGTCCTTTTGGCTCTGGGGCTGGCTTCCTCTCTGCTGGTCCCATTTGACCCCTTTAATATGACTAAGAAATTTTGAGACCAGAGACAATTTGATATAGTGGATAGGGTATTGACCTTGGAGTTAGGATGACCTGGGTTCAAATCGGGCCTCACACACACCCTGTGCCTCTGTTTACCCATCTGTAAAGGGAAGCGATTGTTGGATTCAGAGGCCTCTAGGTCTCTTCCCGATCTCAATTTACGATCCTGTGATCCTACTTCGTAATTTCCCAAAATGTTTCTCAAGCAATTTATACTTTCTTTTTTCTTCCAAGTTGATCAGCCCCCCTCTGCCTTCCCTAGAGTTCTCAGATTTCTGTTCCCCTTTCTTGGCCTCTATTCCTTCTCCATCTCCCTACTCTTGAAATTTCCCAAATAGTTCCCCATCCTAGGTACTCACGCGCCATATGTTGGAATGGGGGGAGGAGGTGGTGCGGCCCGAAATGTGTTATAGACAGCCCGTCCCCGACCTCGTAAGTGTGCCCCTCGGTATGCTACTGCTGTGCCTGTTGTGGGGTATGGGAATCCTGTTACTGCAGAGAAAGAGGAAGGGAAAAGAAGTCACCACATGGAGTCATCCAACAAAGAAAAGAAATGAGGGTCAGGGGAAAGAGGTCAATTAAGTTTTTACCTGAAAGGAAGCAGGGATATCCAGTATCTTGCTAAGCCCCCTGATTCCCTGATGCTCCCTGTTCAGTCTCAAAAGTAGAAGCTGCAACCCCAATAATATTTCCTTACTTCTTCCCTATTCTTCCTTCCTGACCCTGAGTAATGCCGTATTGCCCTAGAAGTTACTTTGAGGAATGATAGCTAAACAACAGCCACCCCTTTGTTGGGGTGGGATTTCTATATGTGCGTGGGAGAGCCTTCTAGGATCCTGCCATTTCTCCTCTCCCCTTGCTCAGGTTTCAAAACGACATGTCTCTTCCCTTCTGCACACCTTACCTGCATAGAATTCAGGTCCATATACAGCACCCACCACGGGGTTTAACTTCCAGCCTGGGACAGAAAAACAGGGGCAGTCATTATATCCAGACCCCTTAATTACCCCACTTCCCACCAAACTACCATATATCTCTGCACTCTCTGAACTTTCTCCACATCCCATCCTACTTCTTTGGATTTGGGCTGCCCTGGGGCACGGGGCAGCATGGGGAAGTGCTAAGTACTCATGAAATGTTTTGAACTTTAAAAGTTGGACATTGTAAAGGCCTCCAGAGAAAGCAGGCCAGAAATACCACCCATAGATTGCACACCCTACTCCCTTGGGACCAGGGGTAGCCAAATTAATGAAAGTCTGAGAAGGGAACCTAAGACTCTTGGACGTCTCAGTTCCCCAATTTTTCCAGCTGAGCTATGCTACTATCACCATTGCTATTGATAGGAACAAGGATAAGCCAGTCTCTCAGAGTTGCTGCTAAGTCACCAGGCCTGTTTCTTCTACTTGGTTCTTCTATATAAATAACTCCTAATTAACTAACCTTGTGGGTTATTCCATCCACCCCCCCTACCCTCTGACCCCAGGCCTACTCCTCTGTTAGTGGTTGTGTGCTCTAGGAATAAAACTCCTTTTAACATCAACCTAAGAAAAAGAGAATCATGAGGGGTAAAACAGCTACATGGTGTATATATACCCCATCAGTTTGATTTATGCCACAACTTCCCTAGGTTAGAACTAATAATTCAGAGTGGAATGTACTTGGAATGTAATATCAATTAAGTTATGATGCTCCATTTCTGTCCCTGAAACTAACATGGTTGGCATTTTATTTCTGTTCTTGGTGCTAAGTCTGGTCCTTTATCAGATGATATTCACCGATTTCTCACCCTTCCCCTTTTCAAAGGAACATCTATCCTCTCTTGCTAGAGGAGGGAAAGGGAATCCAGGTGAGGTTGGAGGATATGGCAAAAGGGTAGGTTAATGTCCCTGACATCCCTGAGAATGGGGCAAGTTGTAGTGTAGAGAAGGAATTGAAAAGAGCTGAAATTCCCCATTATGAATACATCCATCACATGTGTAGAATATGGATTGATAACTGATAATAAATAAAAGTCAAGGTTTGGCTTTTTAAGAATAATGGAAGCCACTTTAAAGTCCAGGATAAACTGAGATTTATAATGAATATTAAGAACAACAAAAGATTCTATTTTAGTTACGGAGGTGGCAGGACAAATTGAAAGATTTTTAAGAAGCGTAGGGTGAATGCCTGGGGGCAGATTTCCTTCTATTTCTGGCAAAAGTAGATTGCTTTTCCTAATTATGTGAAAGTGAGCTTAACTTTGATTTTTCAGAAAATCCTAGAAAAGAACATTAAAGAGAGGGCTAGTGAATGGCTAGGAAGGGAAACAGTGATCCCAAAGAAATAACCTGACTACATCAAGAGCAAGTCATACCAGTGTTTCTTTCTTTTTTTTTTTAAGGACAATATTACTAAATCAAATGAGGGGAATGCTATGGATTTAGTTTACTTAAACTCTATTTTATTTTTTAAATTAATAAATTTTTAGTTTTCAACAGTCATTTGATAAAGTATCTCAAACTATTCTTGTGGGAAAGACCGGCAAAATCTGCATTAGCTAATATAATCAGATAGATTAAGAACTGGTTGAATGGCTGTGGCAGGAGGTCATCAGTGAGTAACCCCAGGGATCTGTGCTGTTTCATATTTTTATCAATGACTTGGATAAAGTGATAGATAGATGGTATTCTCATCAAATCTGCAGATGTGACACAAAGCTGGAAGGGCAGCTAACACGATGACAGATTTCAAAAGAACTTTGATAGGTTAAAGCATCTGGCTGAAGTTGAATTTCAATAGGGATAAATGTAAAGTCTAACACTTGAAGTTAATATCAACTTCACAAAGATAAGATGGAGAAGATATGGTTGGACAGCTGTTGTGAAAAAGAGCAGAAGGCTTTAGTGGACCACAATCTCAAAATGAATCAGCAGTGTGATGTGGCAGTCAGAAAAGTTAACTTGAGCTTCACTAAAAAGGGACAGTGCTTCCAGGAGCAAGGAGGTGATAGTCTTTCTATACTTACCTCATGTCAGCCCTAACCATTCTGGTTCAGTGATTTAAGAAGGACATTTGTGAGTTGGAGAATGTCCAGGGGAGGGGAACTGGAATGGTGAGTGACCAAGAACAAGATCTGTTAAAGGAACTGGACATATTTAACTGGTGAAAGACAGACTTGGGAGCTGTCTTATAATATTTGACAAGCTACCACAGGTGGGAAACCTGCAGCCTTGAGGACACACGTGGTCCTTTAGGTCCTCAAGTACAGCCCTTTGACCCAATCCAAACTTCATAGAACAAGTTTCAAAAGTTTGGAATCAGTCAAAGAGCTGCTCTTAAGGATCTAGAGGGCCAAATGTGGCTTTGGGGCCGCAAGTTCCTTACCCCTGCCAGAATGTAGAAGAGGGATTGAGCTTGTTTTGTCTCCAGAGGACAGAAGCAGGAACACTGGCTGGAAATTGGAACAAGGCAAATCTAACCTTGATGTCAGGACAAACTTTCTAAGGATTGGAGCTGTCCAAAAGTGCAATGGGTTCCTTAAGGAGGAATGGAATTCTTTCCTTGGAGGTCTCTAAGCAGAGGCAGGATGAATACTTGTCAGGTATTCCTTTTGGGTATGAGTTGGACCAGATGGCTACTAAGGTCATTTCTACCTCTCAGACTCTATAATTCTGTTATTATGGGTAAGGAAGAAAAACAAAATGACTCAATTATTTTGCCTCATTTTTTCTTTATCATAGAGAATGACTTTCAGAGTGATAAGTATGGAATAAAAAGGGTTAACTGGGCATTGAGACCCAAGATAAGATAAAGGAGCTATAACTGAATGCCTTAGCTGCTTTCAATGAGTTCAAGTCGCCAAGCTAGAATGAACTTAAGGACATGATTGCTGAGTTCCTGTACTTCTGATACTTCATACTGATGAGATTTCCATTAACTCACATAACTGTTACTGGGCCTCCATTTTCTGACTGGTAAAAGTGAGGAAATTGAACTAGATGACCGCTAAGGTCCGTTGCAGCTCTAAATCTGTGAATAGTCATACAGAATGTAGAGTACTATAAGACTGAAGATAAGGAAATGTACTTATTTTCATAAAGGGAAAGATCACATTTTTTAGACTCTAGGTCACTGGGTTTGTCTTCAATTCCTGGAAATTTTTGGAGATTGTATCATTAAATGGATACTTAATGAGCCCTTGGAAAGGGAAGGGATCACTAGAAGCTAGCACATGCTTTGAATGATATAATCAGAATTTAAAAAGATCTCAAGAGCCTAGAATAATGGGCTATCATTATATTTTATCATCTATTTATTATTATACTAATAGTTCACAATACAACTTAAGGTTTATTTACCAAATTCCTTCTAGCAGCAAACTTTTGAGGTCAGCAGTAAGGGTATTTTTATTGTACAGATGAGGAAACTGAGGTTCAGAGAAGTTAAGTCACCTGCACGTGATAACAAAGCTACTATGGTTATGCCACTTCACTAACTTAGATTCTTTTTCTATAAAAGGGTTATAATTAAAGTTGTATTAGTTAGTCCACAGGGCTATCCTTAGTAAAGAGCTTCAGATACCGTAAAGCACTATATAAATGTAAGCAATTTCTATTTACAATCCAATAAGATGAAAATGAATGGAAAAAATGTAAAGTTTTATACTCAGATTCAAAATGCCAACTATAAAATATATCATGGGGAGATAGAGATCAACTCATGTATAAAGGAGTGGATAGTGCTTAGAAAGAGGGAGTAATCCTTTGACACTAACTGGCTGTGTGCCCTGGGCAAGTCACTGAACCCTGATTACCTCAAAGGAAGGAAGGAAGGAAAGAAAGGAAGGAAGACAGAAAGAAAGAAAGGTGAGAGGGAGGGAGGAAAGAAAGAAAGGAGAGAGGGAGGGAGGAAAGAAAGGAAGGAAGGAAGGGAGAGAGAGAGAAAGGAAGGAAGAAAGGAGAGAGTGAGAAAAGAAAAAAAGGATGGAAGGGAAGAAAGGAAGGAAGACAGAAAGGAAGGAAAAGAAAGAAAGGAAGGAAGGAAGGAAAGGGAATCATATTCACTGAAATTTGCCCCTGACAGACCACATGTGGAGTATTCTCTTTTGTTTTGGGTGGAAGAACCAAAGAACGATGACAAGTAGGAGTATACGCAGATGACCAAAATGGCGAGGGGACTTGAAATCATGACATATGAGGATAAACTGACAGAACTAGGAATGTTTAGCCTGCAGAAGCAAAGTCTTGGGCGGGGACATGACAATTATTTGTCATGCCATTTTGAATGGCTGTCATATGAAAGAAAAATTAGATTTACTTTGCTTGATCCCAGAGGACAGAACTAAGACGCAGTAGTTACAGAGAGGCAAATCTTGGCTAGATAGAAGGAAAAACTTGCTCATAATTAGAGTTGTTGAAAAGCGAAATCAGAAGACTCTAGAGGTAGTAAGTTCCCTATTTCAAAATGAGGTTAGCTAACCCTTTGTGTATGTAATGTTCAGAGGGGGCTCTTAAGGCTTTGGCTAGGCTGGATGACCTCTGAGATTCCATTTTGTGATTCTATTAAATTAAAACTCCTTTAGAGTGGAAAATAAGCTGAAATAACATGTGATCCAGTTTGATGGCTTCAGGGTGGGAAGAATGGAGTAGTTCCCTGGGGTTACAGCCGTGTGTGTGTGTGTGTGTGTGTGTGTGTGTGTGTGTGTGTGTGTGTGTGTGTGTGTGTGTGTGTGTGTGTGCGCGTGCGCGCGCGCACGGGCTCATTTCCTCCTCCCAGTCAATGTTGGATTTCCTCTCATCTAGGTTCTAGGCTCATCTAGGTCCCCTCTCTTTAGGATGACCTTGCACAACTCCAGGGATCCTTTGCCTTTTCAGTTCCTGAATGATAAGGGTCCTTGGTCCCTTTTCTGGCTGGTAGGACTGAGGTTTAGAGAAGGAAAGCTGCCCAGAGCCTCTGGTAATAATGAGAAGAGCTGATCAAGGTCTTCTGGATTTAAAGTTGAGAACTGCCTGAACTTAGCCAGGCTAGCTAGCTTATGAATGACTGACCAGACTGGGAATAACACCTGGCTCACTCTCAAGACTTCCAAACCCAGGTCCTAGAAGGCAAACTAATCATAAGATCCTTCAGGAAAGAGCATCTTGAACTTGATCGTTAATGATGGGTCCATCCTTTTGTTACACGATCAGCCATATTCTCTAATGTCCATTCCCTCCATCATCTCATTTGCTCACACTGTTAAGGTCTGAAACTTATTTCAGGAATACTTATCACTTTTATGGGAAAATTGCAGGAAGTCAGAGTATTCTGGTTAGAAAGAAATATTCTATCTTCTGTGAAAACTCCACATGTCAAGAAAAAACTTCTTAATGGAGGTACTAATCAATGGGAAAAGGCAGCTAGGTGGTGCAGAATATAGACTGGAAGACCTGAGTTCAAATCTGCCACATACCAGCTATGTGACCATAGACAAGTAAGTCACTTAACCCTATTTGCCTCAGTTTCCTCATCTGTAAAATGAACTGGAGAAGGATACAGTTAACCACTTCGGTATCTTTGCCAAGAAACCCCAAAATGGGGTCACAAAGAGTCAGACATGACTGAAACAACTGAAAAATCAATGGGAAGTAGTGTGGTAAGGTAGCTAGAGTAACAGGAAGACCTGACCTGAATCCCATCTCAGTGGCTTAATAGCTGTGTGACTACCCACATCCAGAGAAAGAACTATGGAATTGGAACTCAGAATGAAGCAGACTATTTTCTCTTGTGTTTTGTTTTGTTTTTTTCTTATGGTTTCTCCCATCCATTTTAATTCTTCTATGCAACATGACTAATGTGAAAATGTGTTTTATATGAATGTATGTGTAGAACCTGTGTAAGATTGCGTGCTATCTCAGGGAGGGAGGGGGAGAAAATTAAAGACTTATGGAAGTAATTGCTGAACACTGAAAACAAATAAATTCATTTTAAAAAATAGCTGTGTGACTGTGGGCAAGTCACATGAGCTCGCTATGCCTCAACATCCTCATCTGTCAAACAGAGGTGATAATAGTGCCTACCTCACAGGACTGCTTGTGGGAACCAAATGAAATGAAGTAGAAAAAGCACTTTACAAACCTTAGGTTACTAGATAACTATGAGTTTTCATCATGACCATCACTGTTGCCACCCATGTAACAGGGCTAGTAGCATGGAGGTCAAATCTTGCCCCTTCCTCCACCCTCTGTTCCCTTCCCACACATTCTCTGTTGGGGCCATCTCTGAATGGGTGAAGGAGGAACTTGGCCCTTCCTGTCAGCACTTCTGCTTCTGTTCGTTTCTTCTCTACCTGTTGTTACTTAGACTGTACAAAATATCTCTCGGGAGAATATTTGTAAACCAGATGCTGAACATTGTATTAGAAAAGAACCTTTGGATAATTCAGTCCAACTAAATTTTTTTAATTGACCCCCTACAGTGAGGTCCAAGAAGAGGGAGGGACCTACCCAAAGATCCATAGCATTTTGGTGGCAGTAACCACGGCAAGAACTTATTTCCTTATTCCTAGGCTATACATAGGCTCTAAATCACCTCATATAGGCATTTTCCTAATTCTTACTCAAAAATAAGATTGATTGCATTTTAAAACTCATTCATTTACTTTCATAGACAAAACTAATTTTTTTTCCCCGTTGAAGATTTCTGGAGATGAGTTTTGCTGTTGTAGATGGAGGCAAGAGTCACCATGGAGTCAATGATGAGCAAAGCGACATGTGCTGCATCTTATCAGCAGAGTCTCCAGAGAACATAGTGCCTTCTATATTGGAATGGCATTAAAAAAAATCATATTCTAGGACATGCCAGTGAATAAATTTAGGTGAATTTGTTACTGTTACAAGGGCATATGGTGATTTTTTGTCTGACCTGATTGGTCTCAATCATTAAAAGCCCTGATTTAATCTTTCATGGATAGACTGCCTTCTGTTTTTTTCCCAGAGTTTTAAAACCCTATTCAATTTCATGTAGAAACTAGGCGAAGCCTGGAGAGTCCTCATGTAGTGAGCTACCTAATAATTTTTTAAAATTTTATTTTTATTTTTTCCTGTGGTGGATCTGTGATTTCATTAATGCGGGTACCACCTCCCATAGTACTGGTTATAATCCATCTGTATCTGCCCATCCTATAATACCCTTTCCTAATCCTCCCATAAATCCTCCACAGGAGGAGTAAACCTAGAGCTCTTGACATTGTGTGGATACTAATGTAGTGCACTGGTCGTCCAACATGAGTGTTCAAGAGGTAGTATAAATGGACCCAGAAAGAGGAAGAGTTCAGAATGAGTTCAAATCCTGCTTTAGACATACTATCTGTATGATTCTAGATAATTCATTTAACATCTCTAGGCCTCCGTTTTCTTATCTGTAAAATGAGTAGGTTGGATTGGATGACATCTATGGTCCCTTCCAGTTCAAAATCTATGATCACACAATTCATCAATTAGCCCTTGCTCTCTCTATCTTTTACCCCCTCTAGTCAGATACTTTTCTGATGCTGTCTTCTATGCTGCTTTTCTTGCATAATTCTTTGTTTGTAAGGTTTTGTAGCCTACTCACACCCACCAGATGCTTGTCATTGCTCTTTGTGTGATGTTTAAGTTTCTTACTTTGGGAAACTATAAGGAACATGGTGTGATATTCTTAAACTGCAAGTGTTCAATCCTAACCCAACCCACGTTCCCCCTATAATTCCTAACACCTTCACCTAACCCAATCCTATCATCAGTAGACCAGCAAAATTTGAAATGGTTGGAGACACAACTGCTCTCTCCTACAGTCACAGAGAAATTGATTCAACAGTCACATGACACATCTCTGAATGTGCCTTAGCAATTGTGTCCTTCGCATTAAGTTCTGTTGATTGCAGGGGGATTTGGTGAGAATGTGCGTACAGCAAGCTGTCTGCACCACAAAACAAAGCCAAACTAAACCTTACATCCTGTTGACTTGCCTGCAAACAGCCCAGATTATTAGCTATTTGGTAGGTGAAGAGCCAAAAGGATCATCATTGGTGTTTTAGAGGGTGCCAAGCTTGATAGGAGACAAAAACTCTAACGTGGGCTTAGTTCACATTGACTGAAGTACACCTGCCACAGATAAAAAAGGGACAGTCCCATTGTTTTCTGCTTCAATTCAGAGTGTTTGTGCTCGGTTTTGGGGGCTACAGTTTAACGAGACCATTAAGTAAAGCAGGGCTTCTTCAATTTTTCCCACTCCGGACTCCTTTTCCTCCTTTTCCTGGCAGTCACTGTTGGCACTGTGTGGTCTAAGGACATGCACAGTGCAAAGTGTACATGCTTTGTGTGCAGAACCAAGGCTGTAGTTAAGTTGTATGATGAAACATGGGCAAACATTGCTGGAAACACCCTGGATTTATTACACGTTACATTTTTAATTAATTTTTGGTTTTTGCGCATTCAGAAAACTTTAACTGTTGCCAAATTTTTCATGATCCTATATGGGGTCAAGGCCTGCAGTTTAAGAAGTGCTACAGTAGAGAACATCTGGATAAATAGAGGATTATGACTCAGGATGTTGTAGTCTATACCACATAAGGATAAATGGAAAGCCCTAGGAATGTCTATCTTGAAGGGAAGACTTGGGGTGTTGGTATGTATGTTTAGAGTGATGATAGCTGTCTTCAGTGTCCAGAGGGCTGTGGAGGAGGGAGTAGATTGATTGTTTGACCTCAGGGGGAAGAACTACAAGCAAGGGGCATAAGTTGACAAGAGGCCAATTTTGGTTTGACACCAGGAAAAACTGTCTAACAAATACAGCCATCCAAAAGTGGAACAGGATGCCTTCTGAGATGGAGTGATTGATTTTCAGTCATTTTCGACTCTTCATGCCCCCTGTTTGGGATTTTCATGACAAAGATACTGGAGTGGTTTGCCATTTCCTTTACCAGCTCATTTTACAGGTGAGGAATCTGAGGCAAAAAGAGCTAAGTGACTTGCCCAAGGCCACACAGTCTGAGGCCAGATTTGAACTTAGGAAGATGAGTCTTCCTCAGTCTAGGCACAGCACTCTGTGCACTATACCATCTAGCTGCCCCACAGCACCACCTAACAACCTTGAAATGGTAAGTTCTCCTTCAATGAAGGTCTTCAAGCAGAAGCTGGACACCCCCTTGTTGAGTATGTTGTGGAAAGGATTTGCTTTCAGGTATGGGTTAAACCAGGTGGCCTCTGAATGTCCCTTCTAACACGAAATCTCTGTTACTCTTTTGAAGGATGCATTTCTTACTGGGCATGTGAAAAATCTAGCAGAAGCAAAGCAAGGACTTCTGGTGTAGAATGAGAAAGTCTAAGTCATTGGGTGACTTGCCTTGTCCAAGAGAATTATGTTCAAAACAAGTTTCTATAATTTAAAAAAAATTTCTTTTTTATATTATAAAAATCAATTGGGTAAATCACTTGGGGGTCTGTGACATCTGAAGAGTCAGGTGACCTGATTTGACATGCAAATGCTACCTTTGCAAATTAAATCATATATAGCTCCATAGGTTTGTCCTCAGTTTCCTTTAATTTCAGATAATTAATTTTAACACATGAGAGAGAGCTGGAAAGGATAACCCAAATACTGTTGTTTC
Source organism: Potorous gilbertii (assembly GCA_028658325.1). NCBI lineage: Eukaryota > Metazoa > Chordata > Mammalia > Diprotodontia > Potoroidae > Potorous > Potorous gilbertii. The sequence continues at coordinate 498,219,772 of CM053770.1, forward strand.
ACCAGGCTCACAAGAATGAGTCACTTTTGAGAGTGGATATGTTATTCAGAAAGTTGGTCTCGTGGGTCCTTTCATGCGCGCGCGCGCGCACACACACACACACAGAATCACTACCTTTTCAACTGTGAAAGACCCTGAACTTTAGTAGTATATTTGTATACTAAACCACCCTTCAGTAGAAAGTGTACTAGAGCAGCTATCAGGGAAACCAAGTACGGGTTCCAGCCCTGCTATGAATTTAATTTAGCTGGATTATTTAATTTATCTGGATCTCAGCTTCCTCATCTGTAAAATGGATAACAGAATCTTCAGAATTCCTTTCAAGATTGTGATCATGGTTTCTCCTCCAAAATGACACAGTGGAAAGAGGGTTGGTGTGGAGTCAGAAGACGTGGACTCGAATCCCCATTCTTCTGCTTAATATCCAGGTGATGCTGGGCAAATAATCCATGTCTCTGGTCTTCATTTATAAAATGAGGGCTTGAACTAGCTGCTCTCAAGCCCTTTTTTTTTTGCTGTGCTCCTATTACCACATAAATGTAACTTCTTTTAAGAAACACTGACAAAAATGTTACAAAAGCAATACTGCAGAACAGTATAAGAATATACATATATTTATATAATATATACAAGATATATATAATATATACATAATTATATAGATTTATATTTGTTATTTATAACAACATGTGTTTAATTATAGTAATGAGGTTAAAGGTTATAGAGAGAGGGGATCCTATCTCCAAAATACCAGGGGATATGGAGAAGGGATGGGAACAAGGGATCTCTCCAAATAGTGGAAATCCCCCTATCATCCCTATGTTGTACCTTTAATGACAATTTAATTATCTTACAGAACTCATCATTTATTTCCTCTTTCTGGCAAGGTAGTCTGTAATACACTCCTATTAAAGAATCATAGATTTAGAACTGAAGGGACTTCAGATGTTATTTAGTCTAATTCCCTCATTTTGTCAGGTCCTAGAGAGGCTAAGTGACTTGCCCAGGGATATTCAGCTAGCAAGTGTTTGAAACCAGATTTGAACTCAGGTCTACCCACCTCCAGACCCAGCACCATATCTACTTGCTGCCTCCAAGTCACACAGCTGGAAGATAACAGCCTAAGAATTTGAGCCCAGATCCCTTGACTCTAATTCCAGTGCTGTTTTTACTATGTCACACTGCTGATGTAGTAATGCATTTATGATTCTATGGAAAATGGGAATTCTCCTTAGATTAACTTCCCCTCATATACATTTATACACGTACTGTCTACCCATTTGGGAAAATCCCAGTAGCCTTGAATAAGGACAGACAAACTGTATTGGGCAAGAAGATTCCAGGCTCTCCTCAGACCTTATGAACCCTCTGTTGACCCTCTTCTGGCCTGAAAAGAGAGAGCTAGGAAGACAATGTAGGCGAGACTACCATTTTGTAAATATGAAAATCAGATCCTTTCAGGTAGCCCCTGAAGCCTGACCCAGAGCAGAATGGCCACCCGACCCCTACCTGGACCTCCATGCTCTCTGTCGCCTTACCGTTTGTGTAGGGATTCGTGGTCTTCTTGTTGGTCATAACCCGGGCTGTGGCGTTATTTACCTGCCCAGAGAGAGAGGGTAGGCTTAGCATTAGCACCTTCCCTCGGTCCCTGCTTGGACCCTGTGAGCTGTCACTACGTTTACTAAGAAGTCCTGAACTCCAGTTTGTTGACTGGGTGGCTGTAGGCAGTCTCAGGAATGGAGGATAGAAGGAGGCATGGGAAGCCTTAGCCAGTGGCCTTTGCCAACATCCCAAACCCAATCCCATTTATCCAGATCCTCCTGCCAAAATTGTCCAGCCCCTGGTTCCCAGACTGTCATCTCCGCATGCAACCCTCTCCCTCCCCTGAGAGTTAGTTCCTCAACTGATCCTTGTTCGGACCTAAACCGTAGACATGGCCACCCTGGAAGTCATTCCATCCTGCACCACAGCCTCTCACCTCTATCTTCTAGCTCATAGATACTCTGGTAGAGCCAATTCAATTCAATTAATATCAATTCAGTTCAACAAACTAAAAGCCTAGCACCATAGGTCTTTGCCATCAAGTTGGTATGCAGAGTCCTGTAGTGGCAAGTGTCCAGACCTTCAGGCAAGCCCAAACCCCATACTTATGCTCCTTTCCTCCTCTCCAGTCCCAATGTCCTGCTAAGGGGTCAGCTTGGTCCCCTTCTTTCCCTCCCTCCCCACACCTCCCTTCCAACAGCAGATTATGCAAATTCATTTTTAGGCAGGACTCTCTCATGGGGTGCTGTCTGCTCTCATTCATTCATCTGCCTCGGCTAGGACTCTCCACAGGCTCAAACATGGAAGCCCTTGCTAGTCTTTCTTATATTTCCTCGGTATTGCTGCTTATTCGTCACAGTGTTAAAGGCTTCACTGCCTGTGATCAGCCACCAGAATCTACATGTGCTGTCTATATTAAATAGTTCTATAGAGGAATATATGCCAAAATGCACCCACTCCAACCTTGTGGGCAGTAACCAGAACTGTGTAGATCAGGGTGTCTTTTGGGACTCCACAGAACCAGAGGGAGGCCATTCCCAGAATGGCTATGAAGGGAAAATGTGTATATGGGGGACAAGTGGAGGATATGTACTATTTTTTACTTTGTCTATGAGGGAAAGGGGTAGTGGGGTCCCCAGTGCCTGGATGTTCTGTTAAATAATCTAGCCTCCTAGTCCTGCCCAGAAGGCTGGAAAGGACATTTTCTAGAGGTCTGAGCTACAGGACCAAGGGGATCTAGGTAGGGTTTAGGAAAATGGAAGGAAGCCCATCTTTTAGGGAAAATTTAGTGAGAGTAGAATGAAAGGTAGGATTACTGGATGGATTATATGGGACATAAGTGGAGAATAATATGGACAGGCTAAAAGATTAAAGTCCGACCCTCCATCTCCACCTACACGTGCATATACTTCATGGGTGTGTTTTTATTCCTCACTTATACAGCATTTCCTTTTGACATCTCTCTTGCCTGACTAATTTTTCGAGCCCTGAATCTTTCTTTCCCTTCCTTTCATTCTTTCCTTTCTTTTCCCCTTTCCAGCTGCCCTGACTCAAGCTCAGGGGTTTGGAGGCTAAACACTCCTTGGATATCGGCCTGACAAGGAGCCCAGGGATCCAGTGGCATAGGCCCATACCTCTCAACACTGGGCTTTTCCTAACTGGAATGTTCTTTCCTTCCTAATCCAGAGCATGGTAGGATTTGAGAAGATGAGGTACAGTAGGTGAGAACAATTTGGTTCTGCTAACTTAGACAAACTGAATCCCCTCACTGCTCCTACACGCTGTTGGCCCAGGCCCAGGCCCAGGCCCTGTCATTCCTTCCCCTGCTATTGTGTCTAGGGACCAGCTCACAAGTTTCCAATTATTTTCCGCACCAGTACAGAAGATGAAATCAAACCAATCCGAATGAGCAGCACCACACACACACACACACACACACACACACACACACACACACAGGGAGCATGCATCCCGGGACCCGGCTCTCTGTGCCCCAAATCAAGGAGGGGGATGGGTGGTCTATAGCAGTTCTCCCACCACCTCATTCTGACAACTTGTGCCAGCTTATACATGTGCTCAGTGCCATACACTGATGCCATTTCAGTACAGGCTGGAAATTGTGGGGAAGGAGTGGGGAAGGAGGGAGTCACTGAGATTGCATGAGGCTAGAGGACATGGGAAAGGAGGAGGAAGGGATAGAAGGAGGTCAGAGAAGGAAGCTGCCTTTGGGTGGTGACAGATTCATCAGAAGGTTGAAAGGCTGCCTGGGGATGGGGAGCAGGAGCAGAGAGCTTCAGCTGAGCTCAGTCCTTCCTCTTGCATACCAGTTTATTCTGCCCCTCCCAGTCACCAGTAAGTGGCCCTGAGTAGTTGAGGGAAGGTGGAGTCAGGGTCAGCTGAGCAGACTCTATTGCCCCATCCCCAAGCCAGTCAAAGCCAAAATTCCCAGGGATTCCACCAGCTCAGGGCTGCCCCTTGGATCCTACTTCTGAAGCCAGTCTGGCAATGTCTCCTCCCTTACTTCAGGGAATAGGATGGAGGAGGAAGAGACATTCCTATCTGTTCCCAAAGAAAGGATGAAGGAGCATGGGATTGGGCTGAAAACCATGACTAAACCAAGAAAATGGAGCATCAACTGGATTCCTTAGTACCCCCCTCCCCAAGCTCCCCCTTCTCTGCCATTCTTTAAACCAGGGAAAAGAGCCTGTGGCAAAAATCCTACAGGAGTCCTACTGTCTGCCAGGCCCTGCTAGAAGCAGCTGTGAGAAGAGCAGAGGAGCCAAAGGTTTAGGGGTGAGAGGGGGGACACAGAGAGACGGGTATTACGCAGAGAGGGCATCCTTGCCCCTAATCACACTTATCTGAGCACCTCTATTTTCCGTCCCTCTACGATTGTCCCATTCAGCTTCTCTCGTGCTCGGTCAGCATCTGTGCTAGTTTCAAAAGTTACAAACCCAAATCCCTGTGAGCAGAGGAGAAGGACAGACATGGAAAGAAAGACACAGGATGAGAAAAAAGGAAAAAAAAAGGAAGGGGAGGCAGGGATGAGGGAAGAGGGAGAGGGTGACAGGGAGGGAGAAAGAAAGAGAGAGAAAGAGAGAGAAAGAGAGGGGGGTGAGTCAGGAGAGTTGATAGGAGAGACTCAGGCTGCTGAACTGCAGAAAAAGGTCTGGTTTTAGTGCCACCATCACACACAGAGAAGGCTAAGGGCACCAGGCTCTGGGCAGCAGCTGCAGAATTTGTCCTTCCTGAGCTGTTCCTCCTTGGTACCAAGAGGGATATTAACCTGGTGAAGGGCTAGAGGTGCCTGCCTTGCCCCGTCTTGGAAAGACGCTGGAGTGAGTGGAGGGAGGGGCAGAGGGTCTGAGGGCTGGGGGGAGCTGAAGCCAGGGCTTCTGGTCAGAACCCCTTGGGCTGGGCACCTCTCCCCAACCTTGATCCCAGAAGGCTCAGCCTTCCCCAGTTCTCCAAGTCCCCCTTTCCCTTGCCAGCTTTAGATGGGTACCTTTGTACATCAACCCCTGTGGATGAACCTTACCCATTCCCAACCCTGGTGCCCATGATGCCCAGGTAATCCCACCTCCAGTGAAAAGCTCCCCAAGTCAAAGCCAGGGACAGGCATGTGGGGACAGGATGCTGGTAGGGACAAGATGCTGGTTGATCCAACACTGAGGGTGGGGGAAGAGAGGTAGAGTGGGAAAAAGGGGACACAAACAGAATAGCAGGAAGTGTTCCCAAGGGGTAGGCAGAGGTCCTGTCGCTTTTAGAAAGGAAAAAGCAGCAGCAACACAGACAGCTTGGGGGAAGGTGGGAAGAGGGGAGGGGGTTGCAGGATGAGGAGGAGGAGAAGGTCAGGATTGCAGGAAAGAGGCAGGACAGGTGTGAGTCAGGAAGAGCAGGGAATACAAGCACCCGTGTTGCTCAGGGGTCCTCGGGCTCGAAGCTCTCCAGGAAGGAAACGCACATTTCACACGTTAGCCTGGCGGGACCGTTACAGCTGGGTTCGCTGTAATGATGGCGGCGTCTGGGCAGCACCCACCTTGGAGCCCCGTTCGTTAAAAATGATCTCCACGTCTAAAATTTTTCCGAATTGCTGAAGAGAGAGGAGAGAAGAGGGAACAAGTTGAGAAGCCTCATCTCATCCTGATGTCCCTTTGCAGTGTTCACCCTGAAATCTCTCAGTCCTTGTTTGAATCCAAAAGGCAGGAGAAATCTGTCTCTAAAATGAAATACTCCTTCACCCATCTGCTACCAGTTCTTATAATTCCTTTAACAGGGATAATACCTTTTGTTCTATAATTGAGAAGGCAATATATGGACATAATTCATATCAGGGACTCTTCTTACCTTGGGGATGGTAGGGTCCAGACCTACTAAATGTGCTTCTGGAAGCAAGTGACATCTTCCTTGCTTCAGTTGCCTATTAGGGCTAGGCTCTATGGAACTGATGGAGATTTCAGCTACAAAGCATTAAAGCCCTTACTCATTTACACTAAAATGTAAATGACTGATACCAGATCATTTCCTAGAAGTGTTTACTACTTTTACTATATAATATGCTCCTGTTTTTCATATGGCATTTTAGAGATGACTTGGATTACCTAGGCCAACCTAGCCACTAGCAAAACCAGCGTGAGTATCCATGTCTTCTTGTTACCACAGTTCAGTACTTTTAAAAATCACAAATCTAGAGCTGGAAGGGGCCTTCGTGGTCATTTGGTCCAAGCCCATTATTTTACAGATGGGAAATCAGAGGCCTTGGGAGATTAAGTGACTTGCCTAAGGTCACACAGGTAGGAAGCATCCATGCCACCTTCTATAATTTGAAGAGGAATGGAGTCTACTAGCAACAGTGACATCTTGGTGCCCCCAGTGCATCTGAATTGTCACTCAGAGAAATTTCCTCCTTAAGGTACATTGTAAGGAAAATAGTAATAAAAAAAATAATAAACTGTACTATAGTAAAGGTAGATAGTAAGATAAATAGTAACGATAAAAAATAAATAGCACCATAGTAATAATAGAGTATAATAAAAAATAACAATCATAAATATGAAAATATATAATATTAATAATAAAAATAACTCCGTAGGTATGACGGTAATAACGGCTGACATTTATATGGCACCGTTAAAGACATCATCTCATTGTAGATTCGCAACAATTAGCAGGCACTGTATTAGTATTGTCACCATTTCCCAGATGTAAGAACAGAGACTCAAAACATTTATCCAAGGTCACACAGCAGGGTAAAGGGAAACCAGAGAATGCATCTCCTAGCTGTCTTTCTAACTGGGTTACATTACCCCCTTCGTCATGCTAGTGCCTTGAGTAGGGCCTCTTGTCTGGTGATGAAAACAGGAGGACTAGAGCAGAATCCACCTTTGAACTGCCTTGAAAAGGAGGGAGGAAAGTAGAAGATGGGGAGCGGGGGAGGAAGAGCGCGAAGAGGGAAATTCTTTTGGCAAGTCAGTTTGGCAGAAACCTACCTGCCCTAGGGAAAAAAAGAGTAGCTGGAGAAACAGAGTGTAGAAATCCTAGCTGGGGGAAAGGCTTTTGGGAACCTGGAGGGCCCAAGAAGAGAGGAAAAGTGGCCCCAATAACGATAAATAAGGATTTCCTCAAAACACTGAGGTTCACAGCACAGATTTATTATTATTCTGTTTAAAAAAAATAAATGAGGCAAGTGAAATACAGAGAGACAATTAGAGTTGCAAACGGAGGCAAACGTAGTAAGTTGAGATGAATGACTTTAAGGAACAAAGGCTGGCACTTTTTTTTGCAACAAGAAAATGATTTCCTTTTTATTTTTAAAAATGAATTAATTTATTTTGGTAGTCAACAAAGGCTGGCACTTCTTCGTTTTGCTTCTTACACAATCCCAAGGAAGAGAGAAGGAAGAGAAGAGAAAGGCTGTGTGGTAAGATCCTTGTGGGGATTGCCAGGGGCCTCAGAGGTTAATATAATCTGATATTCAACAAGAGGCAGGCCTGGAAGGAGGTAGGGAAAAGATGAGGAAAATGGAGAAGGGATGTCCTGATGGGTCCACACATGGACTCCTTTCCCCTCTTTCTTGATAATGGAGGCTCTGGTTTTCAGTATAAGTAAAAGATGGGGGGCAGTGAGGGAGGTTAGGGATGGAGAGCTGGGCTGAGGGGTGGTAGGAGGAAAACAAGGGAGGGAAGGGGGTTGGGATGAATGCACTCACCCCGAACATTTGCCGTAGATCAGGATCCCTGAACCGGAAGGGGATGTTGGAGACGTGTAATCTCTTGGGCTGCTGCTTGTCTGTGTTCTCTGAGGAATGTAGCTGTTGGCTGTCTGTCTGTGCAGCTTCATCTGTTTGCTGGGGAGACAGAACAGGAGGCCAGTGAGATACCCTCAGCACCTATTGCTATGGCAAAGTGAAAAGCTACTTTGGAGAGGGCATCTTGTGATGTTTTACAGGCATCTCAAACTTACCAGGTCTAAAACAGAACTAATTATCTTTTCTCTCCAAACTCACCTCTCTCCTGGACTTCCCAATTTTAATTGAAGGCCCAACCTCCTCACTGTATTTAGCCAGGCCCAGACCTAGCCATGTTCCTTCACTCTGGGTATTTCCTGCTGCTGCAACCTCCAACTGGACCTCCAGACCCCAGGACCTGGAGGAGCTGCCCTGGGACTGAGTTGTCCTTATGAATGAGTCCCCAACATTGGCAAGTCATGTCTGTGCTCTTTTACTCTGGCCCATAAGTACTCCCCTTCTCCTCAGCTTCCCACATCTGTCTCAGTGAACTATAATCAAATCAACATTACCATTGCTTCTGGAGGGAACTTGTCAACTGATTGACCCATTGTTACATTCACCATCTCTGTGACTTTCAAGACCAAAATAACCTTCCTGGCACAGCACCCAACTGGTGTTGTCTCTCCCTATCAGAAAGTTCCGTAAGGGCAGGTATTATCACCCTTTTGTATCTCCAGCTCTCAGCAGAGTGCCCAGAACATAAATGACATTTCATTCATTCATTCACTACATATATTCAATCAGTTGCCACATCTTTTCATTTCTACCTCCACAGCCACTCTCCACTCAGGTAGCGACTATTTTAGCTCAGACCCTCATCAGCTTTCACCTGGACTTTTGCAATAGCCTCTTAATTGTTCTCTCTGCTTCAAGTATCTCTCCACTTCAAAATGTCCTTCAAATAACTGCCAAAGAGATTTTACTAACGTGCAGGACCAGCCACGTCTCTCCACTACTCAATAAATCCCAGTGACTATTACTTTGAAAAACAAATAAAAGCTCATGTTAATTTAGCAAGCCTTTAACAACTGGCTTCAATCTATCTTTCCAGCTTTATCACACATGACTCCTCTTCAGGCATACTATGGTCCAGATAAGCTTTCTTGTTCTACATACATGGCATTCCCTTTCCCTTGTCATGCTTTTGTCTTGGCTGTTTCCCAGGACTTCTCACCTCTATCTTATGCTTAGTTTTCTTCAATGCCACCTTCTACACGATGCCTTTCCTGATCCCCCTTGAGGCTAGTGCCTTCCCTCCAAATTGTATTTACTTATCTAAATACATGTTTTCTTTCCAGCGAAATTGTAAGTTCCTTGAAGGGAGAGACTTTTGCCCTTCTGTATCTGTATCCCTAGCCCCTAGCACAATGTCTGGCACTTAATAAATACGTGATTGATTGTTCTCCAAACTTTCAAGACCTCTGGGTTAGACCTCCACCTGAATCTGGGGAATTCTCCTGCCTTTTCGGGGTGGGGAGGAATTGAAGATCAGATCTTTCCACCCAACTTCTCTTTTCTCCTACTCCTTAACGCTTTCCCCCCTCTCCTTTATATTCCCTCTCTGAATCATGTAAGAAATGGAGTGATCCCTCTGGAGTGAACAACTCTCCAAGAAGCCTAGAGAATGAAGAGGCATAGCACATTCCCCTATTCCCTTTGCATACGTACACCTAAGCTCTGTCCCACCTTCATTCTGTTTCTATCTTGCATGTAAGAAACAGCTTCTCTGCCTTCCCTTTACATCGTAAGTCAAGGTTGCCTCATTAATGCAGTCATCCCAAACTCAGACTTTGTCTCCAGCAATCTCTAACTCACCTTTCTCTCACCATACAAGTTCATCATTTTGTAATCATATGCTTCTCTTGAGAATGTTTTCATTGTCTTCTCTAGGTCAGGCTCTTTGAGAGAGAGCTGGCTTCTGTTATATTTCCACTCACATCCTACTCCAAAGCCTTCTTAATCATGGCACTTCAGGATTTCTGAAGGCTAAGCTCTGTAAGGTCCTAACCAGACTGGAAAGGCTTTGATAATCTTCCTAGTAAGAGACCTCCAGAGACCAAGAATCGGGCCTATTCTGTCCTCAGTGGTGAAACTTCAACATATCTATCTGGAAAGATCTAATTTACCCTGGTCTGGGAGTGCCTCTACCTCTAGCTCTGGAAGAGTCAACTAAACCAACATTATTATTGCAAAGGGCATGTCAGCTAACCACCGTACTGTTCTACTCACCATCCCTGCGACTTCTCAGACCAAAACACCCTACCCTGGTCACCACTCCCCCTATGTTGTCTCCCTTATAACGTAAGGTCATTTTTTTTAATATTTGTTACCCTCCTTCCTATCCTGTGGCTCTCCCTGCAACTTCAGAACATTTGGCAAGAAGCACATTGGCCAGCATGGATTCTCCATTCTCTTTTCCCTGACATTCTTTCCTCTAGCCTTCCTTGGTCACTACAGAATCAAAGTGGGAAGAGAGGAGGAGAAGCAAAGAACCTAGATAATCCAAAAACTGGATAATGGAAACTTAGATAGAGTGGTAGATGGATTGGCTATAGTAGTTATTTCCGTGAGGATTCAGGGGTACTTGGTGGGCAAGATCAGTATTTGCTGCCTGGAGTTAACTCTTAGTCTCTTCATCAGTCTTTCTCTTCTGCCTTGACTTCCTCTGGATCCTAAGAGCTGTGGCTAAGCTTCCCATCTTCCCTAAGCTTTAAAACATGTATCATCTCTTTGGTTCCTTTTGCAAGGATGGATTCAACTGAAATTGCCTTCCAGGTCTTCTGCTCAAGGTCCTCTTGCAGTTTGGAATGCAGGTCCCTGAACAAGATTTGTTCCTTGACAATGAAGAGGGAAGCTGACCCATCCCTACTCCCCGTCCTTAAAGAATCTCAGAGTAGAAAGGTACCTTCGAGTACTCCAGTCTCTTCCTATTGCAGGTAAAGTAACAGGCCAGAGAAAAGAAGTATAATTAGGGGCAGAACCAGGTCCAGAAGCCAGGTATTATGACTTGATCAGTCCAACACTTTCTACCACACTACACTGCCACACAAGCATCCTAGCAGAGGTTCCCTTGGGGGACCTGATACAGCTCCACAGTGTGCTGTGCTCCAGATAGTAGCAAATATTTCTTAAGTCTTTCCAAGTGGTTTTTCTTTACAATGTTGTTGTTATTGTATAATTTTTCCCCTGGCTCTGTTCATTCTATATCACTTCAAACAAGTTTTCCAAGGTTTTTATAAAACTGTCCCTTTTTATCATTCTTTTGCACAATAGGATTGCATTACATTCATATACCATAATTTGTTCAGCTATTTCCCAACTGATAGGCATTCCTGGTTCTTTGCCACTACAAAAAGAACTGCTATATTTTTGCATCTAGGAGTCCTGGCATGACCAGTCTCTTCTCCTTTGTCCCCACAGTCTAATCTTTTGCCTCTGTCCTGTGGCACTTGTGAAGTGCATGTTCTCTCTGAGTGACATGTTTTCTGCACTCAAACTACAGAACCACAAACACTGTTCTTGTCTGATCTGCTCATCCTGAATAAGGAGCTGGTCATTTCCCTAACCTCCATCATTTGTGGGCCAGATATCCTGAGATATCTTTTTATGTGACTCAGACCTCCTCCAGAGACAGTTACCATCAGTTCTGTGTTTGTCTCATCTTGTGTTCTAATACAATCTTGTGGAATATAGACCTATGAGAAATCTTATACATCATTTATTCCAGCTTCCTCATTTTATAGATGTGCAAAATGAATTTCAGAGAGAAAATGATTCATCCAAATACTTTCCCTTGCCTCCCCTGTATTTTAACCAAGTATCTCATGATATTCTTGTGGAGCAGATAGAGAGATAGGGGTTAGAAATACAATCTAATGAACTCAGAAATGGTTGGATAGCTAGGCTCAAAGAGTAGTTGTTAATGGTTCAATGTCCAACATTAAATGTTTGATGTCTCCAGTGGATTAGCCCAGAGATCTGTGGTCTTGAACTATTTAAAATTTTTATCAGTAATTTAATTCTCTATGACTTGGGCATACATGGAATGTTTATCCAACTTGTAGATGACAAAGCTGGGAGGGATAGATAAAATAGTGGATGACACTTATTCAATATCCAAAAGAATCTTGACAAGCTAGAGCATCAGGGTTGAATATAAGAAGAAATCCAATAAGGCTTAAATGTAAAGTCTTATACTTGGGCATAAAGAAAATCAAATTCAGCAAGTATTACATGAGGAGGCATGGCTAGACTGTAACTGTTCTGAGGAACATCAGGAGATTTTAGTGGACTTTAAGCTCCATATTAGTTAGCAATATCATGTGGAAGCCAAAAAACCTAGTGCCATCTTGAACTGCATTACATCCACATACCTCCAGAACAGGTTGGTGATCGTTCCACTATACTGTGCTCTCATTAGGTCGCATCTGCAATATTATACTCAGTTTTGAGTACTAGGGTTCAAGAAGGACATGGTAAGATGGATAGTGTTCAGAGGAAGGAGGGCAGCCAGCATGGTGAAGAGCCTTGAATCTATGACATATGGGGATCACTAGCAAAAACTGGGTTTAGCTCTGTTCGGCCCAAAGCAGACTCAGGGGCACATGATAGTTGTCTTCAAGTATCTGAAGGTCTGCCATGTGGAGGAGGTATTAGTTTTGTCCCCTAGAGGAGAGAATTAGAAGTTCTGGGTGAAAGTTTCAGAGAAGCAAATTTAACCTTGATGTCAGGAAAAACTTTCTAAAAACTAAAGCTATCCAAAAGTGGAATGGCCTTCCTTGAGATCCCCTACTTGGAGGTCTTCAAGAAGAGACTGGATATAACTACTTGTCAAGTATATTTTGTTACAGTGGATATTCCTTTTGGGTTCTGTAATCCCAGGTTTAATAAAATACCTACTCAACATTTTCTCCAATTTGGATGATATAGTTGGAATAGAAAACAAAATATCCTTATTATACATTTCATATTCTTTAGTGCCTTTTAAAAATTCAAGTCCTTAGATGTCAGAAAATTGATAGGATATAGAATATGAAATTGAACACAATTTTCTCTCTAAATGAATTCTAAGAAGCTCAAACACAGAGTTCACTTTATCATGAAAGTTTGAACTGCTGGCCAAACACATATAAAGTTTATGTTTGCATCTATATAAAAAAGTACTCTTCATAAGGCATTGACCCTGCTCCTATATCTAGGGCTCTCTGAAAGTCAAAATAGTCTAGGGCTAACCTTTGAGAATTTATTGAATCTATGCCTAAATCTCCATGCTCTGACTCTAAATCATCATAGAAAGGCTGCTAACATTACAAACGAAGGAGATTTTAACACCTCTCTCAGGAACTCCTTCCAAGATTTCTATAAAGGAACATAGAGGCTAGAACAATGGTCTAAAATCAATAATTCTGAATGTCAATAAGGATAAATGTCAAGTCCTGAATGTGGGTTCAAAAAATCAACTACATAAGTCCAGGATTTGAAAGACATGACTAGACAATAATTCATGTGAAAGAAAGACCTGGTGGTTAGGATAAAACAGATATTCTAGGGGAAAAATCTCTATACAAGAGTGTATGTATGGGGGCATAGGGTTTATTCCCTTTGAGATGCTGGAATCACATGTATTATGTATCAAGGAATATTTTGGGGGATCAGGCTGTGGTTTGCTTTTTCTACCTCACTGGCAGAACCTTAGCAGATATGAGTCCAGGAAAAACAAATGAGGTCATTTGAATCTCCGCCTTCTTTAGGACCCTGGACAGGACCAAAGTTCTAAAGGGGTGGGGGTGGGGGCTACAGCTAAGGAGAAGGAGAGAGAGAGAGAGAGCAGTGGGGAAGGATAACCAAAGGGTGAAGTCCTGAGGAGAGCTCAGGCCACATAAGTGAATAAGGAGAGTCCCTTGGAGATCCCATGGTCTAACCACAGAAGCTCTGCTGTGGACAGGAGTAGATAAATGGGTTCAATGGCTGTAAAATTGTAACATGCTGAGAAACCCCAGAGTGTAACAAGTACACTTGCTGCCCCTTAGGGAAGATGAACCATTTTCCTACCATTTATCACAGTGGTTCAGGCAGCCTCTTGCCTTCTTTCCAATAGGCAAACTTCCTGCCTTAAAAAAAAACAACTCAAATGTGCTCAAATGCAGACAATATCTTCTTTCGCTAACTCTAACTTATGCTTCTCTCTCTCCCTGGCTCTCTCCCTTCCTTCCTCCCTCTCCCTCCCCCTTTCTCTCCCCCTCTTCCGCTATAATCCCCAGCTCTGGCCCAGCCATTTTCCAGTTTGCACACCTACTCTCCATACTATCATTTGGTCTTCCCAATATAGGAAGACTGAGTGAAATAATAGTCTTGCTGGGCCCTGGCCCTCGTCAGACTACACATGGAGTATTGTGCTCAGTTCTGGGCAGCACCTATTAGGAAGGATGGCGGATATGCTGGAGAGAATCAAGAAAACTACCAGTATGGTGAAGGGTCTCAAGATCATGATATATGAGGCTTAGTGGAAGGAACTAGAGATGTTTAGGTGGGAGAAGAGAAACTTTAAGAAAGATATGGTTGCTGTCATTAAATGTTTGAAGGGCTGTCACACAGAAGAGGAATTATTCTTGTTCTGGCTATCACCAGAAGGCAAAACTAGGAACACTCAGTGAGCAGAAGGAAGAAAAACCCAACCAAATCCATGCTTCCGCTCTGCCTCCAATCTCCATGCTCTCACTCATTTCTCAACCCTTTGCCATCTGACTTCTCACAGAATTGAAACTTCTCTCTCCATATCACCAGTGGTCTCTTAACTGCCAAATCTGATAGCCCCTTCCCAATTCTCATCCTTCTTGACCTAGTTCCAGCATCTTCTCTTTGCATGCCTTTTGGTGGACAGTTCCCTCTTTATTTCCCAGCTATTTTACTTGTTCAACTATGTTCTCCCAATTTCCCGTGGTGAATCGAATGTCCATATTATGGTCCCCATCTATATGTACCCATCAAGGATATGCCCTGGACTCTTTTTTCCTTCTCTTTACCTTTTCCCTTCCATTTTCCTCTCCTCCCTTCCTCTTCCCTTGCCTCTCTTCCTGGGAGTAAGGTTCTGAATTCAAATTCTACCTCAGAAACAGTAGTATGTGACCAAGGGTAAGTCACTTGGCTTCTTTCGGTCTCAGTTTCCTCATCTGTAAAATGTGAATAGTAATAGCACCTGTCTCTTAGGGTTGTTGTGAGGATCAAATGAAATATCTGTAAGACTTTTTGCAAAAAGAGCACTGTATAACTACTGCACTCTGTAATGCCAGCTATTGTGGTTGTTTTTGCCTAGTTATGGGCCACATTAAGGGACTTCTGAGGTCCCTCCTAATGCTGAGATTCTGAAAAGTCCTGGAACTGCAAATAGTACCTTTCTCTTTTCACACTGGTCCTACTCTCAGGAGTCTCCAAAAGCTGCATTTTCAACGACTTCTCTTCTTCTAGCGCAGGCAAAGAACCAAGATGATGGGGGTGGGGAAGGGAGGGATTGGTTTGAGATTTAGTTACTGGCTCATGGTAGTGTAACAGGCAATAGAGAGAAAGACAATGAGGACCATAGGATTTTAGACCACGAGCGACCTTAGAGATCACCTAATCCAAACCCCTTGGTTTACAGGTGAGGACATTGAAGGCTTGAGAAGTTAAGTGATTAGCCCCAAATCACACATCTAGTAAGTGGCAGGACTGGAATTGAACCCAGGTCTTTTGACTTCAAATGGTAATAACGAAATTCCCTAAAATAAAGATAAATCTTATAATGTGGCACTGTTTCTGTTGCCCAATTCAGTCTACTCTATTCTCCCTTCTGGGAGCTGACCAGACGCAGAACTGTCTTCTTTGATATTAGCTTTACTTTAAGTTGTCTTATCCAAGGCTGATTTAGGTTTATGACTCAAGGACATGTCCACAGGGTCTTCTGAGAACTATGAATAGTTTCCCATGGCTCCCCGAGTGGTCTCTGCTTGTTTATTTTGAATGCCTTCACTACTGGGAATCCACCAGTCATAGTTGAGCAATCCTGGGCAGTGTTTCTAATGAGTTTTATGACTTTGGCAAATGACTCATCTTTTCTGGGCCTCATTCACTTTTTCTGTAAAATGAAGTTAGATTAAAATAATCTCAAAGATCCCTTCTAAGTCCAAGATTCTGAATCTGGAAATTTGGAGATAATATCGTTGAGAGGTTCTTCATTTGGGAGTCCATGAATCTGTTTTTTTAAAAAAAATATTTTGATGACTTTGTTGCTTTTTTCAGTCATGTCCAATTCTTCATGACCCCATTTGGGGTTTTCTTGATGATGATACTGGAGTGGTTTGCCATTCCTTCTCCACCTCATTTTACAGAAGAGGAAACTGAGGAAACAAGGTTAAATGATTTGCCCAGTGTCATACAGCTAGTATCTGAGGCTAGATTTGAACTCATAAAGAGTCTTCTTGACTCCAGGCCCAGCTCTCTATCCACTGTACCACCTAGTTGCCTTTTGATAATTGTATTCCAATAAAATTATGTTTCTTTGTAATCCCATGTATTTTATTTTATGCATTTAAAAACATTATTCTGAGAAGGGGGTCATTGACTGTCAAAGGAGTCTTTACAGGGATAGGCTGGATCCAGCTTTAAGCCTGGTTCAGGGCTCATTGTTAAATTTTCAGAGTGAGAATTTAAACCTTAAAAATCATCAATCACTACATACCAGGTCCTGATTTATTGTTTTGTTGATTGTCTAGACTTTATAAAGTATCAATAATACAGATTTTTTCCCAACCCATACCACCACCTTCAGTTTACCAGTATACTCCTGTGTAGCTATATAAACATTATTTGAGCTCAGTAGAAGATCAGCTGGGCCCAAGGAATGAAACTGTCCCCAGACTGAAGGCTAATAAAAATAATTAGCATTTATAGAGCACTTTCAAGTTTGCAAAGTGCCTTATATCTACTATCTCATTTTAGAGGTAATTTTCAGAAGTAGCTACATTGGTGAAGTGGATACAGTCACAAGGGCCCAGAGTCAAGAAGATCTGAGTTCAAATTTGAACTCAGACACTTAGCTTAACTTATCTGCCTCAGTTTCCTCATCTCCTGGTGATAGTAACAGTACTTCCTCCCATGGTTGCTGTGAGAACTAAATGAGGTAATATTTGTAAAGTACTTAGCGTAACACCTAGCAAGTAGTAGGAAGGTGCTATATAAATGCCTTTTCCCTTTCCTTCTCCCTTCAGTTGAGCTTTACAACACCCCTGGGTCCACGACAGAAAAAAAGGTTAAGAATTCCTGCTCTGGCTCACTATTTTCCTGAGGAAAACTGAGACTAAGAAGCTTGAAGTGATTTGCCCAAGGCCATACAACTACTAAGAAGGTGGGATTCACTCAGGTTCTCTGACTTCAAAATTACAGCTCTTTTTACTACATCATGCAGTTGGCTCTGGAGGACACTGTGGCCAGAACCACATAGTAAATGAGGCAAACGGGTAGCTGCCTACAATCTTGCCTTGCATCTCTTGGAGACAGATTGTATTCACTAGGGTCTTTTTCTAGAGTAGTTCCCAGATCAAACTATTTGAGGACCATTCCCAGATGATAACTCTCTGGAGATGTTTCCCCATTGACTCTGGGGTAGATGAATGGGGGAGGCATAGATAAGGAACTAATCACTGTGATGTGAAACACTCAGTTTGCTAACTAGAAAAGGCTTCTAACCAAAGCTTAGAGCACCGGCCAGTCAGGCAGTCAAAGGAAAGAAAACCAGCTCAAACTGGTAGTGACAGGGAGAAGGTTTATATAGTTTGTACCTATGAGGCACAGGCTAAAATAACTGAAAAGATCCCCAGTATCTGGGGGCAAGGGTAAGAAAAACGTCACCCTCTGAACCTGAAGTTGATGAATCAATATCAGTAATGGAAGAGATTAGGCACCTATAGAAGCAGCCCCACTTTCAGGGATATTTGATCTTTCCTCCCATAACCTACAAATAGTACTCAGCTTGAGTGGCTCTAATGTACTTATCATCTATAATAATACATGTGTCATAAATATTTGTGGATGTGTTATACCCTATTACTAGACTTTAAGCTCCATAAAGGTGGTACTTGTGCCCTAATTAAACTAAACCCTCAGCATCTCTGCTTGATGGTTGAACTGAGCTGTAGGGGAAACCAAGGCTTCTTGAAACCCACAGGAAGTCATAAATATAAAGTTTAATTTAGACAAAAATTTTGATGAATGAATGAATGTACTCAATCCTGCTCTAAGGTGAGGCTATGTTGCTTTCAGGTGACTGACAGACTGATTTATTTAATCAAGACCAATCTCCAAACTTAGTTAAAAAAGCCAGTGTGCCTCCCATGATGTTCTGAGGGGGGAATGTCAACATAGAACTGATTCGAGAAAAAGGAAGGGAGGAAGGAATAGAGAGAGGGAGGGAGGAAACAAGCAAGCAGTAAGTACCTGCTATGTGCTGGTCATTGTGCTAAACACTTTACAAATGTTATCTCATTTCATCCTAACAGCAATCCTGGGAGGTAGAAGCTATGTTATAGTTGAGGAAATTAAGGCACACAGAGGTTAAGTGATTTGCCCAGGGTCATATAGCTAGTAAGTGTCTAAGACAACACCTGAGCTCAGTTCTTTCTGATTCCAAATCCAGCACTCTTTTCAGAGTATCATATGGCGAATCCCTCTTTTTTAGACAGAGATATTCCTGTGGAGAATGGAGAATGGCAATTCACCAGGTTTGATGGAAATTTCTTATAAGAATACTCAACTCCTTTTGGCACTATTTTGTACTCATGAATCAACTTATGGATTTATGATCAGTTCTCCTCAATGAGCATGCAAATTCACCCTTCTCCTCCCCAAGGGAGTGTCCTGTACTCTTTTGTGCAATTATAAAGTAAAACACAGTTATTCTCACTTATCAATCTCTCCACTATAATAGCTGACACTTACATAGCATTTTTGCCAAGCATTTTATGTAAGTTGTTATATGTGAACCTCATAACAGCCCTGTGAGGTAGGTACTACAGATCTTTTTATTCACATTTTACAGACAAGGAAACTGAGGCTTACAAAGGTTGTAACTTATCCATGATCCCGTATCTAGCAAGTATTAGAGGCAACATTTGAGCATGTGTTGCTGACTTCAAGTCCAATAATTTTTCCACTGCCACGCTGCTTCTAAACATCTCAAGAGTTTGGTTAATGGCAGTCAGTTCTCCAGAGCTTGATCACTGCAGGATTTTGTGGTTGTTCAGTCATTTTTTGGTCGTGTCTGATTCTTTGTGACCCCATCTGAAGTTTTCTTGGCAAGGATACCAGAGTGGTTTGCCATCTCCTTCTCCAGCTCATTTTACAGACGAGGAAACTGAGGCAAATAGGATTTAAGTGATTTGCCCAGAGTCACACAGCTAGTACACATCTGAGGCTAGATTTGAATTTAGGAAGATGGATTTTCTTGCACTCTATCCATTGTGCTACCTAGTTGCTAGGCTGATTAAAATTGAATTCTTGAGCCTGTGGAATTGAGATGGCACTACCAATGTACAGACATCCTATGAGGACCACCATCATACTCCTAATCAGCCTCTGTAATATCTTTTATCTGCAACTGAAGATCAAAATATGATATTTCCCTGACTTCAAAACCCACAATCAGTTGCTGCAGAGCAGCCCTGCCCAGAACACATTCCTAAGATACAAGAAGCCAGGTGTTAGGTGCTAAGGGATGGCAGGACAGGGCACAGCAGGACTCTTCTATGGACATAGTTTTAAGGTTCCATGGCTAGAGTGTCCAAGGTTTCTATGCAACAGGTAGGAACCAAAGGGATTGTTTTACATAGTCATGTTATGTAAAATGTCAGTGTAGATAGTCAGAGGGTATTTCAGAGGGTATTCCAAAAGAATAGTTTCCTTTCTGAATTCAGGCCTAGAAACACATCTGGAATGATAGAGGAAAGGAAGAGATCCTAGTAGAGCCAAAGGTAGCACTCAACAACCTTCCCTGAAAGAAGACTAGGATGTAGAAGGAGGGATTGGGAGAAGCGAAAGGAAACTGAGGCTAATCCTGAATACTAGGAGCTCACATTTACACAGTACTTCAGGGTTTAAAAATGCTTTCCCCTATAGCTCTGGAAGGTAGGAGTTATTATCCCCATTTTACGGATGAGGAAGTTGAGGGTCAGAGAAGTTAAATGACTTACTCCAGGCTTAATAGCTAGTGAGTAGTGGACCCAGGATTCAAATCTAGTTCTTCCAATCTCAATTTTCAAACTGCAATGCTCTGCAGAAAAGTCACTTCTTCTCCTCCTCCCATCCTTTCATCCCTCTTTCTCACAATGCCAACACCAGTCAACGAATTAAGAGTGCTGTGGGTACGGGTTGTAGGTAGTGAGAAAAACCTCTTCTTGCCCCAGGGCACGAGCCAGAAAGGCGTGACTGGCTCTTTAGCCTGCTCCTGGTTTCTTTCCTTGACTTTAAGCCATGATAATTCCAACCATAATAAAAGAAAGAGGACTCAAGTCCTTTGGAGAATTTATGGATTGGAAAGCATTTTTTAAGTTTCCATGAACTTCTCAAAAAGAGAGGTCCACTAACTCAAAGGGAGGAGAAATGGCTTCTAATGCCCATTAAATCTCTACTTTCCAGTCTAAATGTTATTCTTAGCCAATTTGTGTTTCTGAGTTGGGAGATGACTAGAGCCCTCAGAGGAAGCACTAAAGGATGGGATTTGGAGTAATTTTAAGTGGTCTGTAATTGCCACTGAAGTCCAGGACCAGAAATTGCGGGAACCTGGCAGAGTTAGGAGTCAGAGCACATTCAGTTCTCTACTGATTCCATCCTGAAATCATCCTAGATCAGGGAAAAAGTGAATCTTAGAGTTGGAGGGACCCCTTAAAGTTAATCTAGTCCAGTTTCTTACCCAGTGCAGTAATCTCGGCAATATGTCAAATAAAAGATTATCCATCCTCAATTTGTGATGGGGAGCTAACTCCCCACCGAACCCAGAAGCCCATTTCACTGTTACACAGTTTAAGTTGTTACAGAGTTCTTCCTTCTATCCAGTTCAACTCTTTGGAGCCACAGAGAATTCTCATTCCTTGTTCCAAACAGCCTTTCATACATTGAAAGAAGCAATTTTCCATCTAAATCTTCTCTTCTTGTGGCTTAACATCTCCAATCTCTCCAGCTGTTCCTAAAATGATCTGATTTCCAGATGACTCACTATCTAGTCTATTTGCTTTTTTTTAAAGTAGCCACGTTGCATTGCCATGTTGAGCTTGTGATCCCCTAAAACTCACAGGTCTTTTCTACCTGAATTGTGACTCAAGCATGTACTCTCAGTCTTGTAACTACGTGTTGTTTCTGAACTGAAATAAAAGGCTTTCAAATTGTTCTTGTTCAATTTCATCATTATTCTGACCTGTTAGGATTATGTTGAAACTTGATTTTGTCATTTCTCTTGACTTTGGATCAATGAAAAATCTGATAACTTCTAAAGAATAGTTACACGATGTACATATTTACATGTGTGTTTGTTTGTACCTGTCAAATAAATAAACGAAACCAAAAATGAAAGTGGATTTCCAAAAGGAAATGAAGTCACAGCTGCCCAGACCTCCATTCATGCATTCAACAAACATTCTTATTTCTCTAAGTTGCTGATAAAATTGTTGAATAGTAGGATAATATCTACAGGATACTACTGGAGACTTTTCTGTTTGATATCCACCTAACTCTACTATCATTCATCCTGAACTGTCTTATGTTTTCTATGGGAGTACCAGTATTAAATGAAGAAACTCAACAGACATACTGGCAGCTAGGTGGTAAAGTAGATAGTGCTCAGACTGGTGTCAGGGAGACCTGAGTTCAGATCCAGCCTCAGATACTAGCTGCGTGATCCTGAGTTAATTACTTAACCCAGTTTGCCTCAGTTTCCTCATCTGTAAAATAAGTCAGAGAAGGAACTAGCAATCCGCTCCAGTATTTTTGCCAAGAAAACCCCAAATAGGGTCACAAAGAGTCAGACACAACTGAAATGACTGAACAACAAATAGATATACCATTCTCCTGATCTACTAGAATGATAAACCCATCAACAAAGAAATGAAGCTTGGCCTGATTTGTTCTTAGGAAACAGTGCTGGCTCCTAGTGATTATTTCACTTGATGAGGTTTCACAAACCAGCTCTTTAATAATCTCTCATCGAATCAGTGGCAGTCCTGTTGACAAAAATTTTTTTTCTACGTGTTGGAAGTGGAAGACAAATGACTTTTGCTCTTAGTCTGGGACTTCGGTTTTCCCACCTATAGCTTAGAGATGATAAGAGTTCCTGTGCAGTCAAAGGAGACATTCATTTGGGCCTTCAGAGACCAAAGGAAGAAAAATCCCAGAAGGATAGAGAGAAACAGAAAAAATGCTAGAGTTGTTGATCTGACTTCAGGTAGGGTTTAGATGAAAAAAAGGTCAAATATTTGTGCTCTAGGACAAGAAAGTCACAGGAAAGCTTTGGGTAAGGTATTTTTCTGCAGATGTTATGACAGGAAATATTGCCTATATATATTTTATATAACATTTTAAGGTTTAAAGAGCACTTTCCTTACCACAACTCTGTGAGGTGGGTAATGAAAGCATTAATACCATCATATTATATATAAGAAAACTGAAGCTCTGATCACACAGCAAATAAATATATTGGGTAGAATTTGTACCTTGGTCTCCCAATGCCAAATCTATCCATTACAACACACTGCCTTCTCTCAGTGTATACATATTTCTCTTCATCCCTCATTTACATGTTTGCTACATGTTTCTTGGCTAGAGATGTTAGAATCCCTGATACCAGGGATAAATAATCAAGCCTTTGTCCCTATCTGACAAATACTACTTATTCCAATCCCCTTTCCCCTCCTCTTCTATCAGACTGGAAAGGGGAAAAGACTGAAAGAAGTGAAGAAGAGTTTTGCCAGATGCAGAGAGTTAGGGTGAAATAGGGTCAAAGAATCCAACAACTCTATATGTTTCTTACACTAGACCATCTAAATCTGACATCTAATTTTATTCAAAACTTTTTAGCTTTACTACTTAGTAAAGTAGTAAACTATAAGGCAACAGATTGTCATACCTTCACAGCTGCAATGGTAATGTTGATAAAGATCTGAAGAGAGTGTATTTGTGACATTCATTTAGCAGCAGGGCAACCACTTAGTAAAGATTTGATTTAACTGTATTATGTTTCAGTCAGTTTTTGGGAAGATGAGGTTCCCCCCCCACAACCTCAGTCCAAAGGACTGGAGAAATTCAGAGCCATTAGGGTACTGCTGGCCATTATGATCAAAGGGCTCCTATCCCCTAAAACTGGGATTTGAGCCTATAAAAAGAAAGAAAAGCCTCATAGAGAGAGTATGATAGTATGCCCTGGCCCTTTCTCTCCAGGTGCCTTTTCTTTCTTTCTTTCTTTTTTTTGCATTACACAAGGGCTAGGGAGTGGGCAGCCTCTTAATCCTATAGAAACTTGATAGACAAACCCAGTACACAGGGCAGCAGGTGATGAAGTGATGCAGACAGGGCAGGCTAATAAGTCAGCAAGGAAATGCTGAGCATAATAACCTACTTTCCTAGTCTCCACCTCTACTTCCCAAGCCCAGGTACGTTACTGACTACAAAGCCGGCATAGGCCTCAGGAGGGACTGGAGGTTGGAATCAGAAGGTGGTAAGGGAGAGGAAAGGGGCAGAGATTTAGATCTGAGAGTCTTTGAGGACATCAAGTTAAAGCTCAACATCTTCTAGATAAGGAGACTGATCACAGAGAGCACAGTTACTGTCAGAAGCAGAATTTAAACCCAAGTCTTCCTGGCTTCAAGTCCAGAATTCACCCAAGGTTTGAAAGAGGGTTAAAAAATGAAGGAAAAAAAAACCCAAGGAGAATTAAATAAAGAAAGAGTAAGGAGATGGAGAGGGTCGAGCTGCTGCCTCAGAATAAGAGGAACAAGGGAGGGCAGGGGCTCACCTGGTGGAGAGGATGGACCAGGGGTTGGTCCAATATGATGGTTATTCCTTAACAAGCTCTCCCTTTATTATCTGGAAATCTCTACAGAAGTGCATGGCTCAGCACTTTCCCTTTTGGAACTGCATTACAACCACATAATTGAAGCTATCTGATTGGAGGGCAGCCAAGCAGGTAGATTACAAGTGATTAGAAATGATAGGAGAGCCAGTAACCTGAGACAGCTCAGAGAGAGGGCCCCGTCAGCAGGGTTACAGCAGCTGCTCAGGGGTTCTGGGTTTGGTGATTTTTCTTATTTTCTATTAACAGGTTACTGGCAGCTGAAGACACTGTTCATCTCTCAAATAAAGTGATTTGGTTTCCTTTTAGAACTGCCAGAATCACGGCTTAGGGAACCAATGGGTGGGTGGCCTAGACCACATGTTTTCCTGGCCTTCTTTAACTACTCCCTTCAGAAACAACTTATTGAGTTCTATTGTCATTCTGATGAGGAACCCATGGAGCCAAACCCTGAGGTGGGAGGACATGCCAGAGGGACCTTGAGTTTCTGTGTGTATAGGCCTGAGGGAGTGAGAGGAGGGAATCACTAAATTCTATAAAAAGAACCCATGCTTATTACTGAAACCTCCTTCCATTCCCCAGAGAGGTCTCCTCACGTAACTGCTTTCTCATCAAGGAGCCATGCCTTTCTTGGCTTAGCCCTTGGTTTCCCTACATCACCCTCATGCTTTACTTTGTAACCAACCACCCAGTCTTCTTTTGATGGACCTTGCTTTGAGTCCTTTCATAGGCCAGGGCCACTTCAATGCCCCAGGGGGCCCCTGGTTCCTGCAAGTCCTAAAGAAAAGGTCTAGAAGGGCCTTAGTGATAGGGGCCTTGGAAGACAGTTCTGAGGGCCTTCTAAGGGACGAGGCTGGCTGGCAGGGGCTTCTTACCGGTACTGTCTGTGTCCCAGTGATGGGTTGTGTGCTGGCGTCGGTGCCTGGCTGCTCTGGATGGGTCTGTGCTGGTGTGTAGAGGGTCATGGCATGTTCCGGTACTGTGGTCTGGCCCGAGTAGTCCTGTGTGGGGTGAGGGTGAGGTGGCACATACTCAGCGGGGATGCTGTTCTGTGGCGGTGGGGGATACTGGGCCTGGGGATAGGGCTGAGCCATCGCTTCAGGAGGAGCCGTGGTGTCCTGATTACCCTGGGGGGAGAGAGAAAGAAAAAGAGAAAACCAACAGGAGGGGTCTGGTTAGAATCTTGGTGGCACATTGGATGCAGACAGTGCCCCCTTGCACAGTTCTATAAAAAGTCCCTCAAGTTCAGTGGGACATTGCCCAGGGCACAGCAGTCCTGAGGCATCCCTTTCGCTGTTGTTACTGCCGTGGATAAATCTAGTACTAGTAATGACAGTTCTAGCCCTTGGCTGCTACGAAGCACTTTAAAATATACTGTAACCCTGTGTGATAGATAGTTCTAATAGTATTAATCCCATTTTATAGATTATGAAACTGAAATTCAGGAAAGACTTGGTCAAGATCACTCAATTATAAACTGAAGTGTTTAGGCAGGATACAAACCCATTATTCTTTCCATTACATGATGATGTCCTCTATTGGTAGAGTTTCCAAAGCCACAGAGGCATCCAGTGTGCGTGTGCATGTGTGTGTCTTTCAGAAAATATCATTATCTTTAACCTGCCACTCACTACCTGTAAGCAAGTCACTTAGCCCCCTGGTACCCTAGTTTTCTTATCTGTGAAATGAAAGCTTAGAAGACTTCTAAGATCCCTTCCAGGCTATGACTATCAGGAAGCATTTATTAATTGAATTTAACAAGCACTTATTAATTATCTACTATGTTCCAGCGTTGTGCTTGGCACTGGGGATACAAAGGCAAAAATGAAACAGGCCCTGTCCTCAGGGAGATTATGTTCTATTGGAAGGAAGGAATGTGTACATAGAAAATTAAATAAAAAATATGCAATGAGATTTCTGGAGGGAGGGCACATGACTAATATTTTTGCTAACAATAGAACAGCAGATTCCATTGGAAAGATAAGGTACAGTGAGACTGAGGTATGAAAAGGATGGGGAGAATGGGAATGGGTAGGAGGACACAAAAAAGGTAGTCACAGAAGGGGGCACCAAGCTAGGCAGCCTATGACTCAGGATGTCTGAATAAAACCATAAGGTAATGGACTGCCATATCTTCACAATTGTAATGGTAGCGCTGAGGAAGGTTGGAAGAGAGTGTATTTGTGATATTCATACATCAATGGGGGCAGTGTCCTGGGTCTTAAATGATAGTCAAAACAGGTAGTCCTGGAGCCTGGCTGCTTATGGAGTTGGTGGTAAGTGAGGCATATTTAAGGTATGGACTCATTAACCCCAAATTCTTAACCAGATTTTTTCTGACCTAGGGCCCATTCTTATGTTAAGTTTATTCCTCCAAGAATGTGGTATGGAGGTAGGGGGAAGGAATAGGGTTAGTGGTGGTCCCAGGAAGATCTTTCATCCTAGATTGGTGGCCGGTATATAACAGGAAGGGGAGAAGAGCAGGCAATCCCTGATAGTCAAGGCAGGGATTGATCAAGTCCTGGGGTCCATTCTCTAATCTTTCATCCAAGTTAGTTCTTCCCTAGACCTCACTCCAATCATGAGTGACAATTACTACATGGCCTTGTACAAGGAGCTATAGTATAAGTGTTAAGTATATATCCTTTCCCCTAAAAGAGTTAACAATCTAGATTTATCATTATTCCCAAGAGACATTTCTGAAGGCTAAGTCCGTCATGGTTCCTGATCTCAAGAGTCTTATAGTTTAAGGTGAGGGAAAGGTGGGATGGGTGAGCTCCCTCCAGGTGCTCACTTTTTGGAACCCCAAGGACTATCCAAGGAGTCCAGAGATGCGTGAGGCAGCTAAGAAGTTTGGCCTTTGGATCATAGATTTGGGAACATCAGACTAGTCCTGCTCCAAAACCATTCAACCTCAGAAGAATGGGTTTGGTTTCCAAGATCAGGAGAGGATGGAGATGACTCAGCCAAATTATTTCTACTAGATATTACTTCTAGGTGATTTTGAGGGGGAGTTTAGGAGTCATGGGAGGCTCTATATTTCCAGAGTCAACATTTCTGATTCTCATTACAAATGCATTTTGGGAAGTAGTAACATGAAACATATCCCAGGGTCATCTAAGTCTAAGGCTCTTTTGAGTGGGTTTGAGCCTACTCTAGAAGGATGCCATGGTAAATGAAATAGGGTAGGATTACCACAGAGTTATCTATGAGCAGTATGAGAGAGGCTGTACCTTGTTCATTCTTCAAGGGTTGCCAGAGTCTCTAGCCCTTCTTGTGCTATCCTCCAAAATTGGCATCTCAAGGGTTCTGCTCTGGCCACCCCTGGGATACTCTGAGCTCTGGAGCTGTATGCCTAATGAGCTAACTCTCTGGTCCCTTTAGTTTGGTGCAGCTGGCAGATCCCTTCCCTCAGTCGTCAGAGACTGAGAAACTGGGGCAACATTCAACTTCAAGAACAACAAAAGAGACACACACACACACACACACACACACTTCCACTGGAGACTTCAGCATCCTTGTTTCAAAGTGGGCTGCGTTGCCCGTTATTAACAAACATGTTAGAGAATGTGTCAGGCCCACAGCTCCCAACCAATAGAGGAGAGCTGGGCAGAGAGAGAGGGGGAGGTTGGGGTGCTGAGGAAAAGGAAAGGATAGAGGATGAAAGAAGAGAGAATGGTCAGGAGGATGCAGTTAAGGGAGGGGGAATCACAAAGGGAGACCACAGAAGGAGTTATGAAAGCAGAGGCAGTAGGCAGTGTAATGAAGGGAAAAGCAAGGAACAAAGGGAGGAGACAAAAGAGAACAGGGAAAGACAGAGACCATGGGAGATGGAGCTGTCAAATGGGCCTTCTGGCAGACACAAGAGAGATCAATTCACTGATAAATATTTTATTGGAACCTCAGCTTCAACTTACAGAATTTTTCCAGTTCCTTCTTTTTCTCCCCACCAACTCCCACCCCTTTCTGCTTCCAAACCCCCTTAAACTGTTTTCTCTGCTTGATTTCTCTCATCTTCTCCCTTTTCTATCCTATCCCCACAAGGTCTTTGCAGGTACTCACTTTGGGTGAGGCAACACCCATTCATTGAATAGGCCTGTTTAAGAAGAACCCAGGGCATGGCCCCTTTAATGAAGCCAAGAAAAAGCAAGACAGCAGGCTGGGAGGGAAACTGCAACAGTTACTATTGATAATCACTCTAAAGCGAGGAGGGTCCAGAAGAGCCTTTAGGCAGGGGCCCATTGGCATCCCAGTTTCAGAGTGCAGTGGGCTTTAGGACAGGACAGGACAGGAGCCAGTAAAACCCAAGTCAACTGGGCATCTTTTGGCCATCCAAATTTACCTTCCTTTGGAGAGGAAAAGGGAGGAGAGGGGGAGGCAGACAGGAGAGGAGGAGTTGAGTTACCACTGCATCTTGGGTCATCTCCAGTCATCCTGAGGAATATCAGGTCACTGGATTCAGATGCTCTGGAGGCCCTCCCTCACTCAAAACAAAGTCAAGTGTACTGGACTTTGTCATCATTTCTCTGATGGCATGGTCTTCTTTGGCAACAAAAGACAAACACAATCCCCACAGCAGCCCCCAAACATACATATCTCTCCATACCCTGAGGGCTTCTTGGCCACTCTACCACACTGGGGTTAGGAAGGTGAAGGCAAGTGACACCTGTCCATCGTCTGGGATGCAGATGTTCACTGGCTTGGTTGGAATGCCTGAATCCACTGCCATCACCTGCCAATCAAGGCCTTTGAGACATCTGACAAGTCAACAGGGCAGGAAGGCATCAGGGACTGTGAGTAGGAGGGGAAGGGGGCCGTGGAGGGAGAAGAGGTTATGGAAAAGAAGCAATTAAGGATTTGGAGGAAGAGACCAGATTCTCAATGTGCTCAATGAGAGACAGTTTCAGGTATCCAGGGCTCCATCCACAGGTTATGGCTTGGTTAATTTCCTGTATTGGGATTAAATTCTGCAAAGGGTAGTCATGGTTCCTTCTAGTAGGCTTTCAGAGAGAAGCCTGACATATCTTACTCTGCCAACTGACCTCCCTTCCCTACTTTTCCAAACTCATCTATTTGTACAAGTAGAGACTTATAAAGAAGATATTGTATAAAGGTTTCCTGCAAGAAATCAGAAATGGGATTAGGTGATCTCTTCTTTCACCTTTAGCTTTTTTCCTTTGGGTTTGGAAGGTCTGAGGTCCTTAAGAGTAACCCATTAAAATGAAAAAAAAAAAATGCCCTACATAATGAATGCTAAGTCTTATGGAACAACCCCTTCATTTTTAGCTACCCCCTGGGTTCACCACATGGGATTTGAATACAAGGTTAGCCAGAGAGGAATTGGGGAGGAATGCTTAAGCTAAATGAATGATGGAATTCAGTCCTGATGTGGAAATGAGACAAAGTTTGTCTGTTTCACAATTTTGCCTAATGCTAGCTCAAAGTTGGAGGCTTCGAGAAGATGAGCCTATTGATCTGGTTAGAACAGAGTTGATGAGATATAAGAATAACATAATTTTACATCATAAGGATATGCTTGATGAGTGGTCATCAAGATTTTGCTTGAAGACCTTCAGTGAGGGAGGGATTCCACTGCCTCCTGAGATAGCCCATTCTACTTTGAGATAGCCTTAATTGTTAGACTATTTTGATTACCTCTAGCCTAAATTTGTCCCTCTGTCACTGCCACTCAGTGCTCCTAGTACTGCTCGGTGAGGTCAGATAGAGCATTTCAATAAGTTTTTTTCCCACAAGATAGCTTTTCAAACACTTGAAAACAGTCATCATGTTTCCTCTGAGTCTTTTCTTCTGCAGATTAAACTTGTGGTTCCTTCAATGGATTCTCATGTGGCATGACTATCAGTTAGTCTGTTATTAAGCACAAACTATGTGCCAATCACTGTGCTAAGCATTGGGAACACACAAAAAAGGCAAATCCCTGTCCTCAGGAAACTCACAACCTAATAGGAGAGACAACATATAAACAATTATGTACAGACAAGGAACATATAGAGTAAAGTAAAAAATAACAAAAGACAGAGGGCATGAGAATTAAGGGAGATTGGGAAATACTTCCTATAGAAGGTGGGATTTTAGCTGGGGCTAGAAAGAAGTCAGGAGGTGAAGATGAGGTGGGAGAGAGCATTCCAAGTATGGAAGGTAGCCAGAGAAAATTCTCAGAGCTGAGTTATGGAGAAAGAGCAAAAAGGCCAATGTCGCTTGATCAAAAAGTATGGTGGGAGGTGCAAAGTGACTGGAAATGTGGAGCGGGGATAGGCTATGAAGGGCTTTACGCACCAAACAGAGGATTTTGTATTTGATCCTGGAGGTGATAAGGAACCACTGGAATTTATTGAGGAGGAGGGTGACATGGATTGACTGTGTTTTAGGAAAACCATTTTATCATCTGAATGAAGGCTGGATTGGAGTGGGGAGAGACCTGAGGCAGGCAGACCCATAAGCAGGCTATTGCTGTAGTCTAGGCATTAGGAGATTAGAGCCTAAATTGGGGTGACAGCAGTATCAAAACAGGGAAACGGACACATTTGAGGGATATTTCTGTATTCTAAGTGTCCTTCTCTGGTTATTCTACAAATTATCAGCAACTGGATGGTATAGTGGATAGATCTCTGGGACTAGAGTCAAGAAGACCTAATCTGGCCTCACACATTTAATTGGCTGTGTGGATCTTGGGAAGATCACAACTTCTGTTTGTCTCTGTTTCCTAGACCATAAAATGGTGATAACAGCATCCACCTCACAGGGTTGGTGCAAGGATCAAATGAGATAATGTACCTGGCACACAGTAGGTACTTATAAATGCTTATTCCCTTGTGCTATCTACAAATTTGGTAAGTTTAAATGTGTGCATGAGTGTGTCAGTGGATTTTGTTTTCCACCCTCAACTCAGTTGGTGAAGTCTCAGGGCACAATAATGGATGGTGAAAATTAATATGTTAACAAAGCGTCGAGCTCTTCATTTCTTGAGGGGAAGGAAGAGGCTTTTCTTTCCCTTGAATCCCAGTGGTTATAGTGTCTAGAAGTGGAGCTACTTGCCTAGGAGTTAAAGAACTCAGTTTCAGAGATTATGAGACTCAGTTAAGGGAATAGATAGACATGCACGCATGAGCACACAGACATATATGCACACACATGCCATAGTTGCTCATGTCTAGAAGCAGTTTCAAAGAGTGGTATCTCTGGCAGCAGAGAAAAGAGCTAGCTCTGGATTTAAGGATCTAGCTTGACAAGGGGGAGTTGACAGAGAGAATTGCACAAGGACAGAAAGGATTTGAGACCTGATAGTTCTGGGGTTACAAGATGCCTTGATTATATGTGTTCCCTACATGTGTGTCTACCACTGTCCTCCAAGTTTGTGATCTCTGCAATGGAGACTAAATATGTTTGTAAGTATATATGTGTTTCAGGTTTATGAGGGAGTTGGGTAGGAATTTTTTTGTAGCTACTTTTCTTACTATTCCATCTTAGTAAGTGCGTTGGCTGAGTTAATTTTTGGAAAGCAGCTTGTGATTATGCAAATAAAGTCGCTAAAAATAGCTATGCTCTTTGACCTAGAGATTCTACCACTAGGGCCAAGGAAGTCACTGATAAATAGAAAGCCTCCATATATATCAAAATATTTATAGCATCACTTTGGTGGTAGTATAGAACCAGATACAAACTACATCCTCATCATTTGGGGAAGAGACATGAGAAGACACCTTTCCCAATTACTTTACAAAGGTGGGGAGGGGTCATCCAAATATTTGGGATAAGACATAATTATCAGGATTTTTTGAAGGGTTGACTTGTTTTGCCAATATTTTCCTCTCTTTTCTTATTTTGAAAAAAAGGGGGGTATATGGACAATATAAAAACTAAATTGATACCAATATAAACTGATTTTTAAAATAAGAAGAAAAAATTAATTATGTTAAAGAGAAGCATACTGATAACTGCTTATGAATTCTAGAGTGCCTTAGAGCCTGGAATTAGCAGACATGTTAAACCACATAGAATCAAGAAGAGATCCCATATGCATTCCACTAGACACTTAAAAGCTGACATCAAACCACTAATGATAACACTTTGTTTCTCCTCTCTGAGCCTCAGTTTCTTAATTTGCAAAATGAGAAGCTAATTTCTAAGATCCCTTCCAACTCCAATATTTTATGTCTATAATATGGAACCACAGAAGGGGGCAGGAAAAGAATTCTTTCTCTTAAGGTCACCCTGACCACTAGAAGTCACTCTGATTTCCTAACCCTTTCCCTTCTTCAAGAGTAGGTTTCCTTATCTTGCCAGAATAGAAGTACAATGACCTCTCATGGACCCAGTCTCACTACCTGATAGTCATAGAACTTCTGACTTGCTCCATTTCTGATCTGGACAAGCTACTTTCTTCTTTAGGCAGCCTGGTAGTCCCTACTCTCAGAGATTCACCACATTGCTGCTGGACTTAGTGGGGATAACCCCATTGTACTCCCAAGCTCAAGCTATCTTACAGCCTCAGATTGCTCAGGTAGCAGGGATTATAGGCTTGCACCACCGTGTGTAACATCACCCTGGTTATTTTCCATCTTGAAGCTGTGATTGTCCTAGACACTCTGCCTGATTTCAGTCTCTAAGTTCCTGTCTCCCTCTGGTTTTCACAATCTGCCCAGACAATTTGATTAATTGCATTTCAGGCCCCCTGGCTCCTAGGAAGGTACCAGATGCAGTTCTGAGTTCCCACTCAAGGATGAGGAGGATTGATAAGTGAAGGACAGGCAAGCAAGTTCAGGCCTTTCTTCCTATCTACTTTGAGTAAATCTGACTTCCAGATAAGAAAGTCAGAAACTCAAAGTGGCAGTTATGTCTGGAATGGTGATAGCTGTATAAAGTGTGGGAGGTGACACTACATTCTAGTGCCCAGAACATACCTTTCCATACCTGCCCACAGGCAGGGTAGCATGTGGGAGTGCTGACCCGAGTTCTAGTCTCAGCTCCACCTCTTAGGATCTGAAGTGGAGAAATCCTTAAAGAGTTCTCTTATCCACCATTTTTACAAATGAAGAATTGGAAGCCCAGAGGTGTGAAGGAACTTTTCTCCTTTTGAGAAGTCAATAGTAAATAGTAGAGCTGGGCCTAAACCCAGAACTTCAAGCTGTTCCTCTTACTAACTGAGTAGCCATCAACTCTCTGGGTCTTAATTCTCCTATCTGCAAAATGAGGGGAAGGGTCATTATCTACATAACAGACCTGCATGGAGCAGGCCAGGTGGGCATATCCAGACCAAACCCATGCACACTTATGTTTATGACATACAAAGACTGGAAGACACTAAAAAAGTCTCTGATTCCAGAGAGTATTCAAATTTTCTTTTATCTACTAACCACAGGAAAATGAAGTTTGGGGGAGGAGAAGAAGGGAGAAAAGGCTAGATTATTTTAGAAGAATGATTTTTTAAAAAAAGCATGATGATGATGACATATTTTTATATCAAGACTAAAGCCCAAACATCTACTATTGTTCATAGTGAGTTCATGAGTCAGAACAGTTTATAGTCCTATTGTCAAGACAAATTACCTTTTTTTTTTTTACATAATTCATTTTGCTTTGATGGAAAGTATTGTTGTCCATGAATAAATGAATACGTGTTTGAATTTCTGCAATCCTGTTTTCATTACTTCCTAGCTAAGATATTAGCTGCAACAAATAGAGTTATAAATGCCTGCTATAACTCAAAGGGGTCTTAGAGATCATCTAATGTAATGAGTCCTTATTTTGTAGAGGAGGAAACTTAATCCACAGGAGGAAGTGACTTACCTGAGGTCACAGGGCCAGTTATCCTGATTTCCTAACCCCTCATCTATGAATCTTTCTTTATATAGTTATTTAATGGAGGAGAGTGATGACATGAATGATCCAAGTCAGTGAGTAATAGAGAAGTCCTATCTTAATCTGAGTTTCAGGATGGGATTTTTCCTTTCCATCCTTTATAAAATCATTTGGCTTGATAGTCAAATGAGTTTAAACAGCATGAAACATGATCCAGAAATATATGGGGTAGAAATGGGGAGTCTAAGTTTAAATACATAATCTATACAGTACATAACTCTTATGAATAAGTGAGAGGTAACTAACTATGCAGGGTATCCCCAAAGTCTTAGTTGTCTTTGGAATTTAATAATTTATGCTTTAGTAGCTTCAAACTGTACTAAGACTTTTGGGACCCTGTATTTCTGTATATATTGTCTGAAAATTAAAAAAAATTTGTGAGGATTAATGGAAACCTGAGAGGTGAGAGGGCTTTGGGTTTGTTTTTTCAAGTACTAAAAGGTCCTAAGATATGAAGACCTCAGTGCATTTGTGGGTGGGATAGCACTGTTAGTAGAAGGTCAGGGAGATGCTCCCACTACAAATAAAACCAGGTAGGGAGCTTGTCCAGACAGACGTCTTTTCTTTTTGACTCAGTTGCTTTCTGGGCTGTGAACCACACTGCCAGTTCCTCCATTTCCGGTAGCTGCTGCTCATAAAGCTATAGCCAGAAGGAGATAAAGATGCCCTGGTCAGTTTAGGCCACCTTGGAAATTGAAACTCTAGCCAGTTAGAGGGCGAGTCCCAGAATCTGGATCCTTGGGGTCATGTTATCCTGCTCTCACACTAGTTTGCCCTTCTAAACATATATGAGAGCTATTATGAAGGTAGAAATGACAAGATTTGACGGCATATTGGATAGTGGATTGAGAACGATTGAGGAGTCCAAGGTTTTGAGCTTAGGTGACTAGGAGGATGGTGGTGCTCTCAATAGTAATAGAAAAGATGAGAAGATAGGAGGCATTTTTGGACAGGAAAGATAATTAATTCCCTTTTGAATATGTTGAATTTGAGACATTTATGGGACATTTTATTCAAGATATCTAAAAGTGGAGCTCAAGAAAGAGATTTTGAATAGATATCTGGGAATCACCTTCGGAGAGAGGATAAATGAACACAAGCTAATAAGGTCACCCAATGAGATAGCATAGAAACAAAGAAAGTCCAGAATAGAGTTTTGGGGGCCAGTCACTGTTAGGGGAATTACCTGGATTTAGATCCTGCAAAGGAGACTGAGGAGCAGTCACATTGCTAGAAGAAACAGGAGAGGGCAATATCATGAAAGTTTAGAAAGGATAGATCAATACCATTGGATGCTGCAAAGAAGTTGAGAAGGGTGAGAAGTGAGAAAAAACTATTGGTAACTTTGCAGAGAACCATTTCAGTTGAATGATGAGGCCAAAAGCCAGATTGTAGAAGGTTTAGAAGGAAGTAGGAGAAAAGGAGAAATGCCTAGTGTAGACAACTTTCTCAAGGAGTTTAGCTGAGGAGAGTAGAGATATTGGACACTTATTAGTGGGGATGATCAGATCAAGCAGGGTTTTGTTTTTTTAAGCAACATGTAAGCAACATGAGAAGGTTTGTAGGCAACTGAAAAGGAATCAAGGAGATTTCAAAGAATACAAAGAGGGTAGAGATGATAATGGGGGCAATCTTCTAGAGAAGGCGGAGGAAGGCATGGAATCAAGAGGGTTGTCCTGGCAGAGAGAAGAGACAAGAGTGAAGGAAGAAATAGTGAAAGAATATGTCTTTCTGATATGATATGAAAAGAAGGGTAGAAGAGGAAGCCATAAGAAAATGTCTTCAAGAGAGAAGAAATAGCATCATGGTGAATGGAATAGAGAGAATCAGGAAAGCATGAAAGGACCACTTTGATGCAATGAGGTCCTAGTTGAAAGTATGTGACATAAATTTGTAACAGATCTAATCAATACTGTTTCGGGTTTTCTCCAGCTCCATTCAATGTTATGTGAATAGAAATGATGGCGGAAGTAATCTAGGGGTAAGAGGTTCTAGAGTATATAGAGCTGAACTGATTCACCCAGAGACATGAACTGTTTAAAGAGTTCACAGAAGATAGGTAGGGGCCAGGGAGTGAAATGCTTCAGAAGTCATCCCTTGAGGAAGGGGAGATATTTAATTCTAAAGACGCAAAGGGATACGACTTCAATGAGCAGGAAAAGGAGAATCGTCTGAAGATACCAGTGTGGATACCCAGGAAACTTACCAACTAACTTGGATTTAAAAAATAAATTACAAGGAATGCAAGCAAGTTCAGGTATCATAAGATAAATATGAGTGTAAATTTCATTGTTCGGTTATGTCTGACTTTCCATGACCTCATTTGAGGTTTTCTTGGTAAGAACAACAAAAATTATTTTTAAAATAAGATATGAGAGAAAAACAAGATTAAAGTAGGAGGCCTTTGCTTGGGATGGATGGTATGGTAACTGGCACCAGAGAGAAGCTAGGGGGTTGGTAAGTTTGTTATTGTTAAGTCTATTCCGACTCCTGTGACCTCATTTGGGGTTTTCTTGGTAAAGATACTGGAGTGATTTACCATTCCCTTCTCCAGCTTGTTTTACAGAAGGAGAACCGAGGTAAATAGGGTTAAGTGACTTGCCCAAGATCACACAGCTAGTAAGTATCTGAGGGTGGATTTGAATTTAGGAAGGTGAGTTTTCTTGATTCCAAACCCAGTGCTCTGTCTAGTACTACTTAGCTGCCCCAGCTGATAAGTAAAGAGGTAGTAAAAGAACAGTTAGCTATTCTTGATGAATTTAAATCATCTGGCCCTGAAGAATTACATCTTTATTTGCTGATAGAATTAGTGGGTGTGATTACTGAGCCACTGTGAGTAATAATTGAAAGATAAAGGAAATTAGTAGAATGGCAGATTTTTCAATACAGAAAAGAAAATCTGAAAAGGTACAAGGCAATGATTCACTTTTTGGGAAAATTCTAGAATGAATCATAAAAGAGATAGTGGGCAAACATCTAGAAAGGGGAGTAGTTGTTACAAAAAGCTAGCCTGTCTTCATCAAGAATAGGTGATGCCAGACTAACTTCATTTCCTTTTTTGATAGGATTACTAAACTGGTAGACGAGGGGTATGATATGAATATAGTTTATCCAGATTTTAACAAAGCTTTTTCCATCTTTATTGTTTATTTTTTTATAAACGTTTATTTTCTCTCTACCAGTGCCCCCATCTCCAGCTGAACCATAAAAACAAAACAAAACAAAACAAAAACCTTTCAATAAATATGGATAGTTCAGTAAAACAAATCCCCAGGTTGGGAATGCCCAAAAACTGCATGCAACATTCTAAGATTTTAAGTCCATCACTTCTCTGGCTGGAGGTGGATGGGTGTGATTCATCTTCACTTCTCTGGACTCATGGCTTATGATTACATTAATCAGAATTCTAAAGCCTTTCAGAAGTATATTCTATTATATTCATATATCACAATTTTTTTTTAGCCATTCCTCAATAGGTGAGTATACCTTTAGTTTTCAGTTGTGGACTACTATGAAAAGGGCTGCTTTAAATATTTTTGTACATATGGAACACTTTCCTATTTCTTTGATCTCTTTTGGAGTACATGAGCTAGTACTGGTAGAGTCGGCTCAAAGAGTATGCTCAGTTTAGTAAGTTTTGGGGCATTGTTCCAAATTTAACAAAATTTCTGACAAAATCTCATACTGTTTTTATGGAGATGAAATTAATACAATACAATGGATTCTGAACTGGCTGATTAATAATATTGTTAATATGAAAATATTTTAGTGAGAGCAAAAAGGTTTTACACCATTAATAAATTAAATAATAATTAAAAGAACTGTTTGGATGGGTAGATTGAATGAATGAACATGTGGAAATTTCCACTTTGCACCTGCTGCCTCTGCCTGATTTAAATTTGCTGGGAACAAGATGTGCCTGTCAGGTTGAGTTATCACCTCCAATCCACCATGACTTTAACTCAAGCCTTGATTGACTCCCACCTTCCTCAGCCCTCCTCTCCCCTCTAATTGGAGGGCTAGAGGGTGGAGTC
This sequence comes from Potorous gilbertii, assembly GCA_028658325.1. Classification (NCBI taxonomy): domain Eukaryota; kingdom Metazoa; phylum Chordata; class Mammalia; order Diprotodontia; family Potoroidae; genus Potorous; species Potorous gilbertii. The sequence continues at coordinate 498,257,600 of CM053770.1, forward strand.
TTAAATTCTTCCCAACCTTCCTTTAGAGAGTGCAGAAAATGAACTCTCAGTCCACTCTACTTTTATAGAACAAAGTATTTCTGTGCTGGGTGCCCCCAGTGCCCCTCCCCCATTTTCCTGTGTACTAAGGGTAGAGACTATGTTTTTATTAATTATATCCCCAGCACGTAGCACAGTGCTTGGCATATAATTGTTTGCTCTTCATTCTCAGAACCATGACATCAGGAAGGTAATGCCATGACATGTAAATGAATTGAATTTAAGTGAGGGAGGGCTGTGCAGTCACCAGCCTCACTTTCTCCTCTGAAAACTTGGCACATAGTAGGTACTTAATAAATTTTTTTGGATTGGAAATGATTCAATGTCAAAATAGTAGGAGTTCTTCAGTGGAGTATGACAGAAATCTATTCTTGATCCCATGCTGTTTAACATTTTTTATCAGTGACTTAGAAAAAGGCACAGATTATGTGCTCATTAAATTTGTAGATGACACAAAATGGAGGGACACAGTGGATGACAAGAGAAATGATCCAGAAAGGATCTTGAGAGGTTAGAGCCCTGAGTTGAGTCCAATCCAACAGGGATAAATGTAAAATCTTGCACTTGGATCCAAAAAGCAACTCCATAAATATAAGATGGGCATGACATTCTTCTGAAAATGATCTGTTTTTTTAAAATGGATTACCAGTTCATATATATGAGTCAGCAGTGTGATGTGGCAGCTAAAAATACTCAATGTCATCTTGGACTGCTTTGAGAGGAGTTTAGTTTCCAGGAATAGGGATATGATATTCTGATTTCATTAAACTTCATATGGAATATTCAATTCTGACATCCAAAGTTTAAGAAGGATAGATAAGCTGAAGAACGTTAAGAGATGGTGAAGGGCCTTGACTCAGCTGAAGGAAATGGGCATATCTACTCTGGTAAAGGGGAGACTCAGGAGGAGACACGATAACTGAGTTCAAGTATGTGGAGAAGAGGTTAGACTTTTTCTATTTGATCCCAGAGGCCGGAATCTGGAGCACAGAGTAGAAGTTACAAAGAGGCAAATTTAGGTTTTGTATCAGGAAAAAGCTGCCTTGCTAGGTGGTGGTCTTCAAGGAGCGGCCTGATGGCTACTTTTTTGGAGTATCTTATAGTAAGGATTTCTTTCCCATAAGAGTTGGACTAGATAGCTGCTGATGTCTCTTCCAAATCTCAAATTCTATGATTCTGTACATACCTTAGATTTCTTGGAGCTGCAAGTACCCAAGATGACCACTGGTTACCATGCTACAGAAACCTAAACCTTGCTCCCTTCTGACTAGGCAAGCACAAGGTCCAGGAGAAGAACAGGGGACTGGAGAAAGAGTGAAGACAGGGTAAGGACAGAGGCTAAGGGCACATTGGGAATGAGAAAGAGGAGGATGAGAAGAACCCAGGAAGGGAAGAGAAATGAAATATGGAAGGAGATGAAGAGGAGAGGGAGAGAAAGGGAGGGCTGAGAGACTTGGGGGAGAGTATTCACCTGAGTGATTTGCTCCTCCTGCCCCATCTAATTCATTTTGTCCCTTGACAGCTGGTTTAATTTCTTTTATTAATTAGGGCTGTCAGATGGCCTGTCACACTGAATATTATTTCATTCAGGGACCATTAGGTTCCCTTGTTCCGCTGCCACCCTGCTCTGATAGGCCACTCCTCTCTTTCCTTTCCCTTTCTCTCTGCTTCCTCCTTAATCTGAGAGATCCAGCTTCCAGTCCATGGTCATGTTCTCAGCCAGCTAGGAACTTCAAGAGGAATTAGGAGACAGTCTTTCCTTTACCCCTCCCCATTTCCTACACTAATCTATCAGGGGAATAGAAGCTTCTCCTTTAGGGGGCTGAGAGGTTGTTTTTGGTTTTTGATTTTCTAGTTTCTAATACTAGTCAGAAACATCAATAAATATTTCCATGGCTGAGGGTAGATCTGGAGTAACAGCTTAAAAGAAAAGTGTCATTGATACCTCTTGGATTGACACGATTATTCTTGATGCCACCCCCTACCCTCTTCTATTTCCTTCCCTATACTGAACATTGTCCTTGCAACAAAGGACAATTAAGCAAAAACATCTATACAAAAATCTTCTCTGACAATGTATATAATATTCTGTCTCAGTACCCCACCCTTTTTCTGTGAGTTAGGAGCTATACTTTGTTATCTCTTATTCAATACCTAGATTGGATTTCTCTTCCTCTTGGGGATCTTTTAATTTTCATTGTTGTAGTCATCGGATAAACTGTTCTCTTGTTTTATTGGCACTTAACACACACATTTGTACTCATGGACATAAGCATCTCTGGTCAATCATTTCTTGGCCGGAGATAGGAGGAAGCAATGGCAGGCATCAGTCCTTGGGAATGCTGTCCAATCCTTGATTTTTGACCTTTTTCTTTTTTTAGCCTATTCAGGAGAGGAAGAAAGTATTCTTTTTTTTTTTTTTTGAGGCAATTGAGGGTCTAGGGAGTCTGAGCTCACAGAGTTAGTAAATATCTGAGGCCAGATTTGAACTCCTGAGTCCAGGTCTGGTGCTCTATCCTGTGTGTCACCTAGCTGCCCCAGAAGTATTCTTTAGTGAAGTCATAACTGGGGAAGGTAGCGTGAGGTCAGAAATGCCCAACATCTCTTCCTCTACCCCAAAGTTTGTGATCGCCATCCGCATCCTGAAGACAGACAGAAATTGGACAGAAATCCCTTACTCCATTATGTTGCTGCATGACCTTAAGCAAATTCCTTCATCTCTTTAGGTTGGGTTTCCTCTTCTGTACAATGGGGATAATACAACTCATGGCGAGCTCTCTGTAAATCTTACAGCTCTCTGCAGACTTCCAGCTATCAGCACTGCCCGAACATACCCAACCTCCACATACCTATTCCAGCAAAACCTTGAGGTGTGCACTGGACCTAATAATGATCCAGAAATTCAATGAAAACTACAACGAGTATCTTCCACCACAAAACTACACAAGGTCAGTCAGAAGCTAGAAGGTAATAGGAAGAGGTCCGTAGTAAAGCGATATCTCCTTAGCGCAACCAAAGATAAACAAGGGACAAACGCAGCCTTTAAAGAGGCTCTGTATCTGGAGAAAGCAAGAGTGTAGGGCTTCTCTGAGAAAGTCCTAGGGTGGAGATTCTGGAAATCTAGGAAAGCGACAGAAGGCAATGATGACTGTGGTGCCATAGCATTTAAACTGGCTTGATCCAGGCTCAGGGGTTCTGAGTTCCATAACACTCTATTCTGAGACACCAGAGAGAGCTCTGAAGATTGAGCAAACTGACTTCTTAAGATCCCAGATGAATGGTAAACCCCAGAGGAGATAGACGTCAGGGCAGAAAGCCAAGTGACCCATAATGAGATCAAGCAGGGCTGACCAATTCCCCCAAAAGCAGAGATGATAGAAGAACATGGGCCTAACATAAAGCCCCCAATTTGGGGATTAAAACTAGAGAGATGAATATAACTGAGAAAATGCTGGCTAGTATGAAAAATTAGTGCAGGTCTAGCCATTCCCTAAAAGAAGGAGCCGGTATCTCTATGACAACTGCAAGCAGAGATTCAAAGGGAAAAATAGATTTTTTCCTCAAGGACTATGTGCATAACTAGAAGAAATGAAGTAAGAGATAAATGAAATAAAAGCTCTGGAGGAAAGAATTAGGAGAATAAATAGCTTAGAAAAGAAAGTGGTAAAACTTAGATAAGAGAGGTTCCTATCTTCATCTAATTGTTTATTTCCCGGCTCCCTACAAACACGACCAGCTTTCTGCCATCTTTAAAAAAACAAACTCATACCTGATCCTGTAATGCTCTCAAGCTATTGTTCTAGAATAAAGATCTCCCTCCAGTCCCTTTCACAGCCAAGCTTCTTCCATTTCCTTACCTTGTTACTCACTATAATGATGCAGTGGCTCTCTGTGAGGTTGCTAAGCTTCTCTCAACTGCTAAAATTCTAGGGTCTTTCCTTGTTCTTCCTTCTTGACTTTTGTGCAGCTTTTGATGCTGCTGACCAACTCTGCTTTCTGGGCATTTTCTCCTCTCTTCGTTTTCCTGACACAGAATTCCTTTTCTCTGTCTCCTTCCTCCTTATCAGGTCCCTTTTCTGCAGTCCTGTCTCCTAACCATGGCTGTCCCACAATGGTTTGCTTTGGCTTTATATATTCTCTCTCTCTCTCTCTCAGCAATCTCATTATTACAGAGAACTCCAAAATGGCTATCTATCTCACATATATTACATGTGCGCTTATCATCTCTCTCACACACACTTTTGTGTGTATCTATGTATATCTATTACACATATATTTGTATGAGTCCGTCTATCTGTCTATATCTATTATCTTTCTCTTGGACTCCAGCCCAGCATTGTCAACTGTCTGGTGGATGCCTGCCTGAATGATCTGTAGGGATTTCACCTAGGTTTTAAGGCTCAGTCACTCTTGGGTATTTTGGCTCCCTCACCTCCCATTAGAGTTCTAACCAGAGTGAAAAGACCAGGGCTTTGCCATGAGACACCAAAATGGAGGGTGCATTTGAACTCCTTTAACAGGTAGAAACAAATGAACTTAGCAAATAGTTAGTAAGAACAATGAGGTAAGATAGGAAATTACCTATTTATATAAGGTGAGATCTTCCTTAGCCCAACCCAACATACTTCCATTTTGTCTACAATGGTGGCCTCATTTGTAAAAGCTCATTATCTGTCTCTTCATTATCTTGGATGATGTTCCAAGGTCTCTCCCAATTACCAAGTTAGGTGAGCATTTGCTGCATTGTTCTGGGGTGGGGAGGTAGAACTGTTTGTTACGGTTCTGCCCAACCTTCCTACAGATTTGGGGATATCTCAGCACAAAAGCATCAGACTAAGAAATAGATTTTCATACAATTATGCTGTAATTCACTTCCAAGCTCACAGTTTATAAATCATAAATAATTTGGCTCCATAAATCCCTCTTGTTTTTTTCATCTTGACCTTCACCCTTGTCAGCCCTTTCAGATATGGGGAAATTAGTAGGAAAGTTTGCAGCAAGCAGTCCAAGCCCGGGAGGTGGTGGCTAGAAAGGAAGAATTACAAAGGTCTCTTCTTTGTTCTTCAATTATACAAGAAGAAAACACAAGTCACTGTGACCCCTAAGTCCTTGTTCCTTTTCTTTGAGGATTTTCAGTAACTGTGATAGGGCCCTTTCTTCATTAGTTGAACCTCCCTCATTTAGCAAATATGGTAACTAAGAATCAAAGAGGTGAATTGAGCTGTCCATGGTCACAGAGGTGAACATGAAGGAAAGTAGTGTTGGATAGAGAGGAATCAGAGGCCCCTTCCCCTCAATCCATCCTACACATTGCTGCCAGATTAATCTTTGCACAATAAACTATATTGCTCCATGGCTCAAAAGTCTTTGATGGTTCCCCAGCATCCACAGAATAAAGTCCTCTTTATTCTGGTATTTAAGACTCTTCACAATCTAGCTCCAACATTCTTTCCAACTTTATTTTCCTTGACCCTCATTCCAGAAAATTAGAATACTCACTCCCAAGTCTGATAAAAGTGACCTAGATTTCTATGCTGGCTCTGCCCTACTACCATACTACCACCACTGTGACCTTGGACACTCAATTCACCTCTTGGATCCTTAGTTACCATATCAGTTACATGAGGGAGGGTCATCTAATGAGCTCCAAGATTTATTCCAGTTCTAAAACCATGATTCCATTCTCATCTTTGAACTAGGATTTACCTTGTAGTGATCTCCTCTCATGTTGCTTTGGGAGATTGTCATGTGACCTTCTGTCTTCCTAGAAGGGTTAGGGGTCAATCAATAGTCAGGTAACAAGCCTTTTTTAAGCACCTACTATGTACCAGGAATAGTGCTCAGTGCTAGGGACTGTTATTGTTATTGCTGGTCCTTCATTTTCAAAGAAGACTGATGACATGAGGAAGGTGATGTCTTGACTTGTAAGTAAACTGGATTTAAGTGAGGCAGGTGTTGTGCAAAGTCACAACGAAAAGCAAAACACTGCTTTCTAGGATCTGACATTCTAATGGGGGAGAGAATATGTAAACAACTACACAGAAGCAAGATGTAAATAGGATAAATTGGAGATAATCAACGGATTGGTTGGGAATTTCTTTTCTTTTTTTTTTTTTGGTAGAAAGTGAAATTTTAGCTAGGACTTGAAGGAAGCCAGGGAGGCCAGGAGACAGAGATGGGGAGAATTTGAGGTATGAGCCAGTGAAATTACCTGGAGTCTGGAGATGGAAGGAGGTCGGTTTGAGGGAGAGGAAGAAGGTCAGTGTCACTGGATCACAGAGTGTGTTGGGAGGAAGTCAGGTATAAGAAGACTGGAAAGGCAGGAGGTAACTAAGTTATAAAAATCTTTAAAAAACAAACAGAAAATTTTGTATTCGACATAAGAAGTATTAGAGAGCCACTAGAATTTATTGAATGACATGGTCCATGACGTGATCAGAAGATCAATTTGATAGCTGGGTGGAAGATGGACTGAAATGGGGAGAGACTTGAGGCAGGGAGGTCAAGCAGAAGGTTACTGTAGTATAGGGATGAATGGTCACCTGAAGTGGGGGGGGTGTGTGTGTGACAAGAGATGTTACAGAGGGAGAATCAATAGAACTTGACAAATGGGCAAGAGTGAGGAATCAAAGATGACATGCACGTTATAAGACTGGGTGACTGGGAGGATGCTGGTACACTTGACAGCAACAGGAAAGTTAGGAAGAGAGCACATTCATGGGAGGGAAGAAGGGAAAGTGATACTTTCCTCTCTTTAGAGGGAAATACAGGTAGAGTCTCTACACTCTTTTAAACATTTTTGTTTTTAGCATTTTCAGTTAATTTATTTATTTTAGTCTTCACCATTCATTTCCACAAGATTTTGAGTTCCAATTTTTCTCCCCATCTCTCCCCTTCCCCCATGCATTCTGATTATCTCTTCCTTCAGTCTACCCTCCTTCACCCCTTCCTATTCTCCTCCCCTTCACTTTCTTGTAAGCCAAGATAGATTTCCATACCCCATTGCCTTCTACCCTCTTTAATACTCTAATTCCCTTATTGCCATCCATCCAAAATCCCCTAACTTTTGCCTTACTCCTTCCCCTATAATGGTCTGCTTTCTTTGTTGCCACCCAATCTACTGTAATCTTTAACCTATCTCTTTGTACCTTGATTTCTAGTTTCTAATACAAATCAAAAACAACAAGAAATAGCCATGACTGAGGACAGATAGCTCAAGGACCTGGAATGACTTAGCTTGAGAAAAAATTTATAATGGTAACCACTGGTAACCCCATTTGTGAAAAAAGAAGCCCCAAGAAGGAAGGCAACTAATTCTTGCAGCTGTATCCTGGTCCAACCCTGGGGTCTTCTTCCCTTTTCACTTTGTGATTTATTCAACTTTTACTAACCAGGATCCCAAAGCAAACAAAAGAAATCAACATTAGGTTTACATAAGTATAATAGCGTACTTTATTTTTCTCTTACCTATTTTTAATTAAGGAAAGAGGGTTTGTCTTCCCAAGCCTAGATTTGATGCCAGGAAATGTGGAGAAATCCAGGTACCTGGGCTAGGCAGGGATTGATGGCAACAGTGACCAAAGGGTTACTATATGTAATATAGTAGGAAAAACACTGATCTTAGAGGATGAGAATTTGGGTTCAAAAAGTCACTTTTCCTCTGAGCCTCAGTTTTATCATTTGTAAAATGTTAGAATCTAAGCTCCCTTCCAGTTCTCACATGTTCTTGCGGTCTACTGATGACTAAAAGAAATCCTCATAGAACATGGCCTAGTGCCCAGCATTTCTTCATCTGATCTGTTCCAAGTTTTGGCTCTACCCTCTTTATCCCATGCCACAGCAGTCTCAGCTGCCTTTACCTGCTGTTTTCAAAGATTTCAGTTATTTGTACAAAGGCACGTCCCAGACTGGACCAAAGTGTCTTGAACTGAAAGGATGTCTCATTATCAAATCAAACCCTATCATTTTGCAGACAAGAGGCCAAGACCGCCCCAACCTGGGTTTGTCTTTACTTGTGTTCTCACATTTGTTGAGTTTAATTGAATCTGTTAGGAACAAAGTCCTTTAATTTAGTTAAGACTAGTGGTCAGAAAGAGGGAGAAGATTTAGTGTTCTGCCCTGGTCAGGTCACATAAAAAGTACTAGGTTCAGAAGAACAATGACAAACTGGAAAACATCCAGAGGAGGATGGTGGACCAGGATGGGGAGGAGGCTCAAGAATGTAGTATAGAAGTCCAGGTGGAAAACTGGTGAGGTACAACTTGAAGAGAAGAAGTCTCAGGACAAGTTATGGAATCAGAGATAGATTTAGAGCTGAAAGGGAACTGGTGTTCTAAAAGATTGAAGACATGATAGCTGTCTTTAAGAATGTGAAAACTTGCCCTGGGGCAGAGGGCTTAGTTTTGATCTCCTTGGCCCCACAGGGAAAAACTAGAGGCAATGGGTAGAAGTTACAGGAACGCACATTATGGTTTTCAAAGAAGGATGACTTTTCTAGCTCTTCAAAAATGGAATGGGCTACCTTCAGAGGTGACAAATTTCCCCAATAAGCAGAGACTTCACCTGTCAAGTCTGTTGTAGAAGGGATTTATTATGTTCAGGTAAGGGTAGGTCTGGATGACCTTTAGGTCTCTTCCATCTCAGATTTTCTGATATTTATGGGATTCTTTATGTGAGCTACTTTTGTCCTGTCCATAGTCATTGCTATGGAAACTTAGGAAGCAGGAAGTGACTGCTGGGAGCAAGCAGAGAGTTTTTTACCTAGAGTTCCCAAACACTTGGGACATCGGGAAGAAGTCGGTATTTCCAGAATGCACAATTATCCCTTCTCTATTGTGGGGGTTAGGGGCACAATGCCTTGCAATCTGGAAAATCTGAGTAAAATTTTTTGACCCTCCCTTCAAACTAGTATGTTGTTTGTGGCTTCTGCAAAATTCCCCTAAAATTCCCATTTAATTTCTTATGCTGACCCGTTATATTTCAAAACCATGATGGGGAAAGTCATGATGTGGAAGAGAAAGTAGTATTGGAGCCATCTTGTCATTGATCATATCCCCATTACCTAACCTTCTCCAGTCATACAATAGGCACTTAATACTTGTCCATTGATGGATGTGGAGACAATGTGATAGTGATGGGGTCAAAGTAAATTAGGACTTTGCTAAAGATTGGAAAGGATCTATGACAGATGGATGGAAGTCAAGTACTTGTGAAGGGCAATACAAGTCCAACAGAGTGAAAGCAGCAGGCTGTGTGACCTGTGTGGCACACCAAGACATGTCACAATTTCTTTCTTTCCTTTCTTCTCCACTGGTGGGAGATTTAATGGTTTTAATAAATTTATTTTTTATGTTCTGTACATATATAATTATTATAAAAAAGTAAAAATGGATTTAATAAAATCCTTTGCATTTCCTGCCTGCCTTCTCAATTTACTTTTTGTTTCCCTTTGGTCTGGATGGAGGAACAGGAAAATGAGCTGGTTTTCCCTTCTATGGACCAGGTTTGGAAGCTCTGCTTTCCTAAAGGAGGGCTGCTTAACCATTTGTGTGTGTGTGTGTGTTTGTATATTTGTGTGGTATGTGATAGACTCCTTTGGCAGTCTAGTAAAGATCATGAACTCCTCAAATGAGGTTTTTAAAGACATAAAGAATTACAAAGGGATCCAATTATATCATTGTTTTAACATGACTGCACATATGTAACGTATATCTGATTGCTTAGGAAGGAGGGGAGGGAGGGCAGGATGGAATTTGGAACTTGAAACTTAAAACAAATTTTTTAACATCTGGATTTTTTTTAACAAGTAATGGGGGGGCAGAATAAATTATACATAAAAAAAGAAACTGTCATAAAACATTTTTTAAAAGTTTACAGACCTCTGGTTAATAACCCCTCTCCTAAAAGTTTATTTCCAGTTCTATGCTTCTCAGACTCTTAGGAAACCTCCATGGCTGTCAAACCTTAGCCAGCTTAGTTTTTGAATCATGCAGAAAGAATAAGGGGGAGAGGAATTCCATTCCTTAAGAGATAGGATATTGTTTTCTCCTTAGCTCAGTCCGGAGGGTTGAGGGAGAAGAGAGAGAATGGAGAGGAAAGAGAAAGGGCAGAGAGGGAGTGAGGGGTCAAGGGAGAGAGAGAGAAATATGGAAGGAGGAAGAGAAGAGAGAGCCAGAGAGATAAAGGGAGAGAGTCAGAGCCTGGCAAGTGGGGGAGTGGGGGTGGAAGAGAGGGGGAGAGAGAGAGAGAGAGAGAGAGAGAGAGAGAGAGAGAGAGAGAGAGAGAGAGAGAGAGAGAGAAAGAGAAAGAGAGAGAGAGAGCACACTATTTTCATAATCTTTTAGGGAGTTACTTTGAGACAAGTCAAATTATGAGGGGGAAGCATCTTTAATAAAATCTGGTTCTAGACTTGGGCATGTAGTCTTGTCCTAGTAGGCTGTAAGAATGGCTGAAATTACGGGGACTCTGACACGTTAGCCTGGGATATCCCAACTGTAGAATTGGTAGAGGCTTTCTACTGCAACTGTTTGTCTTTGTGGAATTAAGAGTACTGGCACGTGCACTCTGTGGGCCCCTCTTCCCATGAGATACCCCCACACCCCCAGGTTTATTACATGTAATTACCATTAAAATGAGTAAGTAGCCTTTGTGCCTTTTTTCCATAACCAGAACCAAAATGTCTCTCTCTCCAGAGGCCACCAAGAGATCTGAGATATTTGTTTCCCACATTTTCATTAAAAGCTATTAGCATTATTAATGACCCATAGTCTTTATAGCAAATGGAACAGGATATTAAGGCACAGTATCCCAGGGTAGGGCAGGAAAGGATCTGGAAGGAGGGTGGAATGAGACTGTCTGCAGCACGGACCTCATAGTGAATAAGGCTGTGGACCAGGAGTAGTTCCAAATACCATCAACAGATTTGAATTCTGGGTTGGTTTCCTCCTACTGTCCATGGAATTCTTGGACCTCTATTACCCTTATGAGCAGGCAATCTCAATTGAAATTTGAAAATTAACAGAACATAATTAGGAAAATTAATCTGGAAAGGACCCAGACCTGAGAGCAATGACATTTAATTCTAGTCTTAGCTATGTGAAGTTGGAGAAGTCATTTTATCTCTCTGGGTCTAACTGTTCTTTTCTTTCTGGTGTATTGGATTTACTACCTATGTGAACCTGGGCATATCAGTTAACTTCTGTTTGCCTCAGTTTTTATCATTTATAAAATGGGAAGTATTAGCACTGGAGGGCTTCTGAGTCTGGAAGACTCATTTTTCTGAGTTCAAATCTGGCCTCAGACACTTACTAACAGTGTCACCCTGGGTAAGTCACTTAACCCTGTTTGCCTTAGTTTCCTCATCTGTAAAATGAACTGAAATGATAAACCACTGCAATATCTGTGCCAAAAAAAGCCCAAATTGGGTCACAATGAATCAGACACAAATGAATGACTAAACAACAACAAAGTTACATAGGATTATACTACGTAATTACTGTGACATACTACGATACTATGACATACTATGTATGACACCTAACATGTTCTAAAGTTGCCTGTTGTTTGTGGGTTGTCTATGTAACTGGTTTCTTCTGGGTATTTGAAAGTTGACTAGTAAAGTTCTTTGGGGAGTAGGGACTAGGTAGAACAATATTCCCACTTTTTTCAGTAATACCCTTTAATGTGGTTGGGCCTGACTGGTATGCACAGCACAAAAATAGCTGTCCTGGAGACTAAGCTGCACCTTGGATCATATAACAGCAAGCTTTGCCTGCAGCAGGACGCATTATATATGGGCAACATCTGTTCATTCATTAGCAAGTTTTTTTGAATATTTTCCTACTATGCGTCCAGCTCTGAGGAAGATACAAAATGTAAACTGTGGTTCTTCCAGGAACCGAGCAATTGCGTTGGGGAAACAAGTCCTGTGCACATGAAACAGGCATGTAATTAGATGCCAGAATGAATGATATAGCCAATAAGTGCTCTAGGAAGTTGAGAAAATGAAGAGACCTGGGAGGGCTTGTGAGCTTTTTAAGGAAGGTTCCACGGATGAGGGAGGCCTTGAAGGAAGGACAGAACTGGGAAAAGCTCTTCAGGAAACTCAGGAGGGCATTCCTGGGCAGAGAGAATGGCTCATTTATAATACTGCTTTATGGCATGCATGTCTCTAGGGGGATGGTGTCTCACAAAATGTGGTGGCATTTGAATAGGAAGTTGATTCTTTCTGTGCTTTGAATGATTCTTTCAGTAATAGGGATGGCTGAGTATAGCTCTAACCCCACTCTCTTGCCAAACTTCCCTTATGATGTTTGGCCCTTCTTTTGTTAATTACTTCTCATTTATTCCATCTAGAGCTTGCTTTATACATACATGCATGCGTATATACACACTCATCTATTTTTCTTTCTATCTGTCTGTCTATCTATCTACATGTTGTCTTTCCCATTAGATTATAAGTTTCTTGGGGGCAGGGCCTATCTTTTGCCCTTTTTTTGGTATCCCCAGCACTTAGCACAGTGCCTGGGACAGAATAGACACTTAATAAATGTTTAATTTATTAAGTGATAAATTAATTTCTGTGTCGTTGGGGGAAAAAGGCAAAACTAACTGACCTATATAGGATTTAAACCTATGGTTTTAGCCACACATGCAGTCTAAGAAGGAGTCCTAAAGTTCTCATGAAATGCCAAAGTTTACCTTTCACTGTCATGTCCCAGGAGCCACCAAGGACACTAAAGACACTATATGGCTAATTTATATATATTTTTTCCCTTACAAGAAAATGGACCCTAGTGGAGTGACCTACTCCTTGGACTTTTCTTTTAGTGTGGAAAAGTGCAGTGTCTTGAGCCCTTAAAATTTATTTTAGAAGTCTAGACGCCTGGGTTTTCACCTGTGTTCTTACTGATGTTAAAGTATCGAGGATATGACTAAGGGCAGATTCCTCTGGGTTAGAAGGGATCTTGAAGGATCATTTAGTCCATTCCCCTGCCTCTAGGTAAAGTTGCACCTAAGCAACCCATGAAAAATAGGACACTATTTTAAAGACATTCATATTTCCTCCAGAGACTCCAACAGCTTGCACAGATCTGAAGGGGAATTCCTTTCAAGGTTTAACATTAAAAGTCAGGAGCAACTCAGCTTCTCTTGCTTTCCTTGATTCTTAGTGGAAAAAGCATAGTGTGGCATAGTGTCTGTCACATAGTAGGTGCCCAACTAATGCAAGTTGTCTGACTTTCAAAGATTCTTCCAAGGAGTGTTCTTTTAATAGATCCTACAGAGCCCCTCTCTCTGGTCCTGTTCACCTGAGTTCACATACATTCCTAATATGATTTACTGTCAATTCCTAGTGAAACAGGAATATGCACAGGGAAACCTCTGATGATGTCTTTCTCCATACAGAATGCTGGGGCATTCTCTTAAGAGAATTCTCTTAAGAGAATCATGATGATGTGTAACCCTGAATGAGATCATTAATGGCTCCTAAAGGTGTATGTAGGGGTAGCTGGGTGGTACAGTATATACAGCATGGAGCCTGGAGTCAAGAAAACTCACCCTCCTAAGTTCAAATCTGACCTCAGACACTTATGAGCTGTGCGACCCTGGGCAAGTCGCTTAACCCTGTTTACCTCAGTTTCCTCATCTGTAAAATGAGCTAGAGAAGGAAATGGCAAACTACTCCCTAGTATCTTTCCCAAGAAAATGCTAAATGGGGTCACAAAGAATTAAATATGACTGAAAAATGACTAAACAACAACAAAATTATATAGATTACCACAGTAATCCATTGGATTATAACATCATACTATGACACCTAAAATGTTCTAAAATTATCTATTGTCCTTGATCTTTCATTTGGTGGGTTTTTTTTCTAATTTAGGTAAAGAGTGAATATCCAAAACTTTTGCTTTTGCTATATTTTTGTAAATATCCTTTTGTAAAATTTAGCTGAGGTTAAGTGGTTAAATGAAACTGGGGAACAAGTCACTTTCACATAATAGTAGGGGGGAAACAGCTGGTGGGGGTTTAAGTCAATTGCAGTAGAAAAAGAAACCCTGTAAACCCCTCATGGTACCCTAGAATCCTAAGAAAGAGTTGTAGCAGATTCACTCTAAGAGAATAGGGACAAAGAAGTTCCAATAGACTACCAGTCAGTCCCCAGAGACTGATCTCACCTAAGTCTTCCTAAGCTCCATCTTCTGTCTCTTTCCTCCTACCACTTTTCATACCTCTTCTACCACCATCATTACCAACATCCAAATTCCAGAACCCAGCATGCTCCTGAGAAAAATCTTGTTTCCAAAGATACTATCATCTTTTCCTTCTATGTCTCATTTGAACATGCCTCTCCAAAGCTTCTCAGAGTCTGAACCTGAGAGAGTGCAAAGGATGGTCTCACATACCAGCCCACCATCTCTGTGCTGGGAATTCTGAATGAAGTTTTGTGTCCTGGGGAACTTGAATTGTTACAAATGACAGATGTGTCTGGTACCCTTGTGACTGGAAAGGGTCAGGGAGATTATTAGCATAGTGGGGAGAGGTGAGGAGAGACAGGGAAAATGGTACCCAGAAGAGAGCACTATACTTAACTGAGAAGCCCAGAAACTACTGTAACTCTTTGCTTAAGGTGGAGGACCTACACAAAGAACACAGGACAGATTCTCTGGATACAATACTGTAGACCATAATTCTTTCATTTTTCTCTCCTCTTCCCCAAACTCAACTCCGCAAGGTACTGAGGAAAAGTACTATAGAAGAAAAAAATATAGAACATGGAATCAGGAGACCTAACTTCAGATTTTTATCTCAAATTAATGTGAATATGGATAATTCCTTTAAAATCTCTCTGTGTCTCCGTTTCTTTATCTGAAAAAGTCAAGGAAATATTTGTCTTATGGGGTTGCTAAGAAAAGTGTTCTGTAAAATTCTAAGTTCTAGATAAATGTGACCTGTGATTATTACATTATAGGTTATTCATAAAACTGAGTTCATATGACATATTCAGCCTTTGTTCTCTCCTCAGTGTCCAGCACAGTACTTTGTAACTAGTATATGCTTATAATTTTTTTTTTGTAAAGATTACCTATTATTCTATGGGGACATTTTGCCCTGTCTCTCTCCTTTTAGTGATTGTAGGTGAGACCCTGCCCTGTTAGGAGTCTGTGGACTGAATAGGACAGAATTAATTTGTCCCTTGGCAGTTTGGTGAGAACTCTGGTTTTGAGTCAGAGGACCTGGGTTCTAATTCTAATCTATGTGATCTTAAGCAAACTTCTCTCTGGTCTTTACTGTGGAATGAAAGGTTTTGTAATAGATGAATTCCAAGACAGCTCTAACATTTGCAGTCTTGTAGTCACTAGAGCTATGTGACCCAAAGCACCAAGTGAATGACTTAGATTAGAGCTGGAGGATCCTTAAGAATCCTCTAGTCTGATTTCATAGTTTTTCAGATGCAGAAATGGAGATGCATAGTTGTTATTACTTGCTCAAGGCCACATAGTTGCCATACTAAAGCTGTAATTTGAACCCAGGTCCTTTGACACCAAATCCAACCCGTCTGTCTCTAGCCCCATAATGGGCAGAAATCACCTTCCTTGCCCATATCCTTACTGTGGGTGGGAAAAAGCTCTAGAGGTTCCAATAGAACTCTGAGTAGCTAGCTTCTATTTCTGGCAGACTTTCAAAGAGGACGGCAGGAACTTCCAGTCTCCTCCTCTCCCTTCTTTCTTTAGGCCAGGAGAAAATGGGGTAGGGTTTGGGAATGGAAGGAGAGTAAAATCTGTAGCTAGGACCTTAGAAGCCTACAGAACCAAACTTTACATTTCTTTGTGGAAAAGAAAATAAGGGTCATTTGAGTGATACAAGTAATCTAGATCACGAATTCCATGATGTACTGACTACCTTCCCTTTCTAGACTACAAGTGGTTTTTAATGCCTCAAAAACAGAGCAGATATTTAAAGTATAATCCATTAAACAAAGATGGAAGAGGATGGATATCATGACCTGTTGTGCTCCTAGAGTTCTGTCTTGACCACACAACATACCCAATTCTGTGTACCCCACAAACTTTTCTTGTTTCTCATTTGTATCCCTTTCTAGGAACGCCTTCCATTTTTGAAGTCCCTGACAAAAAATGAGCAGAAACAAACATACCCACCTATACTTACAGACATGCCTACGTTCGCACAGGTTTGTTGCTTACCACAGCCCCCAGATTCCGGGCTAAGTAAGTCCTGACCCTTGCCCAGTCAACCTCACCTCTTTCCAAGAATCCCCAAGCAACCTAATAAAAGCTTCACAGCTGGGCACAGTTGGAGGAAGAGGACCCAGATTTGAATTCCGGCTCTGTGACATATAACTTGTGTGACTTGAAGTTAGTTTCACCTTTCCAGGTATCACTTTTCTCACCTAGGTGTAGTAGAGAGCATTTGTTCCTCCACCCCTTTCCCCCAAGTTGATGAAATCACGGAAAGCAGGGGGCAAATAACAGAGAAGATGAGATATTATCAGATTAAATGGAAATGCAAAGATGAATCTGCGCACTGTTATCTCTTTATGAAGTATGAAGGAGTCTTCCATGTTGGAATGAGAGAAGAAGCTTGCCACTAGCTGGTCAACACTGGCTAAACCCCTGCCCCAAAATTAAGTTTGACAGTTCTGGAGACAGAGATGGCTTTGTTTAGTGTGACCCCCCTGCTCCTTTACCAAGAGGAGAAGTTAGCGTGGGGGTGGAATTTTTGTTTTTTATTTAACTCATTCTCTTCCATTGGTCATGTCATCTTATAGCTGAACTGCAAGTGCAGAAGGGGAGGAATCTGCATCTAGCTGGAAGTACAACAGAGTTAGTTAGTGGAGGTAGTTCCAAGTAGCGTGACCTGAAAGCAGGGAAGAGAGCCATGAAGAAGAGTTAGCCCTGGCACCAGATAAGGGACCAGGATAGGAGAGAAAATACATCCTATGGTAAGCATTGTGACGATGTCACAAGAAGCAACAAAGACATGAGGGCTCTGCAGTGCTAAAAGCATGAACTGCCTTTGCTGCGTGAGTCAGCTCACTACCAGTCAGTATTAAACCACAAACATTTATTAAGTGGTTACTATAACTATGTATTTACAAGACACATGTACTATAAATAAAAGATATTCAGAAAGGGAAGGGTCTAGCAGCTACAGATACTAGCAATGGCTCTTGAAGAGATGGGTCTTGAGTTGTGTCTTGAAGGAAGTCAGGTGAGCTATGAGATGAAAGTGAGTGGAACATTGCAGATATGGGAGCAGGCGCAGAAACAGAAGATGGAGTGTGACAGTCAGTCAACAAGCATTTACTAAGTGCCTCTTATGTGCCAGGCACTGAGCTGGGAGGACACAGAATGGGCAAAGACAGTTCTTGCTCTCAAGGAACTTATAATCTAATGGAGTGAATTTTGTGAAGGACAGCAAGTAAGTCAGTGTAGTTCAGTCATACATAAGTGTATGGAGGGGAATAAAATATAAGAAAGTAAGTAAGAATAAATTAATCAATAAGGAATAAATAAGAAAATATGTAGGAAGGAGACACATTGTGAGAGGCTTTAAATGCCAGAGAGAACTTTATATTTGTTTGTAGAGGTAAGAGGGAGCCAATGGATTTAGTTGATTGAGGGAGGGTAACATGGTCAGATCTATACTTTAGGAAAATCACCTTGGCAGCTGAGTGTAAGATGGGAGCGTAGGGAGAGACTTGAAGCAGGGAAATCGACCAGAAGGTTATTGCAACAATCCAGGTGAGAGGTGATGAGGATCTGCACTAGGGTGGAAGCTATGTTAGAGAAGAAAAGGGGATGTGTACGTGAGAGATTTGTAAAGGTAGAAATGACACAATGGGACAACAGATTAGCTATGTGTGTTAAATGTGGAAGTGAGGGTGATACCAAAGTTTTGAGCTAGGGTGACAAAGCCCTCAATAGTTATGGCAAAGATGGGAAGAGAAAGGATTTTTGTTTTTGTGTGGGGGGGAATATAATGAGCTCTGTTTTGAATAAATGGCATTTGAGATACCTAGGGACATCTGATTTGAGATGTCCAAAAGACAGTGATGTAGGATTGGAGCTCAGGACACAAATTAGGGAAGGATATACAGATCTGGGCATCGTATACACAGATAACTGAACTCAAGAGGACCAATTATATGAATGAGATAGTATAGAGGGAAAAGGGAAGAGGCACAAATAGAGCCTTAATAAAGATCCACAACTAGTGAACATGACTTGGATGAAGAAGCGAAGGCGACTGAGAAGGGGAAGTCAGATAAGTAGGAGGAGAACCAAGAGAGAGTAGTGTCATGGAAGCCTAGAAAGAAGATGGCACCCAAGAGAAGAAGGTCAAAACTGTCAAGTGTTGAAGAGAGGTCTAGAAGGGTAAGACTTGAGAAAAGTCAGTGGACTTGGCCATTCTGGAGAGTTTCAGTTGAATGATAAAGCTGGAAGCCAGATTACAGAAAGTTTTGAAGCAAGCGAAAGTGGAAGAAGTTGAGATATCCAGTGTATAAAGCTTTTCATGGAATTTAGTTGAGAAGAGGAGGAGAGATATTGAATGATAACATAAATGATTGGATCTGGTGAGTTTTTTAAGGATGTTTGAAAAGGAACAGGAATGGAGAAAGTAAATAGGAAGGGAGTGAGGTTTGGAGTGTGGAGGTGAGAATGGGGGAAATCTTTTGGAGAAGATGAGGTAGGACAAGGGGAAATGAAGGTGAGAACTGCCTCTTTATGTAAGACCAGGGTGAAGGAGGAACTACTGTTGGAAGATTATCTACTGGGGTGTAGTGAGATGAAGAGGAGTGGAGAAGCAGAATCTCTGAGTGAATGGCTTCATTTTTGGGGGGGGGGGAGTATGAGTCAAGATCTCATCTGAGAACGTGGGAGGAAAGGGTGTCATGAGAGGCAGGTTTGAGGGAGGATGAAAAAGTTTGGAATAGACTAGTGAGTGGGATATACAATTGATTAAGGATATGTAAAAGGATTAGCTTGCTGCAGATTATATAACATGATTTTAATGGATCTAGTGAGCACAGCTTTTAAAATTTTCTCTAGTTCTATTCAGTACCATGTGAATAACTACAGATAATAGGAGTACTGATTGAGTAAAAGACTGAGGTTTATCCTTTAAGTTTGTGCCCACCTTCCCCACTGTGTGTTTGTAGGACACTGTACTTCAGGTTTCAGGTGGGGGATGTTGTATACTTACTATTCTTATGCAATTTTAGTAATCGTTTTTGCTTTAAGCTATTTGTGTCTATTGGCCAACAATTAAAGATAGATACACTAGTGGGAGCTTGTGATTTAATAGTTTTGGAAGTCACAACCAAAAGAATAGCCTTGAACCCTAAGTTAGAGGAAGCACCTCCTCTGAGGATTCTCTGAGAACCTGTAAATGCCAAGTTGGGTGGAGTAATTCCCGGAGGAGGTGTTAACCATAAAACAAGAGGGCTGGATAAGACTTTCTTTAAGGTCCCTCCCATGTTTAAATCTGTGATCTAGTGATCCCATTAGCTAAGTTCAAGGTTCACCTCACCTACTCCAGTCCCTCATCTGACTCTGTTGGAAACCATGGAAAGGTGGGGGAAAGGGATGATATCTCACTCCCCTTTCCATGCCTACTTCATTTCAGATGTGAACATGGATATAATCTTTAGTTGATTAAATGTCTCTCATTAATGAGTTTCTTTAATTAATGAAGTTTTCTGGTTTGCTCCACTTGCTTTATTCCAGCCACACTCTGCCTCCTCAGCACAAATCGGGGGCCATTTCCTCTGGAGTAATTGAGTGAGCCGGGCAGCTCCTGCCGACATTGCACTTTGCTGACTGTGCCTGTCAACTCCCAGCTGACAACTCCATTTTAAAGCATTTTCTTCTTTAAAAATCATGCACACACATGCGCATGTGCACACACACAAACATGAGCTCACCATAGAGACATAACAGTGAATACTCTTGTGTAGGCACATTCACACACAAGGCATTTGCACAATTGATATGTACTTTTGTTCCTGAGCATTCATGTATACATACTCAGACAGACATTTACACAATATACACTCACAGTTTAGTGCTACAGGAACATGAATTGCACACATATATATACAGACAGACCCTCCCTTTACTCCAAAGGAAAAAAACATACCAGACGATACAGAAAAAGTAATTTTCCAGAGGACAGGCAAAGAAGAGGAATTATTTAGGAAATTTCAGACCAGAAGACAGTTAACCACACGTCAGGACCAAATCCATCTTTGGTAAATATAATTCAGTCTTTTGTCTACATCATCTTCTCTACTATGCTTTGACTAACCTCAAGGTTCGGGCTATAAGAGGAAAACGTTATGGCCATGTGTGGAACAGCTAATTTGCTCCCCTCTTTTGGGTTCATTCACCCCAAATCTCCCTCTTCTCACCTTTTCTCTAACCCCTTGACATCATCCTCCATTCTCTCCCTTTATCGGAGGCCCTGTTGATTGGATGGCCCTTCTCTTGGGAATGGCCAATACTTCCATGTGTACATTTAATCCTAACCCTTCTCACTTTCTCCATCATATTGCCACTTCAATCATCTCCCTTTTCTCTTTCTAATCTTCAGCTCTTCCTATCTTTTTATATCTTCCCTAGTGTTTTAAAAAATGTCCATGTCTCCCCTATTCTAAAAAACAAAAACAAAACACAACCCTTTGCTACAACCTACCATCCACTAAAATTAGATCTTTCCTCTCTTATCTAAAGTCTAGGAAAAAGTATTCTGAACTCATTTCTTCTGCTTTCTCCACTTTCTACTGCTCCCTCCAAAGTTACCAGGGGTTTCTTAATTGATAGATCTGATGGTCTTATCTCAATCCTTCTTCTTGACCTCTCTACAGGATTAAAACACTGTTAATCACTTTGTCCTCCTGAATATTCTCTCTCCTTTTTAGTTTTCTTGGCTACACTCTCTCTTGGATTTCCTGTCTTTCTGATCACTCCTTTTTGATTTCTTTTGCTTGATCATCTGTATCACATCCCCTAACTGTGGGTGTTCCCAAAGGTTCTGTCCTAGGCTCTCTTCTCTCTATAAACCCTCTCTTTGTGCCCTCATCAGTTCTCATGAGTTTAATTATCATCTCTATTCAGATGAGTCACAGATCTATATAACCAGCCTATCCCACAAGTCTAATTGCCTATTGGACATTTCAAACTGGATGTTCTGGAGTCCTCTCAAAATTAGTATATTCAAAACATAGCTCATCTTTTCTCCCAAATCCACCCCTCTTTCAAATTTCCCTGTTTCTGTAGAAGGCACCACTATCATTTTTCCAGTCTCCTAGGTTAGTAACCTTGGCATTATATTTGATCCATCACTGTCTCATTCTCCCCTTAGCCTCCAATTTCTAACTGTGGCTAAATCTTGCTATTTCTCACTCCAAATCATATCTCAACATTTCCAACACTTCTCTCTATTTGCAAGGCTACCAATTTATATTAGGTCCTGATCACCCCCTCACCTAGAGAGCCTCCTAACTGGCTTCTCTGACTCAGGTTTGACCCCATTCCAATCTAGCCTACACAAAGCTTTAAGCACAGATCTGACCATCTCACTCCCTACTTTGTCAATTCCAGTGATTCCTTATAGCATTTAGACAAAAGATAGACTCCTCTAATTAGCTTTTAAAGCCCTTTCAGTCTCACTGTACATTACCTCCCCTCTTGCACTCTATGATCCAACTACACTGATGTACTTTCTGTTCCCTTCACATGATACACGACCTCCCATTATCATGCCTTTGCACTGGCTCTCTCTCATGCTTGGCATGCATTCTCTTCTCATCTGCATGTCATAGCATCTCTATTCTCTCAAGGTGTGATTTTATCACCTTCTACATTAAACCTTTCCTTGATTCCCCCAACTACTAATGTCCTCCCTCCCTAACTACTTTTCATTTGTTTGTTTCATATTTATTCTGTATATACTATGTACTTATTTTGCCCATTAAAATGTCAATTTAAGAGCAGGAATTGTTATATTCTTTGTATTGGTATTTCCAGTGCCTTCACACATAGTTGGGGTTTCATAAATATATGTTTGGGTCCAACCTAGATCTTCTGTCACCTGATCCACAATACCACTTCTCTAGATTTCAGACTCCTCAGGACTATGCCAGTGTTCATTTTTGTATTCTCAGCCCTTAGACACAGTGTCTCATGTAATAGTAGAGAGTTTTGTGTGGTATAGAAGAGAGAGCATAAGAACCACAGCCAGAAGATATATATGAGTTCACATCCTAGCTGATGCTTATTAGGTATGGTAAAGTCACTTAAACTCTCCAGGTTTCAATTTTCTTATCTGTAAAATGGGGAAAATCAAAGAATTCCAGAGCTGGCAAGGATTTCAGAGACCATCTTATCTTGCCCAACATGTACCAAAACAATCCCTTCTACAACATAATGGTATTCCAGCTTTTGGTATTTGCTTTAAGAGCTATTGTGAGACAGACCCGCTATCTCCCAAAGCCGCCGGTACTACTTTTGAATAGCTCTTGTTATTAGAAAGTTTTAACTTATGACAAGCCTAAATTGACCTCATTTTAACTTTCATCTGTTACTCCTAGCTTTGTCTTTTGGGCCCAATCAGGACAATTCTTAATCTCTCTTCCATGTGACAGCCTTTCAAACGCTTTAAGACACTATCATGTCCCTCCTAAGTTTTCTTTCCTCAAGGCTAAACCGCCTTAATTCCTTCAATGAATCTCCATATGGCATGACCTTGAGGCTTTTCTCTACCTTGTTCACCCTCCTTTGGATGCTCTCCAGCTTATCAATGTCCTTTCTAAAATATGGAAGTAGCAACCAACAATACTCTGGCTGTGTTCTGACCAGCATAGAGGGGCACAGGGGATCTATAATACAATGTCTCTGTGGGTGTGACCTAAGATAGCATTCACTTTCTGGGGGCTGATTTATCACATTATTGATTCATACTGACCTTGCACTCTGCCAAAATCCCCATAATTTTTTTTGAATCACATTGCCACATCTCCCTTATTTTGTAATTGTGGTGATTTTCAAGTGGAGTCCTGTCTGCTCATATTCCCTCTCCTCTCCCCAACCCCTATGGAAAATCTGAGAAATGCCAACCACAGCAGAGGCTGGCATAACTCTCTAAAGTCCTCTGGAGCTTGAAATCCAGGATCCTATGATACCTGTCAGACCTTAATGATTTAATATAAAAAATGACTACGAAAATATCAATAACTATTGACTTATATGTCTGCTCTCCCACCTATACAGAATCTTTTGAGGGTCATTTGTGCACGAATTGAGGGAGTCTTTGGTGAGGGTTTTAGGAGGGAACAAGCACGCTTTTATAAATGATATTCAACAGTGGGCCACATGTTTACCATTTTATAACTGATTGAAAATTGTTACTAATATTATTATTTTTTAAGCATTTGACTCATCAGAACAAAACACAGCCTTTATAACAAAGTGTCTCCTGTCCCTATGTCAAAGACATTCAAGATTCCTTGGAAGATATAATAAGAAAAATAATCTTCTGCAATGACTTCTGGTAATAAATAGCAGGCAAAGCATAAGACAGGGAGATGAACGCTTGCCAAAATTATTACTCTATTGAATAGAGTAGAAGTTGAGGAATGCCCTATGGATGACAAGGCCTTCTAGATGGTTCTCTTTGATAGCATTAGGCTTCAGAACATTGAAGAGCTTCTTGAAAGAGATCGGCAATCCCTCAAAGGAGTATAGCCTGTCTATCTACACAGGAAAGACCAAATGGATGAACAAGTCGAGTGCTTGAAATTCAGCATATATTTGAATGGAAACTCTATATAGCTTGCCTAATAGCAGCTATGTCAGGAACAGATAATCCAGATGGACACTGAGCTGGGCTAAGAGTTGAAACGAGAAAAGCAGCTTGGCTTGTTTTCCACAAATTGCAAAGGACTTTTACTGATCAAGCTTTCTCTAATAGCAAAAATCCATCTTTCCAATACAAATATTTTACCAGTATTGCTATAAAATAGTGAGACATGAAATGCTGCTGCTTCCAAAGAACTAAAGATGAGGATAATATGGAAGGCAAAGTGAGAGTGAGCTGGCTACAAGATATAACCAACAAAGGAACCCAAAGAAACAAACAAATAAAGGATGCCATCAAAGAACCATGTGGCAGAAAGGAAGCTTGGCTGGTCACATGGCAAGGGCAAGGGATGATAAATGGACAGGCAGAGGGTTCTATCAGTACTCTTGTGATGTTGGGAGAA
This sequence comes from Potorous gilbertii, assembly GCA_028658325.1. NCBI lineage: Eukaryota > Metazoa > Chordata > Mammalia > Diprotodontia > Potoroidae > Potorous > Potorous gilbertii. The sequence goes on from CM053770.1 coordinate 498,281,925, forward strand.
AGTTAGGAAAATGATCTAATGTGATGGACTCCTGATGGTAAACTCTTGAGAAGACATAGATGAAAGCTGCTCAAAATGGATGTGATCTGAATTAGTGGAGGGCGCTCCAAAATCGTGAGATCACAAATCCATTTGAGTATAGGTGGTGCAATGGATAGAGCTGAGTTTAAGTCCAGCCTCAGACGCTGAGCATGTCACGCAACCCTATTTGCCTCAGTTTCCTCATCTGTAAAATGAACTGGAGAAGGAAATGGCAAACCACTCCAGTATCTTTTTCAAGGAAATTTCAAATGGGGCCGTGAAAAGTCAGACATGACTGAAATGACTATAGCAACAACAAAAATGGAGGCAGTCTTTCTTTTCCTCTTCCTCCTCCTACTGTTGATTGACTACTGAACTCACAAGTATAACCTCCATTTTGGAAAACTACTTTCCTAAGGAGAAGAAATTTTTGTATTACACATGGTTTATTATATTCATTTTTTTTTAACTGGCATGCTAAGAATTAGTAGACCTCTGAAGCACAGCTTGCTGGAGGCCTTGTAAATTTGCTTGCCAAAAGTACAATGTGTTTTTTTTCTTTTCTTCTAATTTATGAAAAATGTTTTCCCCTCTTCCTTCTCTACTCAAAGTTAATAGAAGCTTCTGTCAAGATCATACTTAGGATATTTATTTGAATCCAAGCTGAGCAGATGACTTATCCTGAGATAATCTCAGTGTCTACAAATGTATATCATTTTTGTATTAAATATGAGAACCAGTCTATCATAGTTTTCACTCAGACATTAGGAACTTAAGACTATAGAGACTCTTGATTATATACTAAGATTAAAGATGCATCATGAACGTGAAAAAGACTATCTAGGAGCTAGGCTAGAAATTAGCACTCAGAAAAAAAATTATTAATGAGATTTAGGCATGACCCACTTGTCCAATAAGTGCTCTTATGTATTTAAGAACTCTGAAAAAAAAAATCTGAATGGGGACTTTACTGATAAGGGCTGATGCCAGAAGCAGAACTTTCTTACTCTATAAGCTGGAACAATCCAGTCTCAAATTGCGTTGCTGCCCAAGACTCGTCCTGTGACCCTCACACAGATGCTGGAACTTCTATTGCCTTGGAGACAGTTGTTGTAAAGCTAGAGGAAACTTCTGAGGCCTGGAGGAGTGTTTACTTCATCTGAAGTACCAAAGAGGGCCACAGGCAACATTTGTATTTCCATAACATGCTTTACATCCAAGATTTGCCCAGCTGTAATTTATCTCTGTAGAAACTGATATATTTTTAACAAATCTCACTGGAGTATATGTGACTTGTGTTTTGAATATTGCTTTCGTCTTTCAGTGACCCAGAAGTAATGGTTACCATCCACCTATCCAGGAACTGTAGAAACACAATTACAAAACACTTTTCACACAAAGAAAGACATTTCTCATAATTGGATAGGCCAAGCCAATATAATAAAAATGACAATCTTACTTAATTTAATTTACTTATTTAGTGCCATCTCAATCAAACAACTAGAGAATTATTTTATGGAAAAAAATAACAAAATTCATCTGGAAGAATGAAACATCAGGAATATAAAAAAAATGTGAAGGAAGGTAGCCTTGCAGTACCAGCTTTCAAACTATACTACAAAGTAGTTATCATCAAAGCAATCTGATATTGGTTAAGAAATAGAATGATTTGTTAGTGGAAGAGACCGGGTTTACAATATGCAGTAGCACTGTAAGTGACCACAGTAATCTAGTGTTTGAGAGACCCAAAGATCTAAGCACTGGGGGCAAGAACCCTCTACTTGAAAAAAATTGCTGGGAAAGCAAGAAAGTATTTCAGAAGAAACTAGGCGTAGAGCAACATCTCTTATTATATATCAAGATAAGGTCAAGATGTGTATATGACTTAGACATAAAGGGTGATAGCATAAGCAAATTAGTGGAGCATAGAAAAAAATTACATCTCAAATCTATGAATAAGGGAAATTTATGACCAGACAAGAGATAGAAAAGTTCACGGGAGGTAAAAAGGATAATTATGATTACACAAATTTAAAAAGTTTTTGCACAAACAAAACCAATGTTGTCAAAATTAGAAAGAAAATAGGAAACTCAGAAAAAAGTTTATAGCAAATTTCTTTGACAAAGGCCTCATTTCTCAAATATGTAGGGAATTGAGACAAATTTATAAAAAATAAGTCATTCCCCAATTGATAGTCAAAGGATATATATGAAAAATGCTCTAGAATAACTAATAATTAGAGAAATTAAAATGAAAACAACTCCAAGGTACCCATCAGATTGATTAATATGAAAGAAAACGAAAATGCCAAATATTGGAGGGCATGTGGAAAAACAGGGACACTAATGTACTGCTGGTGGAGTTGTGAATTGGTCTAACCATTCTGGAGAGCAATTTGGAACTATGCCTAAAGGACTATAAAACTGCACATCCTTTGACCTAGCCATACCACCATTAGGTCTGTCTGATACAAAGTGAAGTGAGCAAAACCAGGAGGACATCATACACAGTAACAGCGACACTATACGTTGATCAATAAAGTAAAAGACTTGGCTACTCTGATCAATACAATGATCTATGACATATCCTTTTTTTTTTTTGGTGAGGCAATTGGGATTGAGTGACTTTTCCAGGATCACATGGCTAGTAAGTGTCTGAGGTCAGTTTGAAACTCAAGTCCTCCTGACTCGTGGGCTGGTGCTCTATCCACTGCGACACTGTCCCGTCTATGACATTTCCAAAGGACTCATGATGAAAAATGCTCTCTACCTCCAGAGAGAGAGCTAATGAATTCTGAGTGCTGACTAAAGCATAGTTTTCACTTCCCTTATTTTTCTTGCCTTTTTTGGCAATATAGTTAATGTATTTTGGCAATATAGTATTTTTGGGAATATAGTTAATATCTTTTGACAATATAGTAAATATATTTTACATGACTTCATATATATATATATATATATGTATATATATATATATAAAACAGATATCATAATGCTTGTCTTCTCATTGGGTAGGGGGAAAGGCTGGAGGAAGGGAAAGAATTTGGAGTACTCAAAATAATAAACAATATTTAAAAATAAAAATAGGGTTTTTTTAAAAGAAAGCATTAGCTGATAAATATTAGGGAATTGGTAGGAGAACCTAATTACCTCTCTAACTTTTGCTATTAGTCCTACACACCTAATTACCTCTCTAACTTTTGCTATTAGTCCTACACACCTAGAACAGGGAGTTTTCTCATCTAGAGCATGTCCCCCTGTGCTCTATAACTGAAGAAAATGTTCCTATCCCTCTAGAACTGATCTGGAAATAGTTAACAGGTATAGGAGAGGGGCAGAAGTAGACATAGACACCACATAGAGAATCTCTGTACTTCAGAGGTGTATTAATTCTTGACTTCCCAGGAGGAAATTTATGAGAAGGGATATCTGGGACTGGGTAAAGGGGTGGTGTGAAGATGCAACCTACTGATAATTCCTGTGGCTCCTGTTCTGCCTAAGAAAAATGTGGGCTACTCCACAAGCCCCTCATGATGTGGAATGGAAAATTGTATAATGTTGGACAAGTCAATTAACCTACCTCAGTTTCCTAATTTGTACAATAAAAGAGTTGGATTAGAGGGGATTGGCTTCTGGGGGCCATCTAACTCTAATTCTATGAGCTCCAAGAATCTGAGATAGTTCCTCCTATTTTATAGTTGGGTAAAATTTAAGCCTTAGAGGTAATCCATGATGGATTTGGATCACAAAGTAAGTAAGAACTGAATAGATCGAAGCCGTAGTATTTTCTGCAGGGCTCCAAAGTCTTGGGGGCATGACCGCTCCCCTGCTCCAAAACTCAAGGCAGTTTCAGAGAATTGAGCCTGCTTTTCTGCTTCTGACCTCCTCCCTGTCAGGAAGGAAGGGAAGGAGACAGAGCAAGAGACAGGGAGGGGGAGAGAAGAGAAAGGGAGATAGAGAGGAAGAGAGAAACATAGGAGACAAAAATAGAGGAGAGAGACAGAGATACAGAGGAATCCATAGAGGGTAGAAAGTGGGTAGAGAGAAGGAGAGAAGACCTAAAAAAGACCTCACAGAAGTTAGTTATGAACTTAAAGCCAATTAAGGCAGTATGATCCTTGACTTCTCATGAAAGTTTTTGAGCTTGAAAAAAAAAAAGGAGGAGAAAAAATTCATGTAGTATTAATTTTATGATGATTTTGAAATACTGTCTGGATCCAGGAAAATTAAATATCACAGCATGTAACTGGAGCATCAATGAAAACATAACTTTGAAGTAAATAAAAATATGATTTACCACTGTGACACTTTCATTTATCAAAAAAAACATATCACACCTTATTTGTAATTATTTCTACATATAATAAAGGATGGGCAACCTGTCTTTCCTCCATCCTCCCTGCCTCTGTCACTATATCACCAAATGCCTATCCTCTCCTCTTTCCTCCTTTCCTGTCAGCTTTCTCAGTGAAGAATGGGAAAAGGGACCCATCACAGAGGAGAAGGAGAAAGACAGAGAGTCAGAGAAAAGAGGTCTGCACACGATATATTATGACCGAGGCTAAACTGAAAAAAAAAATCCATTTTTAATTGCATGTATCCTTTGAACATATCCTGCTATCCACCATTATGCACTAATGACATTTCCATTCCCAATTTCCTCACTTTCCCTCAATTGACACTCTTTTTGCTATAGCACTGACCAAAGCAAGAATGTCCAGTGCCACCCTAGAACTTCTTGGCTCAAGCTTTATGTTGGAAAATGAACTTTATTTTCCTGTGCTGCTTAGATTTGAGGCTGTGACTCTCCTTCTAGGGTGAAGGATGGGTGATAGGGGGAAGGGTGATCTGATACTTTCTCCAATCAAGGCAAGAAGAGCATTAAAGTGGAAATGTCTAAATTCTCTCAACTCAATCTACTTAGGCTAGGTTGTAGGTCTGTCTTCTGGAAAGGAAAAGGGTTGTGGATCTCTTCAGGAGTCAAGGATGAGGGCTGCTGTGGGGAAGTGTGGCTTTCACAGTGTATATGTGTGTGTTGAAGGGGTGGGCTGGAAGGGTGAACAAAGAATGGTGAGGCCTTTAGGACTTAGGAAATACTGAGGAATGTCCTCATCCTCACTTCCTCCAAGATGCCCTGACCTGGAGGGATATTCATTCTTTGGGTCCTCCTACTTTATTCAAGTCAAACACCTGGGGAATCAGATTAGTTCCCAGGCTAGGTCTTCAGTTATTACCTACCCCTTCCCCACTCCCACCTTCTCCAAAAAAAAAAAACCCAAAACACCACAGACACACATGCCAACATCTGATGCACTAAAATGGAAACTATCCTGGAAAATCCTTCTACTAACAACCCTCAGCCCCCACTCTTTTCAAAGCCTCAAGAAAGGCTGTGGGTGGCAACTATTGCTAGTGACAGAAGGAGATTTCTCTTTCTTTTGGACATTTCCACCTGTCTTCTGAATCCCCTTTGGGCTTTTCCTCCAGCTTCAGGCAAGGGGCTTTCCTTTTGAAGAGAGGCAGAAGACTGCTCAGAACACAAGGCAGACAGGAAGAAAGGTCTCCAAATATGCCAGGCTCCTATGTATGAAAATGGATCTCAGTGCAAAACATTTCTCGAGATCATCCTATCTAACCCATTGAGCCAAGAAAATGACTCAGTCTCAGAGCTCAGAGCATAGAAAGTAAAGAAGTAGTGTTGTGTGTTCATTATAATACAAGTAATATCTGAAATTTATGGTTTGGACCTGTGATTTCATAAGTATAGAATTTCTACTGTGGAAACTCCACCAATGTAGATTGTAACCCACCACTAATTTATAATTTTAGAGATTAGCCTAGGAGCACTGAAAGGTGAATTGACTTGTTCCTAATTATACAGCTGACATGTCAGAGGCTGCACCTGAATCCAGGCTTTCTTGACCGAAGACCAGGCTTCAGTCCACTACAGTGTGCTGTGCTTCCAATGCCTCACACCCTTGGGTACATGACTTTGCACAACTCATTGAAGCTCTCTGAGACTTAATTGCTTCATATGCAAAATAGGCATATTAATGGTACATACATCACAGGGTTGGGAGGAAATATCCGAAGAGATGCCAAATGTAAAATGCTTTGTAAACCCCAAAGCCTATTTTAATATAAATGACTATAATAATTTACATGTAATACTAATAACAATTAATATTATTAAAGAGTGGCTAGGAACAGTCTCTGAGTCAGCAAAATCTCACGTCGAGAGTTTAATCCTGGGTGAGTCACTTTTTCACTCAGTGCAAACTCCCTAAGTTTATAAGCTAGAGAAGAGCTGCCAATTGGGATTGGTAGAAGAAATTTCCTCACCAGGAATTCCTTACACCAATAGAATTAATAGAATTTCCTAACAATTAGGAAATCACAAGTTATGTCAGGGTCCGGGGAGTCCCCAGAAATGCTTGGTCCAACCTAAGCTGATGTAGCATTCAAAAATACCAGACACAATGACAGAAGATGGTGCCTGGGGACTGATCTTCATACCTACTGCTGAAGAAAAGAAATTGATCAGGAAAATAGAAGCCTTAATGGGCAAGGAGGCTGGACAGACAGCAAGGAGTCTGAAATGACTGATTGGGACAGAAGAGCACAGTTCACCAGAGTAAAAGAGTCAAAGCTAAGTCTGCTGTGTCAGGAAGAGTTGCTTCCTGGCTGTGTGACCCTGGGCAAATCACATAACCCTGACTGTTTTGCAAAAAAAAGAGCCAGGAGCCCTGTAGGCCAGGCTGAAGTTGCGTTTCTTATGGCAGGACGTAACTCACATGTGCACGAGGCATAGTCTAGTCCTCCAGAGAAATCCCCTATATGTACTACATCAAGTGAAGGTTAGGTCCCTTGTGTTACGCAGAGAAGTCTCACCTGTACACGTTCTCCAGGTAAAACATCTGAATGTAAATAGGAAAGTCAAGCCCCAAACACTAACTTTCTCTAGCCCTTCTCAAGGAAGACTCTGTAGAGTCTCAGATCAGGTTATCTTTGCAGGGCTGCTTTGACAGACACAAGATGAATTGTGTGATGGAAAGCATCAAAAACCTTTCATTTGAAGTCATGTGGAGTCCAAGGAGATGGAAACTGGACTCACATATCTGGAATGTATACAAAGACTCAAGTTACTTTTCAGCTATGGTAGAGCGACTGCTATGGTGATAGCTTGAATCTGGCAACATTGTTCAGGACAAAGGAGAATTGACATTCTGTCATGCAAACTAACCAGACTGGTAGCAGAGAGGTTATAACCTTTGAAGATGCAAACATCGCCAGTAGATCTAAGTCGTCAATAAGCCGCAGGGGTGGCTTGACTTAAGGATATCCTGAGAGATGCTGTCATTAAAATAAACAGTGAACAGTAGCTATTTTAATGGTCTGCATTTAAACACTAGATAAGTTGCTCATGAGACAGTCAGTAACTGCAAGGATTCAGTCTCAAGCCCCATGAGGATGCTGTTTCATGTATGGTCTGAAGAAAGGGTATCCAAAGAGACTCAGATAAGTTTAATGAGAAGTCATCCCATAAACACATTCCACCTGAACAGGTAATATGACATGGGAAAGGAGACAAGGATAGATTGACACATGAACACTATCAGCAAGAGAGAAATGAGAAAGGCAGAATTTCCTTAGAGGCAGCCAGATGGTTCAGCAGATAGAATGTTGTTTCTGAAGTCAGAAGACCTGAATTCAAATTTAGCCTCAGAAACTCACTAGCTGTGTGATCCTGGACAAGTCACTTTATTTACTAGAGAAGGAAATGGCAAACCACTCCAGTATCTTTATTAAGATAACCCAAAGAACAGTATGGTCCATGGAATCACAAAAAATAGGACATGATTGAATGAATGAAGAACAGCAGAATTTTTTTTTCTGTTACATTTTTGAAGATGGTTATACTACAAGTAACCTGCACTTCTGAAGAAAATGTACATCTGGTGCTGCAGAAGCTCAGAGCTATAGGACCAGCTTAGGGGCCAAGGAAGGAGGCTGCCCTATAACCACAAGTATTAAGCAATTCCTAATGAATCTTTTCCACTTAGATTCAGATGCCCTTTTTTTTGGAAGGTGGGAAGCAATCAGAATTAAGTGACTTGCTCAGCGTCACACTGCTAGTAAGTGTCTGAGACCCAATTTTAACTGAGGTCACAGGACCTTATAAGGATGTCACAGTGAGATTTAGATGAAGATTGTATTGCTGCCTGGAGAGTGAAGCAAAAGTGACCCAATAGTCTAGGTACTTTATGAGAAAAATTTGAAGAAAATATCTTTACAGTTTCTAGAAAAATTTGGCCTTGGAGGACTGAGTGACAAAATCTATTAATTCCTGGGATAAATTAAAGTAACTGAAATTTCCCAAAGAAATTGCTGTTGTCAATAAGGCAGTGGACACTCTGGCTCTGGTGTATTCAGATCCACCATGTGTCAACATACTGTCAGCTCTGATTAGGACCAATTCCGGGCTATCCAAGATATTAGCATAATACTGTAAATAACAATCTGATAGTCAATAACTGCACACTTTGACCATCCACATGACCTGGACAGGGGTACAGGAGGAAAGTGGTACCAGTGAACATCATAAAAGCATTGGCTTTTGCATCCTCTGAAGTAGATATAAAGAAATTTGACTTTGGGGATTCCTCTGCATCACAAAAATGGAACAGTTGAGGCAGAAGTTTATCAAGAAGACAGGACCATGTTGCCACTGAATGAATAGGATATGGAATGTCCCCAAAGAGTAATCCAGAACATAGCTTACCAACCCCTAACCATTCCAGAAAACATCTAGGAAAATCCAACAGTCTGTGACAGTTGACTTTTGGGACCATTTCAAGAACTTGTTGGTTAATGGCATTACTATAGATTCCAACCATCCATATGCACAGCCTCTAGTGGTGGTACTGGGGAAAAATGGAAATCTCTATGTCTAACTACACTTTGTGGTTGTTCAATCATGTCAGTTGTGACCAACTCTTTGTGCCCCCTTTTGGGATTTTCATGGCAAACTAGAGTAGTTTGCCATTTCCTTCTCTAACTCATTTTACAAATGAAGAAACTGAGGCAAACAGTTAAGTGACTTGCCCAGAGTCATGCTGTTAGTAAGTGTCTGAGGCTATATTTGAACTCAGGTCTTCCTGACTCTAGGACTGGCTTGATCCACTCCTCTACCTAGCTGCCCACATGTGTACACTACTGGACTTTGAATACAAGAACCAGGGTGGATTAGTACTGTATAAAAGTTATGTTTTCTGGGTTATCTGCTGGCATCTAGCAGTTCTCTATTTTGGACTTGTGCAGTGGTTACTACTAGATTTGTATGGCAGTGGAAGACAAGGAGAGGATAGATTTCATCAGCTGGATTTTACTAGTTTGAACATATGTCTCAAGGCATCCAGGGGCATCTGCCACTCTCCCAAAGACTGATGGAAAATGTGGCTGGAAAAAAGTAGTTGGAGATATGAACTACCTGAAGGTGTTGGTACACTTTGATTACGTCATTGTTTTTGGAAAACTCTGGAAGAACATAAAGACAGATGAGTGTTAGATTAGTTAAAAGAATATCACTTAAGGTTTTTAATCAACAAATGTCCATTTTGCAGAGCCTCTGTTAGTTATGTGGCTTTAAAAGTACTCCTGCTTTGGCTGAAACCAAAGAACTTTCATGATCTAATGACTTCCTTAGGATTTGGAGGTCATTATCGCACATTTGTTAGGACCAATGCTACTACTGCTAAGCTACCAAATGATCTCACTCACACATATGTGATTATGTATTCTTTCTTCCTTGCCTTTCTCTCTCACTCTGCTTCCTCTGGCCCTAGATGATCCCAGAATCCAACCTACATAAATGGCCTTGGGAAGACCCACTACTCCCAGCAAGATCCTATCTCCTTCCTTTTATCCTTCATTCTCTCCCCAGGTCAGGGTTTTACAGAATCCATCATTTTCTACAACTTAAATGAGATGAGTGTCCCTAATTCTATTTGTACTATTGAGATGAAGCACCACCAGGTATTGCTATCTACCCAGACTTTATAGCTTTCAGATGTCTGGTACTATTATATAATCTAATGACAGCCGAAGCATCTCTGAGACTTACCATCTGTCCCACTACCATACCCTTAGGACTTCTGGGTCTTTCTATCCTCCCTACAGCTGAATTTCCTTTTGCGTATCGTCTTCCCCAATTAAAGCATGAATTCCTTGAGCAGACTTTCTCACTTTTTCTAGTTGTATCCTTAGTGCTTAGTACAATGTCCAACACATGGTGAGAACATAATATATTTTTGTTTTTCAGTCAAAAGCCTAAAGGCAAGAAATGCAACAATGACTTAAAATACACAAAGTCCTTCGGAGGCTCATGGACAGGGAGATGTGATCAAGCTTTAAAAAAAATTGATCAGTTCACAGTAACAGCAACATTGTGGGATGACTAACTTTGAGAGACTTAGCTCTTCTCAGCAATGCAAGGATCTAAGCCAACTCCAAAAGTCTCATGATGGAAAATGCTATCCACATCCAGAAAAAGAACTCTGAAATCTAAATGCAGACCAAAGCATACTATTTGCTCTCCCCCTTTTTTGTTTTGTTTCTTTTTTCTTATGGTTCCTCCCATTGGTTCTAATTCTTCTTTACAACATGACCATGTGAAAATATGTTTAATATGAATGTATATGTAGAGCCTATATCAGATTTCACACCATCTTGGGGAGAGGGAGAAAATTTAGAACTCATAATCTTAAAGATGTGAATGTTGAAAACTAAAAATAAATACAATAATTTTAAAAAATAAGAAGAAAAGAAAAAATTGATCAGTTGCCTCACACATGTTGGCCTATATGGACCCAAACAAGTCATTCATATCATGTACAGATGGGCTCGTCTTGTTTAGAGGGCTTAGGAATAGTACTATAGCAAGTGAGTGGTGGTTACCAGAAACCAGGTACATTTGTTAGCAAAGTCCTGAGCTTCAGGGAGATTCATTACTCCATATACGAACTGAAGTTCTTGGCTTTGAAGTGGGCTATTACTGAGAAGTTCAAAAACTATTTGAATGGAGTGAAGTTACAAGTATGAACCACCAGTGTTATTTTGATTAGTACTAAGTTGAACACTTCTTGTCAGAGATTAACAGCAGCGCAGTCAACTACAAATTCAGCATGTACTACCACACACAGGAGAATAATGTAGATGCAGATGCCTTGTCCCAAAGGCCACATAAGACTGAAGCCACAGTGACACCTGTATGAAGGAGGGAAAGCTGCTTGTGATATCCAATAAACTGGATTCTAAACAGATGTCAGTACAGTTGAAAGTCTGGAACTTCTAACAAACAACATGTCAATGCTGTGCACAAACCTCAAGGAATCAGAGCAATTCTTCTTTACTTTGGTTGTCTATATATCATTGACCAAAACAGCAAAATAACTGGTGAAGGACCGAGAGATGTGATCAGACAAGAAGCAAGGTAGTGAGCCACCTTGAGATGGCTCAGCCAAGTGGGGTGGTGAGTCAAGAAGCTGAGGGAGTCAAGTGCCAGTCTTTTGAAGGCACCTTACTGTTGAAACAATGGCAAAAGTTGTCCTGTCACTACCATATGGTATTCAGAAACAGCTGATGATACCCAGCACATATTTCCCTATGGCTATGAAAGATTTACATGATAATATTGGGTCCATGGGTCAAAAAAGAACCCTCAAGCTAATAAACAGATTTTACTGTCCCAGGATTGCAACAGATGTCACCAAGAGTGTGACTTATATTTGTTGTGTGCTACCAATTTGTGTTGCAGATTTGAAGAGTATAAGCACTGATAAACCTTTGGAACCTGTTTTTATTGACTTCCTACCTCTGGAAAATGATAACAAAAACATAAAACAGGCCATATATTGGTGATAAATGACTACTTTACAAGTAATGATGAGGCATACCAAATCCAGAATCAGAAGCCAATTAATGATTAACAGAGCGTTGTGAGAGAAGTACTTCTCAGTGTTCAGATTTCCTGCCAGGATCTATTCAGAGCAGGGCAGAGAATTAAGGCAATGTTAGCTCTGTGTGGTATCAAGAAATCTAGAAATTTAAGACTTATGGGAGTGATTACTGAAAGCTGCAAACTAATAAATTAGTTTTTAAAAAATTTAAAAAAAGAAATCTAGAACTCCACCTTGCCATTCCCAAGCAGACTCACCCCTTGAATGTCTCAGCTGTATATTGAGAACGGAACAAAAATCTCAGTGGAGTCAACACATAGTTTTCCTAGTGCAAACAAAAAAATACACCATGAATGACAACACTAGTTACTGCTTGAACGTTAGCCATATCTACTTAATGCTATGTTTTGGAGTCTCTGAGGATGGAAAGACTTCAGACACAATCAGAACATCTCTCAGTCAAGAGAGAAGATATAGGATGTTTTAGCTATAACTATGACCCAGGAGAACACTGATAGAATGGTGACCAAGTACACTGTCAAGATCTTCAGCAAGATAAGAGGTTTGTTGAGAAATCTTGGTGTTCCTGAAGACCGACAAGTTAGCAAAATGATGGAAAGTGACTATATATCTAATTGTAGAGAGAATGGCCAACTCACTAATTTATGAAACAGTCTCAAAGGTTCTGCAAAAAGAATCCAATGTAATCATTTATTGCCTGTCATTGAGTTTGTTGGACTCCCTGATGAGTAAGTAGAGACACTTGGGGCAGTAAGGTGGCACAGTAGATAGAGTGCCAGGTCCAGAATTAGGAAGATCTGAATTTAAATCTAGCATCAGGCACCTACTAGCTGTGTGACCCTGAGCAATTCACTTAATTTTGTTTGCCTCAATTTCCTCATCTGAAGAATGGACTGGAGAAGAAAATGGCAAACCACTCTAGTTTTTTGCAAGAAAATCCCAAAAGGGGTCGCAAAGAGTCAGACACAATTGAAAACTGAACAACAAAAACAAAAACACCGGGCATTTGCCTCATTGCAAAGAAGTTAAGCAAAAGAGATACCATTTCAGCTATTCAAAAACTGTCAAGTTCAGATAATATCTCAGAAATAGATATTTCAAGTAAAGAAGATTTTGTATACTGGCAACCCAACAATCAATTTACAGAGAGAAGGAAGACTAAAGCTAGAGAAAATACCTTTTTTGCCTAGAATTACATGCTTCACAGCATGTGTCAACTTTGTTACCTAACCTAGACAAGTTAGGTTTAGGAAGGCAGAACTTAAGATCAGTCCATACCATCAGTTGGATCGGATAGAGGAGCAAGGAGGTCAGCATGTCACCTTGGATATGGCCATGCTAATTTACAGTTACAGGGGAATCTGGAGAAGTGTTTATATATGTGGCTGGTCAGTGATGCTCAATATTTACCTGTATAAGGGATACCTTGCATGTAACTGAACATGTTCACTGATGCACATGTATTGAGTATGCTTCTGCTTTGTTATTTTCATCATCATGTTTCCTTGCTTTAATGTTAGCGGCATGCACATATGATAACTAAATTAGTTCACTAACTATGCATAGTTCATTGCTTTTCTGCACACATTGCTGTTTTAGCATATTTTGGTCTTTTGTAGGTCTACCGATATTGCCATTGTTTTATTCTTGCCTGGTGTGATGCATATTTGATTGAGTTTTATGGATATGCAAGTATTACTGTGACATGAATATATTATGTTCAGTGTGTAACTTAGACATATAGCCACTGAAATAGCCTGCCAAGACAGCCTTTATACTGTTATGTCTGTTGTATGTAGTGTCAATTTATATTTCCTGTAAATGGTACCCTAAGGTACACTAATCACCCTGTTTCTGCTAAGAGTTGGATGTATTTTGATGTTCTGATGTATAATTCCAGATCTCATTGATTTTGCAAAAGATCACAGAATTCCATGCCCTGGGATAAGGGGTTCTTCTTCTCTGATGAGATGAAAAGGCAAGAAGGGAGCTAAGGTTCTATCGTCAGAAGGGAACCTTGTTTGTATGTCCCTAGAGAATGTACAATAGGACCTGCAGGGTAGAAAGAGAAGTTGGACACAGACAGTTCAGTTTTTGATTATGCTTGCAACAGGAGACACATGCAATGTGAATGTAGACGTGGGGCAGAGGGTAACTCCAGCAGGCATTTTGTAATGCAAGTCCAGAGATAAGAGACCAGGCCATTGGCTATTACCTTTTCTTCTCTGGATCAGTAAAGAAGAATGTGTCTGGAATGAACTAGAGAGACTAGCTAAAGTATTTATCTTTGATGAGACCAAGGAAAGGCAGGCGTATGCTTTATCTCCTCTTCTACCTCCTCCCTTCCTCTATTCAAGATAGCAGGTTTACTCCAAAATTTATGTCTGTTTGTTCATAATTCATGATTTAATTAGTAACTCAAAAGAAGCTTACTCTATATAAAAATAACCAGTTTTGTATTAGTGCAGATTCTTAATTGTGAACAAGAGGACTGTAATGAAAAGAGGAATAGTGTTGATATACAGAGAGGAAGAGAGAGGTCTGAACTCTCTATCTAAAAGGCTATTGTTCTTTTTTAATCTCTCCTAGCTCTGAGATAAAAATGAAAGAGAATCTTATGGTTTTGATTTATTGATTGTGGATAAACTCAAAAGACAGAACTAAACTAGATTTGGTTTTTTCCACCTTTTCTCCAGGCTAGAAAATGAGTCATAGTATCTTTTTCCAATCTGAAATACAGCTGCACTGTTGGGTCACGTCGTTTCACTTACTCTTTCCTTCTTCCTAAACAAATGGAAAGAAAACAATCTGTAGGGAGGGAATTGAGGGGAGAGGCTAGGAAATAGGAACTATCCAGTGGGGGTGGGATGGGGAATGTGTGGCTTTATGGACAGCAACACCACCATTCCACAGGTAGGGGCCAGGCATGGGAGTAGTTCCTTACCTTCTATCTCCAAATTCATACCCATATAGCTCTTGAGAAAATACAGAGAACAAATGCAAATAAAAAGGAAATCCTGAGGATGTGAGAAGCTGACTACTATCTGAACGCTGATGAAAATAATGTGTGGGTGGAGGTATGGGCTCCAGATGTTTCGGGATTCCAGTACAGGCTATGCCTTTGATTTCTCTAGTTCTTTATCTTCCTTCCCTTGTAACTTGATTCTTACCCTTGCTTTTCTTGTATGCTTATGGGAAAGAACCAAACTCAAATCATTAAGTTTTATTCCCTCTGAGCAGAGCCTAGGTAGGATAAGGAAAAGATTAACTTCTTCCTAGGGGGCTCAGTGTTACTGGTTGAGGGTGATCGATGTTAAGGAATATGTCTACCTTGGGCTCAGAAAATACCCAGGATAGATATATTATTTGTGAAATCTCTTGCAAAAATTCAAATTTTGGCATAGAGATAGTGTGGTGCAGTTAACACAAGACAAACTCAGGAGAGCTGAATTCTGGCTCTGGTAGGATTGTGTGATCCTGGGAAAGTCATTTTATCAAAGCCTCTATTATGTAAGATGGTGTTTATGGTATTTGCCATCCCCTTTATAGTTGTAAGGAAACTATAAAGTGCTTAGTAAACCTGAAAGTGTTACAAAAATGTGAACAATTGTAATTGTTATCTATGCCTTTCAGTTTTTGTTTCTCTCTGTGACATCTATGAAGAAATGGCTCTTCTGCTCTGCTTTCTGCTTTTTCATTTGTTGGTATTCAATATAAAAGAGGGAATCCCAGGTGCCTGACAATTTGCTATGTATAGAAACCTTAGAGAAAGGTGAATAGAAACTTTCCTAGTTTGTGACTGGCCCCCTTGTGACCAGAAAGAACAATGCAGTTGGAATCAAAAGATCTGGGTTCAAGTTCTCACTCTATATTGTACTTCTTGACTTGGACAAATCTTTTAACCTCTCTGAGTCTCAGATGAAGTAAAATGAGGAGACTGGACTAGAAATGTTCTTAAACTGGGGTCTGTGGACTTAAAAAAAGTTCGATAACTATATATCAATGTAATTGGTTTCCTTTTGAATCCTATGTATTTTATTTTATTCATCTAAAAAACATTATTCTGTGAAGGAGTCTACTAGCTTCAATAGACTGCCAAAAGGGTCCATGATACAAAAAGGTTCAGAATCCTGGACGAGATTATCTCTAACATCAATGACACTTCAACTCCTTCATCCTAAATGATATCTAGGTGGCCGTCTTAACGACTTTTTCTCATGTTCTTTCCCTTTCCACCTATTTGATTGGTTTGGGAGGGATGCGAATACAGAGTTTAAGGGCTTGAGGGGTGGTGGAGGTTTTGTCTCATCCAGCAGCAACTCAGAACAGATTAGAAGAATGAATCTAAAATTGTGCAAATTTGACCATTGTAACCTTATGTTCTGTCTATGGCTTGGTATCTCCTGTCCCTAGTTACCTAGTAAAATTTTAATCTGACAGACTTTTTTGTTGGATTAAGGAAAGGAGGGAGTTTACATATCACCAAACACAGAAAAGCTGAGGTTAGGAAGGAAAAGCCATGCACTCATAAATTACTTTATTTGTCCAAGCTTCAGGTTCCTCATCTGTAAAAGGGGATAAAAACACTGGTGCTAGTAACCTCACAGGGTTGTAATTGTATAAATGTGAGCCATTATTTATAATGCAAACTTGGACTCCGCTTCAGCCGCACCTAGTTTATACAAGTGAATACATGCAGACCCTTTCAGATCATAGGCAGATGTCTAACTGTTGTCTTGAAAAGTTTGTGTTCATCCTTCGTTGCCGAAGAAGACCATGTCATCAGAGAAATGATGACGACCTGCACTTGACTTTGTTTTGAGTGAGGGAGGGATGTGCAGGTCACGAGTCTCACTTTTCCTCCAGGGCCATCTGAATCCAGTGACCAGATGCTCATCAGGATGACTAGAGATGATCCAGGATGTACTGGGAGACCTTGGGCCCTTTAGACCTTTGCAGGTACTCAGAGTGAGGTAGTGCCCATTAATTGAATAGGATGGTTTAAGTAGCCAGGGCATGGCCCCTTTAACGAGGCCAAGAAAAAGCAAGACATCTGTCTGGGTGGGAAACAGCAACAGTTACTATTGATAATCACTGTAAAGGTAGGAGGGTCCAGAAGAGCCCTTGGGCAGGGGCCCGTTGGCATTCCAACTTCAGAGTGCTGTAAATTTAAGGAAAAAGGAAAGGAAAAGAAAGGAAAGGAAAGGAAAAAAGAAAGGAAAGGAAAGGGTCTTGATAAAAGAGGGTTCTTGCTATGCCACCTGCTGGTCCTTGTGGGGACTGACCAGATGCTCTTGCTGATGTTCGTAGCTCTATCTTGTGCATGGAATTAGAGAAACATTGAGGCACCCGGCCCCTCATGCTAAAGGGACATTCTCTCTCAGGTTCTCATTATAGCTCCTTGGAGGTGGGATGACCTCCCCAAAACATCCTGCACAACACTCTTTGATGCCAAAGCACCAGCCGGAGATCCCAGGGGTAGAGGGTTTTCTTTCCACTAGAAAAGTACCAATTGCTTAGTTGCCTGACGCCCTTTCCCCAAACTAGCACATGTATGGCCCAACCAGGACAGAGAAATTATCATCTTGGTCACCATTTTCCAGGATCCTCTCCACCTGCCCCCACCCTGCAATTGGATATGCAAAAAGGGCTTGGTTTCATAGAGCAATGTCAAATATAGGAATAGAAACTGCATCCTGACTCCTAAAAAGGTGTTCTAATACCTAGAGAGCATTGCAATTGACCCCCTCACTCCAAAGTCCCTGGATGTTTTTCCTCTGCTCTTCTCACTCACTTTTTTTGTTCTCAGAGACAAAAAAGAAAGAATCCACAAGGCATCTGCATCCAGAATTTGCAGGATCAAAAGGCCAGTTGGGAAATGAGTCAAACTGGGCAGAGATCACACTTTAGCTGGTCTGCTTTGTGGGCCCAGTAGAGATGGTAACATGGGTCTAAGGCCTACCCACTTAACAGGATCTGGGCACTGTATCCTTCTATCTCTTTTGGGATGGATTAGCCAAAAGGTTTGTGGCAGGGGAAATGATCCAACAGCTTCAGGAAGAGGCTCTTTTCTTTCCTTTGCTTGAAATTCAGATACCCAAGGCAGTAGAGGCTGTGGTCCAGCTGATTACATGGGGTTGGCCTGGGGTGCAAAGATGACTTAGGACTTTATGGTTGGGACCATTCTAATTCCACTGCCAGATAAAAAAGGTTCCCCTTGGGCTAAAAGTTCACCTCTGATGATAAAGTGGGCCAGCAGAAGAAAAAAGAATAATCTAATTCTCTGCAACACAGTAAAGGAGTAACTGGATCAGATATTGATAGATACCATCTAATTGGAGCCTTGGACTTGATCAAAGGTGAAATGGTCCTAGAGTCTCTGGCTGTTCCTTAACTCCCTCCTCCCCCCAGCAAGGTGCAAACAATTGGACATCCTGTAGATATCTTAAACTCAACATATCTAAAATAGAATTAATTATCTTTCTCTCCAAACCCACCTCTCTTCCTAATTCCCTATTACTGTACAGGGCACCACTATATTCCCAGCCACTCAGTCTTATAATTTAGGTGTCATTCTCTTTCACCTCCCATATACAATCTGTTGTTAGGGCTACCTTCAAAATGCCTCTCATATATGCCTTCTTCTCTCTGACTATCACACTGGTACAGGCCCCCATCACCTCATACCTGGACGTTCTGGTTGGTGTCCCTGCCTCAATTCCCAGCATCACTCCAATCTATCCTCTGCTCAACTGCCAAAGTGATCTTCCTAAAGCATGGGTCTGACCACATCATCCCCCACTCAGTAAACTCCAGCCTCTCCCTAGCACCAACAAGATCAACTACAAAATCCTATGTTTGGCTTTCAAAGTCCTTCATAACCTGACCCTTCCTACCATGTACTTGATAATCCTTGCTACTGCTCAATAAGATAGTCCATTTCCCAAATCCATGTCTTTTCCATTTGCTGTCCCCCATGTCTGGAAGGCTCTTCCTCCTCATTTTGACTTCCTTCAAAACTCATTTAAAAATCTGCTTCTGCAATAAACTTTTTGTTTCCAACATGAACTGCTTGAGAGAGACTGTTTTGAACCTAGCACAGTACCTGCCCACTGACGTTTCCCATAGACCTTAGAGTGTTTATCTCCCTGAGGACTGGGGAGGACCTCATCCCGGTGAGATATGCCTCTAGCTCAGGGCAGGGTCAGACACTTGGATGTATTTATCTAATCTCCCTTTCTGATTGAAAAATGTAAGGGCTTCTAATATGCTGAACAATCAGTACTGATGTCCTAGGAAAGACAGATACTCTTATGTGAGCAAATGTGGGTGCCTCCACTTGCCTTCTTAGATGATGTGCTTCCTCCTGTGCTCCACCACATGGCTGCCATTCTGCTGGGGCTGCCTGCCACTACACATCTCACCTCAGTGCTCTGACAAGCACCATACCTCTCCTTCGATCCAGCCTCTCTCTCATGCTAATGATTGTCAACATGAAACAGAGGCTGTGAAGGGGAAGAAAATTACTCCCTGAAAAGGAATTGACTGGTCCCCATCATTTCTCAAGGAATCACTGACCTGTGAATATTTCATTACCCAAAATGCGGCGCCATCCATACAAAGCAGGAGCCACCGAGGCCACTGGGAGTAGTGGTGATAAAGTTCCAGGTCTTAGGAGGAGGAGGAGGAGGAGAAAGAAGGGGACTGGAAAGATTTGGAGAGAGCAATACAGACATTCATTTGTATGCTTGGTGGCAAAAAGCAGGAGGGAGAACGTCCCATTCTTTCTTGTTACCTGGGGCTCCAGTCTATCAATCCCCATTATTTCCCAGGACTAACTCCTTGCTGTAAACCAGGGGTTTTTAATCTGGCATCCATGGTTCCCCAAAGGCCAACTGGGTAATGAGTCAAACTGGGCAAAGGTCACACTTCAGCTGACTTGCTTCATAGGCCTAACGGCAATGATAACATGGGTCTACGGTCTACCTACTTAACAGGGTCTAGGTACAGTGGATTAGCCAAAAGGTCCATGTTAGGGGAAGTGAATCTCCCTTTTCCTTTGCTTGGGGTTATAAACAGATTTCAGAGAGTATGTGAACTTGAATGGGAAAAATAGCTCTTTATTTTCACTAATGTTTGGTTCTCTAGACTTAATCTCCACCCAGTTACTATTAGGAAACAGAATCTTATTAAACCTTTGGGGACGGGGGGGAGAGATATAGGAGATGGGCAGCAGTTTCTCTTAGAATTATCCAGACTATTTTCTACTTGTAGTTACTTTTTGGAGAGACAGCTCCAGGGTGGTGACAAAAGCACTGGTCTTGGAATTTACGAACTTTGAGGTACTAGCTGTGTGACCTTGGGCCAGTCATCTTCTATCTTCAGGCCTTGGTTTCCTCTTCAGCAACTAGAATTACCTATGCCGAAGAATGGCAAAGATATAAATCTCAAAATTCTACATAAAGATGACTATTATGGTTCCAATTTTTAGGTGAAACTTGCTGGGATTATGGTATCCTTGTCTGTCCCAGATATGAGTCATGTCCTCTTAAACCCAATTCACTCTGGAGCTCACAGACTGGACAGCAAGTCCCCACCCACCTAGCACTGAGCAGATATAATAACTGAACAGTCATTGTTTCTCTTTTACCCAGGAACCCTGAGGGTCTTCCCCTCCCAGTTTGATTTTTTTTTTTATTAAAGGGGCCATCCTTTGAGTAACTTAAAGAAGCCTATTTATTCATTGAATGGGTGTATCTCAAAGTAAGATTGTGATAAGACATCAGCCTTAAAGGGCCAGGGTCTCATATTACCTCCTGGGCCATCTCCAGCCATCCTGATGAACATCAGGCCACTGGACCCAGATGGCTCAGGAGAAGAACGTTAGGTTGGTGACCTTGCACAGCCCTCCTTCACTCAAATCAAAGTCAACTGCAAGTCAGGTCATCAAAGTCATGGTCCTCAAAGATTTTACAAGAGGAGTAACCCACTTGTTCTCCAAGTCAATACAATGGGAGACTTAACTTGGGAAGTCACTTGACTTGTCTTAAAAGGTAGGTGCTTTTTCACATGTGGTTTGATAACTAAATCATTGAGTAGCTAGATTGTACAGCGGATAGAGGGCTGGGCTTGAAGTCAGGAAGACTCATCTTCCTGAGTTCAAATCTGACCTCAAATACTTACAAGCTGTGTGACTGACTCTGGGCAAATAAATTACTTAACCCTGTTTGCCTCAGTAAACTCAGTTTGCCTTATTTGTAAAATGAGCTGGAGAAGGAAATGGCAAATCCTTCTAGTACCTTTGCCAACAAAACTGCAAAAGGGGTCAGAAAGAGTTGGACACAACTGAAAATGACTAAATGCCAACAATAAAAACCAAACCATCTTAGAACTGACTATAGGATAGAACCTCTTTGGTTTAAGAAAGAAATCTGGCCTAGGAGACCAGCAGGACCAGGTCAAAGGAAGAAACTGAATGACAGAGTGATGAGTGGGAATAAAATCATATGCATTTCCAGTCAGGGAAAGGAATACAGTCCAGGAGAGCCAAAGTCCTCTAAGCATCTTTGGACTTGCACTAACCTGGAAGGTTGTGGTAAGCCTGCTTTGGAGCAAACGTAATGGAAAGACCCTTCCCCCACCCAACTTCAGAGCATGTACAGGCATTGCCAGAATATTTCCTATTAGTTTACTGTATGGTGATGCTCTATGGCAGCTAGGTGGTATAGTACAATAGAGTGCTGGGCCTGAAGTCAGGAAGACTCATCTTCCTGAGTTCAAATCTGGCCACAGACACTTATTTACTATGTGACCCTAGACAAGTCACTTAATCAGTTTCCTCATCTGTAAAATGAGCTGGAGAAGGAAATGGCAAACCACTCCAGCATCTCTGCCAAGAAAATCATAAACGGGGACATGAAGAGTCAGACAGAACTGGAATGACTAAACAACCACAAACAACAATATGAGGGTGCTAAGCCTTTCCATTAAGTGACTACAAAGATTCTATAGAATTTTACAGGAACCCACCTGTTCTCCAAGTCAATAGAATGGTTTCACCTCAGCTGAAACCGAGCATCCATACAGAAAGATCAAAGGAACAGAACTCTCCCTGGTGACATTTTGAATGAGGGCATGGAAGAAAGAATATAAGCCCCCAGGTGGAGGGAGAGATAGTAGCAGTGCTACCAGCAGCCTCCTTCCTCACACTTAGGTACCACATGACTTTGAATTCACGGTTTTAGTTCTATTATTTTGGAACATGTTTATTCTTTCCTGATCTTAGGCGAATGAATACTGGAAGTAGAACAGACCATTATAACTGTAGGACCTTTGAAAGGTCAGAAAAGCTACTAGAGGTTCAGCATTTGAAGTTCATAGCAAAGTTGACTGATGAGTTAAAGAAGCAGCTAAGCCTGGTGAGAGGTCAGTCCAAAGGGATGACCCACTTGACCTAGCCCAGCAGTGAATTGACCCACCACCAAAGATAAGAAATTCTATAAACAAGGGAGTGATACCCACCAGCTATGGTGGTGGGGATGTTTAATAATCACCATCCTATGTGTGAATCTACTTTCCTCAGGGACAAAGGCAGTAGGGGGAATGTGTTTCCAGTTTGGGAGACTATTCATATACCTTTTCAGTAAATAAGCCTTTACAGAAGTTAATTGATGTTAATCTGTTAAATAATATTGGGGAAAAGATTAACTGTTGATTAATATTAGAGAAGAAATATCAGATGGGAGGTTATGAATGTTAGAAAAAATATCCAGATCCTCATAGCTTTCCTAAGAATCCTAAAAGAATTCCCAGCACTCAATCCACTGTACCACCTATAATTCTTATATAGCCTAGCAGTTCCCAAGGGAAAAGAATGAGGCTTCACCTTGCTCCTCCCCATGGGGAGTGGTCTTGTCTTTTCCCCATCTTTGCTGTACCATACCCCCTCTCATATCACGCCCCTCCCTTGTATCCCTTCCTCTCTTTGTCCTGCTTTATAAAAATGCAAACTTCTGTAACCATTTGGGTTCCACACGCACATTCATTTCTTTTATGGTTTTCACATAAATCTCATGACATAGTGACTGAACAGACATAGCCTCTTAGTCTAAGTGTGGTTTCCATGAGCCTACAGAGAAAAAAATGTTGGGTATCACAACTCCAAGAAGTTTGGAAATGACTGCTCTAGGGTAGTAGTCTCTGAAGTTGTTCAATCACATAATTTTATCAGGAAATTTTCTAATAATATACCTTCAAAGTAAGTATATTTATTTATAAAGTATATACATGTACTATATTAATATATTGTATAAATTGGAAAATTTATCCAAAAGAAATTAGAAAGGATGAGCTAAAAATGAAGTACATAATATTTTAAAATGTATTATTACATTTTCTTCCTAAGAACTGTTATTAACAATATTTCTTAGTGAGAATAATATTATTGAATATGCTTCATAATTTTTTTGAAAAAAAATCGCTGTGTATGTCCTAGAATTTCTAAGTAGTAATTATTTATTAGTAGTTAGTTATTCAGTTAATTTGATCAATGTATTTGTAAATCAATCAATTTTTTAGATGCTTTCTTATTTATGAAAGATATATAATACAATGATCAAATAATAGGTTACAGCAGTCAGTGAACATTCTGGCTCTTCAGTGAATATACGTTTCTCTGTGTGTATTCACTATATATAATGCAAAAATAAGCAAAAGTGAACTATCTCATTTCAACTCTGCAGAAAGTTTTCAAAAAAAGTGAGTTCCTTTTCTTTCCATGGATCTGCTTACGAGGTTATTGTTGCTGTCGTTGAGTTGTTTCACTTTGTTTGCCTCTTCGTGGCCCCATTTTAGGGTTTTCTTGGCAAAGATACTTGAGGGGTTTGCCATTTCCTTCTCCAGCTCATTTTGCAGATGAGGAAACTGAGGCAAACAGGGTTAAGTGACTTGCTCAGGGTCATAGCTAGGAAGTGTCTGAAGCGAGATTTGAACTCATGTCTTCCTGACTCTAGGCCCAGCACTCTATCCACTGTACCACTTAGCTGCCCTCAATGGGTAGTATCCTATCTTCATTTCTCATTCCTGTTTGAATAGTTGAGCTGTGCTTTTGAATTAGAACAGAAGGAGTTACAGCGAGTGTAAGAAGACTAGACCCATACACATAAAAATATAGATAGCAAGCTCTACTGATGGTGGCCAAAAACTGGAAATCAAGGGGACGCCCACCAACTGGGGAAGGGCTGAACAAACTGTGGTACATGAATGTAATGGAATACTATTGTGCTATAAGAAATGATGAACAGGAAGACTTCAGAGAGACCTGGAAAGACTTATAGGAACTGATCCTGAGTGAAAGGAGCAGAACCAGGAGAACTTCATACACAGCAACAACCACAGCGTTCAAGGAATTTTTCTGATAGACTTAGTACTTCATTGCAATGCAAGGACTTAAAATATTCCAAATGGACTGTGGAGGCAAAATGCCTTCCACATCCAGAGAAAGAATTATGGAATTCGATCACAGAATGAAGCAGACCATTTTCTTTTGTATTATGTTTTTTTGTTTTATGGTTTATCCCATTCATTTTAATTCTTCTATGCAACATGACTAAGGTGAAAATGTATTTAATAGGAATGTATGTGTAGAACCTATATAAAATTGTATGCTCTCCCCGGGAGGGAGTGGGGAAGGAGGGGGAGGGAGTTAAAAAAAATCTAAGATATATGGAAGTGATTGTAGAACATTGAAAACAAACAAAATAATTTAATTTTTTAAAAAAAGAAGGGGAGTGAAGATTGGTGCTATGCTGTGAGGGGCTTTAAATGCCAAACAGAAGAGTTCCTATTTGATCTTAGAGGTAATAGGGAGCCATCAGAGTTTGTTGAGGAGGGAGATGACAGACTTGTCATCTTTAGGAAAATCATTTTGGCAGCTGTGTGAAGGATAGACTAGAGTAGGAAGAGAGGGAGACAGGGATCCCACTGCAGTGGTCCAGGATCATGTTTGTCCTTCGTTGCTGAAGAAGACCATGCCATCAGAGAAATGATGACATGAGTTAACATTTGACTTTGTTTTGACTGAGAGAGGGCTGTGCAGGTAACCAGCCTCACTTCTCCAGAGCCATCTGAATCCAGTGACCAGATATTCATCAAGATGACTGGAGATGGCCCAGGATGCACTGGGAAACCTTGGGCCCTTAAGGCCAAAGTCTTTGCAGATACTCACTTAGGGTGAGGTAACGCCAATTCATTGAATATGACTGTTTAAGAAGTAGCCAGGGCATGGCCCCTTTAATGAGGTCAAGAATGAGATGATAAAGGACTGAAATGGGGGTGTGGCTATTTGAATAAAGAGAAAGGGATCTATGCAAGAAATGCTGTGGAGATACAAAACTTTTTGGCAACTGTTTTAAACATGTGGTATGAGTGAAAGTGAGGCATCAAGAACGGTACTGGAGTTGCAATCTTGGATGGTAGTACCCATGAGAGAAATTGAGAGGTTTGGAAGAGGGCTGAGTTTGAGAAAATGTAATGAGATCTTGGACGCAGATCACAGTCCATCCAGGCTTATCCTGATATGATTCACTCTGTCTCCAGGTCACTGTCCTGGAGCACAGTCTTTCCTCCCCATGGTTTTTGGGGAAAGGGAAGGAGGTACTGGAGTACTCCCAATGGCACAAGTGCAGCTACTAATGTGGTTTCTGGATATATCGAATTGGATATCTGGTAAATATTTTAAACTCAACATGTCCAGGACTGAACTCTTTCATCTCCAACTTTCTCCTCTTCTTAACTTCCTTATTACTCTTGAGGATACCACTATTTTCCTACTCACCCAGGCTCTCTACCTAGGTGTCACCCTAGATTCCCTACTCTAATTTCTCATCCTATAGCTAATCATTTGCCAAGTCTTATTGATTCTACCTTCTTAATATATCTAATATATGCCACCTTTTCTCCTCTAACACTGCCACTACCCAGACGTAGACCCTTTTCACCTCATACTCACACTGTTATAGTAGTCTGCTGGTTGGTCATTCTGAATCATCTCTCCCCACTTCAATCCATTCTCCACTGAGTTGTCAAAGTAATCTTCCTAAGTGCAGGACTGACCAACTGACCCCTATTCAATCAACTCCCCTGACTTCTTATTACCTCTAGTATTAAATATAAAATCTTTTGTCTGGCTTTTAAAGTCCTTTGTAACCTGACCTCTTCCAGCATTTCCAGTGTTCTTATACCTTATATGCTATTTCTCTCACCCCATGTATTCTGTGATGCAGTGACAATGGCCTCCTTGCTATATTCTTCACACACAGCACTCATCCTCCTGTTCTGAGTGTTTTCAGTGGATTTCTCCCATGCCTGGAACATTCCCTCCTCATCTTTGCCTCCTGGTTTCCCTGGTTTTCTTCAAGTCTCACCTTCTACAAGAAGCTTTTCCCAGTCTTTTAGTGCATTTCCTTCTGAAATTATCTCCTACTTACCCTGCATATATCATATATGTACCCACACAGACACATACATAACTATGTACATGGTTGAATGCATGAGCTCTTTGAAATAAAAGACTGTTTTTTGTCTATCTCCACTATTTAGAGCAAGCCTGGTACAATGCAAATAATTAATGCTAGCTGACTGACTGACCAACCTCATGACTGACTATTGTAAGAATGTGGGGGTATAATCCATCTTCCCACCTTTTGATTGGTTGATCTTATACTTGTTCGAGTCATGTGGGATCATGCCATGGAATGCCAGAGGGTTAGGACTTCTACTTTGGAAACTACTGCTCTAGGAGTTAACAGAGCTCTGAGTACTCTATAGATTCTGAGGAGTGTGACCACCTGTCTACTGTCAGAGAAATATGATGGTTTTGTAATTTTGTGGTAATTAGCTATGAATGGAATTACTAAATTAGTAAACACCAGGGGAAAGTGATAGAGAAAATCCATTTGGGGATTAATAGAGCAAAGGATACAGTGTCTTGTGACAGCTTCCTGGCACAGTACAACATCAAAAAGCAGGGACACACCACAGGAGGGTGAGAAGGCAGGGGGAACTAGCAGAGAAGTGATCAAAGTTACCAGTGATCTCTTAATTGCTACATCAAATGGCCTCTTCTCAATCTTCATCCTTTTCGACCCCTCTGAAGCTTCTGGCACTACTGACCCCACTCTCTGCATTTTTATGACCCTGTTCTTTTGTGGTTCTTCTACCAATCTGACTACCCCTTTCAAGTTTGCTTTGTGGGGGCCTCATCCATGTTATGCCCATTAACTGGGTTGTGGCTATGTCCTAAACCTTCTTTAAATCTCCCTTTATACTCTCTTGGTGACCTCATTAGCGCACATGGATTTAGTTCTCATCTCTAGGTTGGAGTCTTTTTCCTGAGCTCTCTTCCTGTGTCACCAACTGCCTTATGTAC
Source organism: Potorous gilbertii (assembly GCA_028658325.1). Taxonomy (NCBI): domain Eukaryota; kingdom Metazoa; phylum Chordata; class Mammalia; order Diprotodontia; family Potoroidae; genus Potorous; species Potorous gilbertii. The sequence continues at coordinate 498,309,351 of CM053770.1, forward strand.
ATTTCTGATTAGATTTCTGTAGGCATCTCAAATATAACATGTCTAAAACAGATTATCTTTTCCCTCAGATCCACTCTTCTTACAAACTTCCCTATTTCTGTTAAGTGTATCACCATCCTTCTATTCAAAACTTAGTGTCATCCTCACTCATCCCATTTATCTATATCAGATGTCAAATCTTGCCCTTTTCCCTCTACAGCATTTCTAATGTATGTATGTATGTATGTGTGTGTGTATAGACACACACACACACATACATATGTATACTTCTTTCCACTCATATAGCCACTGGTCTCATTCATGCCTCTTACCTCTCAGCTGTATGTATTATGGCAGTAGCCTTCTAATTAGCCTCTCTGCCTTAAGGTCTTTCCCCCTCCAATCTGTTTTTCACAAACCTGCCAAAGTGATTTTTATGAAAGCACGGGTTAGATAATGTCCATACCCCACTATATAAAATATGGGTAGCTCGCTATTACTTAAAGGATTAAATATAAACTCTTCCATTTGGCATTAAAACCCTTGATAACCTGGCCCCCAATCTACCTTTTTGACCTTATTACGTAGTGTTTTTGTTTTTCATGTACACTATGGTCTTCTTAATATTTCTCCCAGCTAGGCCTCCTCCCACTGAAATTATTTTGTATCATGACGCTCCAACTCCAATTTCCATGCTTTTACACCGGCTGCTTCCCATGCCTGGCATGTAGTCCCTCTTTACCTCCACCTTGAAGAATACCAATTTCCTTTAAGACTTTGCTTAAATATCTTCTACTTGAAGTCATTTGTTATCCTTCCAGATGTTAGTATTTCCTCTCTTCCAAAATTACCTTGTGTATATTTTGGGTAAACATGTGTGTGTGTGTGTGTATATAGTATGTATATACACACAAATTATGTATACATACAGACATATATGTGTGTGTTCATATATATATGTAAAATATGTGTATGTCTTCTCTGGCTAGACCGTAAGTTCTTAGAAGGGAAGGGATAGTTCAATTTTTTTCCCCTTGCATCTGCATATGGTGCTTAAGAAATGCACATTGACTGACTGATGGAAAGAGCAGGGTTGGGAAATCAGAATGCTGTTACTCATTCTTGACTTAGTTGCTGACCTGCTCATCTCAACCTGAAATTGGGACAAATCATTCTGAGCAGGAAGATAGAACAAGAGAAAATGGCCTTCTACTACTCCAACAAGAGGGAATTAAATTAGATATACGGAAGAATTTCTTGATGGTGAGGATAATAAGGCACTTGGGTCAGTGACTACGGAATCTCCTTCCCCGAATATCTTTAAAAAGAGGAGAGAGTCTTATCTATTTAATTCTTGTCTGAGAGAGTAAATGAGTTGTCTTGACAGAAGGTAAGGGAATAAAACAGATGACCTGATAGGTTTTTCTGCTAGTCTGAAGTTTCCTTGTCTTAGCTTCCTAACTAGAATAATCAGAGACCATATGAAGAGGGCTCTGAGCTTCTTGGGGGATGGTACTTCACTAGCAGAGACATAAAGATGGGACTGAGGAAGGGGTAGGAGTGACTGCCATCAATCATAGTGATCTGGAACCTTCATTAAGTGCTTATTTGACTCTGGAGGAAAGAGTGAGGCTGACAACTTTGTGCAACTTTGTCTCACTTAAATCCAGTTCACTGAGCAAGTCAAGACATCACCTTGTGATGTCACTGGTCCTCTTTGAACAAATGACAAACAGCATCCACCCATGGCAGTATATACATGGCAGTGCATACAGTCACACAGATATGGTTTCTGCTTTTTAGAAGACAGTCAATATAGATATGGACAGAGCATTTAGGACAAAATGTTTATATTCAATGATTATATCAAGAGTAGACATTAAGTACAAGCAGATAGAGGGTGGAGGGCTTTGAATCAGGATGGCAGTTGAGGAGCGAGTCTTTAACTGAGAACTTGGTGTTTGCTTTGGGTGTGGGTCAATGCCCAATCATTCATTCTGGTTTGGACAAAGGGGTCAATCAGGTAGTTGATAGTGTGGCATGTCATTTGGTGGTATAAGAAAACAAAAAAATGGAGAAGTCAGTGGTAGGAATCCTACTCCATGAGAATAAGAAATATCTTATCTCTGAATATGTACCATGCCCAGTAAAGCATTTTGCCCATAGTAGATTTTTAAAAGATGCTATCTTGTGGCAGATAGCCTACATCCCCACATAACAGTGGTGAAGAAGAAAGATACGGGCAGGTGAGGGAAGATAGGGCAACTCCATTTATTGATCCGAGGGTCAGGATATTTATAGACAGAAAGTGCAAGTCTACATGACATTCTACTCGTCTTGGTCCTAGTAATTTGGCCAGTCTTATTGTCTTAAAGATTGCTAGCCTAGACAGTGTGTATTTTACACATCCCTTGTATTCTCTAGTTCTCTTGTTTATTTCACAGTGACAGCAACATTGTGGGTGGGGGGCTAGAGAGCCCTTCTAAATGGTAACGAGCACAGTCTCAAAGGACAGTTTCCTCGAGGGTCTATCCTGAACTTTGCCAACAGAACTCCATCCTGGCCCTCAACACTATCTGAATCAAATTGAACTTCAACACAACAGGAGAAAAAGTCTAAAGCTAGTTCTTCTATGCCAGGGGCATCCAACGAGCAATCAAAGTTTGCTGGGTTCCCAGAGATGAAAATAGGCCAGAGCGATTGGGGGTTTGCCCCAGGTTACTGACAGAACTTACACTCCTTTAGCAGTCAGAAACAATTGAACTTAGTACCTAGTTAGCAAGAATAATTATTTCAAATGAGAACCCCCAACCTTCTTTGGCTGAACCTTCTTGACTAGGCCCTGCCATGCACCCTTAATAGCCAAATTCTCCCTAGCAATGGCCGCATTGTCCTTGAGTTTTCCCTTGGTGTCAAGAAGTACAAGAAATAAGGCTGCCTCCTCACTTTCATTCAACTAATTTTGTTTTTAAAAGTCGATTTGAAGGTGCCTGTATTTGCCCTCTTATGTTTTGTGTTTGTCCCAGACACCAAAATTCCTACGTAACAGTTCTCAAAGGGGAAGCAGGGAGTGGGAATGGGAGCTCTATGCTAATTAAATATTCAAGGAGGTGGGCAGAATCAAACTCCACACTCAACCTCTCTGTCCCTTAGGTCACTTTTGTACAGAAAGAAGGTAGATGGCATGGGCAAGAATTAAAAAGGATACGAAAAGTGTTCAAATACAGAGAAATTGGAACCATAAAAAGACTTGGGAGACAAGAGGAGCAAAATGAAAGTAGAGATGAAGCTGAATTAGCTGGGAAGGTGAAAGAAAAGTATAAAAGGCAGAGACCTATCAGAAAGTAGGGAATAGAAGGAACCTATCTTTAGAACATCATAGCACATCAAACTAGAAAGGACCTTAAGAAGTGACCCAGCTCAAACCTTTCATTTTACAGAACAGGAAACTGAGGTCACAGAGCTATAGAGGAAGGACTAGAACCCAGAAAGGTTGCGTGACACAATGGAAAGAGCACATGATTTTGAGTCAGAATTCCATCTCTGACTGTGTGACCTGCGGCAGGTCACTTTCTCTAATTTTGCTTCCAGTTTTCTCATTTATAAAAGGAAGGGGCTGGATGACATGATCTCCCGCACAAGTACCTCTCTGTGCTAAAACCTCATGATCTTACAACTTGTGGATCAGAGATTCTACTTGATAGCACATTTTTGTTCTTGCTGCTGTTGAGTCATTTTTCGGTTGTGTCTGACTATGTGACCCCAATTGGGGTGTTCTTGGCAAAGATACTGGAATGGTTTCCTATTTCCTTCTCTAGCTCATTTTACAGATGAGGCAACTGAGGCAAGCAGGATTACATGACTTGCCCAGGAGCACACAGCTAGTAAGGTCAGATTTGAACTCAGGAAGAAGAACCTTCCTGACTCCAGGTCTGAAACTATCTACTACACCTCCTAGTTGCCCCTTACATGTTTTCCTATAATGAAGAGACATTTCATCACCATACATCCGGGCTCCAAACTTCAGCTCCTGTCATACAAAAATACTTTCCACTTAGCCACCATCTGCCTCAATTTCCTAAACTGTAAAATGAAGACCACAATAGCATCCACTGCTCAAGGTGGTTTTGATGATCAAATGAGACAAGATTTGTGAAGTCCTTAGCAAGGGCCTGGCATAGTTTCCTTCCCTCAAATGAGAGATGTAGTATGGAGAGGAAGGATGGGATTCCAGGTCCTTATAGTGCTATCAAGAAAGTAGACTTCATTAGGGTTTTCCATGGCAGGGAGAAAGAAGAGTAACAGAGCCCTAACAAAGCAGAAGCCTCTCCTGGGAAGCAGGAATAAGGGTTATTCTACAGAGGGTAAACTGGGTTCAGTGGTTTTTCAGTCATGTCCAACTCTGTGACCCCATTTTGGATTTTCTTGGCAAAGATACTTGCCAAAGAAATGATTGCCATTTCATTTTCCAGTTCATTTCACAGATGAGGAAACTGAGGCAAACAAGGTTAAGTGACCCGCCCAGGGTAACACAGTTTCTAAGTGTCTGAGGCCAAATTTGAACTTAGGCCTTCCCGACTACAGGCCCAGCACTCTATCCACTGTGCCACCTCACTATCCTTAGAATCCTTAGTTTTCCTCAAAGCTTAGTTCAAATACCACTTTCTTGATTCCCCCAGATTCTAGTTTCTTTCTAGTGAAATTAGTGTGTATGTGTGTGTGCATGTGTGTATGTATTCACATACATATACATATATATTCTCATTCTGTCTCTGTCTTTGTCATACATATACACACACATACAAACGCAAAACTCAAGTTTCTTTTCATTTTGATATATCTTTTACTTATGTGTTCATGTCTTGTTTTCTCCCAGGACAATGTAAGCTTCTTGAGGGCAGGGACAGTTTCATTTTTGTCTTTGTTTCTGCAGCATATAGCACATTCCTAGAATAAATCTTTGTCCAATGAAATTAAGATCAGAATTTAAGAGAGACTGGTTTACTTTTCCCTGGAAGGTGCTGATCTACTTCCCCTTCCCCCCCTCTTTTTAACATGGTGGTACTGTGCAGTAGTCCCACTGTGACTCATCACCACAGGCAGCAGTGACTTCCTTCCTCATCATAAGTAACTCTGGTTTTACTAGGAGCCTTTGACCAAATAGAAACACTTTTTGGATAACAACGAAATGGAAGAGGAACTCTGAGAAAAGCCAGTGGCAATATAAGGGTGATGGAAGGCCTCAGAGATGGGAGTCACTGAGGGTCAGGCAAGAAAGAATGAGAACGAAAGCTAACGTAGGGTGAATAGCACTAGCTTGATGATTGATTATCTCAATTATCTGTGGTTACAGGGCATGAGGTAGGGGTAGGGTAGAGGAGTGGGAGGGGGGAGGAAGGATTGTAGGAATCCACAGATTTATGTAAGTCTCACTTTATCCAATAATTTCAATGTCCTTTAACCAGCAAGTCATTGTTTCCTCATCTGTAAAATGAAGGCTTAGACTAAATGATCTTGATGGTCTTGTCCAGCTCTGAAGTTTATGGGCCTGTGATTCCAAATTGTCTCCTAGAGCTGTTCACATCTCCACAATCCAAAAACAAACATTGATGAAACACTTACTGGGGGTCGGATACAGAATCATAAGCTGGAACGATGTAAAAGTATCTGTCCTCAAAGGACTTGTCATCCATCTCACTGAGGAGACAGGATAGATATATAATGATCAATAACAATAAACGGTGGCATCTCTGAAGTGCCAAAGGGGTGGGGGGTGGTACAGACTGCAAGTGTTGGAGAAATTCAGAGAAGGGAGGGCTCATCAAAGACTGGGACAATCTGGGAAGGACTTGAGTTGGGCCTTGAAGGATGAGCAGGACTTACAAAGAACCATCAACTATGTGTTTTGCTTCCATGTATTCTTGAGTATTTACTGAATTCTGCCTTATAGAGGATAATTATTTCTTTATATCTTCTGTCTTTCCTACTGCACTATAAGCTTCCTGAGGGCAGGGACAAATGAAAAGGACTGTTTCATTTTTGCAACACTCAAAAAGCAGGTGTCAAACAGGATTCTCCACTGCCACCCCAGTCAGATTAAAATATAATTGAGAAATAGTTAACAAAAATTTTTAAAAATCCAATATGAACATAGATAATGTTAATATGTGGTTTTCTAAGTCAAGATCCCTTTCCATTTGAGTTTGACATCAACTGGCCTAAAATATTTCAAATTGTAGGGATTGTTTCATTTTTTGTCTTTGCATGCTCGGCAGCTGCACAATGCCTGGCATATAGTAGATTCAATACTTGTTGATTGATTAAATGGAGCGATGGGGTGGGCATTGTAGTTATGGAGTCAATGTGTAGAGGCTGATTTATTGGGATGCTATATTGGTTAGAGCAGCAGGGTCCTAGATGATCACGTTGGTGAAAAGATAATCAGGAGCTCACACAAAATGAGATCAGACATAAGAAAACACTTCATAATATGCAAAGTGCTGCACAAATAAAAGAAATTCAAAGGATCACAGAACTGCCTTGGCCTCAGTGGCCCAAATAATATCTGACCAAGAATGCAATTTACAACACACCTAACAAGTAGGCTCAACGTTTGCTTAAAGATTTCTAGTGAGCAGGAACTTTTGGATAACTCTAAGTGTTGGAAATATTTAATAATAGCTAATGCTGATATAGATCTTTAAAAATTACAAAGCGTATTACAAATCTTATCTCCTCTGATCTTCACAGTAGCCCTGGGAGGTAGGTGCTATTATTTTACCCATTTTACAGATGGCAAAAAGGAGACAAACAGAGGTTTGCCCAGGGGCACATAGCTAGTAAGTGTCATAGGTTGGGTTTGCCCTCATGTCTTCCTGATTCTAGTCCTATGCTCTATACACTTTGACACTTAGCTGCCTAAGTGATGCCAAGTATTTCCTTCATCAAGATTAATCTACCTCTGTGGAACTTCCATCCATTACTCCTAGTTTTGTTCTCTGGAGTCAAGTAGCATGAGTCTAATCCCTTTTCCATGTGCTAATCCCTCAAATACCTGGACTGCTATCCTGTCCAACTAAACTCCTCTTTGCTGGAATGAACAGCGCCAATGCCTTCAGCTGATCCTTGTACATGGCATATGTTCTCCAGTCCCCTTTCATTACCCAGGTTTCCCTTTCCTGGATCTGCCCTCCATCTTTTTGATACCTTGTCTAAAATGCAAATTAGGATCTGCCTGTGGCAGCTGATAGTAAAAAAAAAAATTGCTTCTCTCATTCCAGACACTATACTTTTTTTTTAATTTATGAGTAATTTATTGCTCATAATCTAACAATTCCTATGGAAACAGTCCCAAGAGGGGAGAAAAGTACATAAATAGATTCAATAAATACTCTGTAAACAAGATACATTTTTGTCAAAATTCAATAAAGGCGGTGAGTCAGATATCAACTTGGCAACATTTCTGTTATGTAGCTAACTCATGAGACGAAACCTTTCTTGATATAGTCTACAATGGCATCAATGTTTTGGAGAGATTGCTAGGCCACACTGTGGACTTGTGGTGCACTAGAAATCCACTAAAATCCCCACATTCTTTTTCCACAGAAGCTGCTGTTCAGCACTGACTCTCTCCACCTCTACCTGTAAAGTAGAGGTTTTTGAACTCACTTAGAATTTTATTTTTGTCCCTATTGAAATTCCATCTCATTTGCTGGGAACATTTTCATAATTTGAACTCTTGTCATCTGTTGTGTTAGCTGGTCCCATCATTTGAACATTTGACAGGCATGTCATCAATTCCTTCAACCAAATCACTGAAAAAAAAAAAAGGACAGATCCCTGAGACACTGGACTACAGACTTCTAGATTTCTCTCTGCATTGAGTCATTTACTGGTTCCAAATCTGCTTAGCTGCATGTATTAACCATGTAGTCCACGGAAACTTAACCTTTTTTGGTCTTATGGGCCCTTTGGCAGTCTGGTGCACCCTATGGACCTTCTCTCAGAATAATATCTTTAAATGTATAAATAAAATACATAGGATAACAAAGCAAACCACTTATATTGAAATATAGTTGGACATAAAAAGGACATTGAGGTGGCACAGTGGACAGAGCTCTGTGCCTGAAGTCAGGAAGATTCATCTTCTTGAGTTCAAATCTGGCCTCAGAAACTTACTAGCTATGCAAGTCACTTTAACCCTGTTTCCCTCAGTTCCTCATCTGTAAAATGAGCTGGAGAAGGAAAGGGCAAACTTCTCTAGTACCTGTGCCAAGAAAACTCCAAATGGGATCATAAAGAGTCAAGTACAGCTGAACAACTTCGTTGTCAACACATATTTTTTTAAAAAAACAACCAAACAAGTTCATAAACTCTAGGTTAAGAATCCTTCATTCTAATCCAATGTATGCACCTTATCCACAAGCATACCATCTCTATTGATAGCATTTTCTTGATCTACCAATAAGAATAAGGTAAGGCATAGTTTTCCAAATAGTAAAGGATGAAGCAGTAGACAAAGGTTTGGATATTGTTAAGTAGAATTTCTATATGAATATATTCACTTCTTTTGATGTGGAAAAAGGGTAAAAATCAGTATCAGCTGACAAGCTAAGCAGACTCCAACTGGTTGGGGGTGGCTGGGGGGTGACAGAAGGGGAGTGCGCTATTTGTCAGACCATAGGTTGTGGGACTTGGTCCCTCTCCTCTTCACTTTTTAATCTGGTCCCATGGGTGTTAAAGGAGAGTAAGGGTGCTGGCTAAACTAGGGAGGTATCAGGAAATTAGAGAATTCTCAGTGGTATGAAAATTCAAACACTTAGGAAAGCCCCTGCCACCATCTTGTTTTCCTCATCACTTTTGGGAAGTAGCTGATGCAAAGGAAAACTCAACTGGATTTAAAGTGAGAGGTCTTGGTTTTAAAGCCCAGTTCTGACACCTACCTATATGAGGTTGAGCAAGTCACTTAACCTTTCTGGGCCCTGGGTTGTTTTTCTTCTTTTGTACAATGAAGGGTTTGGATCAGATGACCTTGAAAATCCCTTCTGCCTTAAAATCCATGATCTTATGATGATGAATGCAATGTAGAATGTCTATATCTGATGTATTATTTTTTATTATGTGTAATATATTGATTTATTTGATAATTATTATAAAGATTATAACAGATTCATAATATCATATTAATAAAACAGAAGCTAAGAAAAATGTGTAAATCATTCTTATAATAAATGTGGAACAGCGACAGTGTGTGTGGGGAGGTGGGGGGAGGCAGGGGAGCTGATAAAACTGAGTTCCCCAATCCACTTCATGAAATGATAAAATATAGACCTTTGCCAGAAAAGGTCATTTCCTCAACAGATCTGGACATGACCTGTGCCTCAGCACTGAAAGACATCCATTTTGGGATAACACAACAGCACTGGATTGGTCCTTGGGTGTCCCTGTGACTGGGAGATTGTGACAAAAATGACTGTTGATGAAAACAGAATACTCTCTCCACAGTTGTCTATGAGAGAGGTGGAAATCTGTTCTTTTTGGCTCCTACCTCTTTTGGTGGGCATACAATGCTCTTTTTCCTTTGGATTTCTATTAATGAGAAAGTGAGGGGATCTATCTTCTTTCAGCCCCCAGCAGTTATGTTGACCACAAGTATATGACAGATGGAAATGCGATTATCTATGAGAACCTGAGTTCATGGATACCATCTTCTCTTTTCTGTCTTCTTTGAGCACAAGCCAGACATCAGCAACATTCCGAGAAATGGATGTTTCTAGCCTTGGTGAGTTGACTTCTACATGAGATCAAGAGTTTTGAAGGTAGGTCCTATCTGCCCAACAAGAGTTACTTAAAGGACATTTAAAGGTTCAGTGCCAAAGTGGCAGGTTGTGTTCAGCAGAACACTCCAGTGGTCTGTGCTTGACCCTGTGTTTTTTTTAACATCTTTATTTAGGAATTGGATAAAGGCATAGATGGTATGCTCATCAAACAAAGTTGGGAAAGATGACTAACATAGTAGATGACATTTTTTGTTTAAACATTTCACTCATGTCCAACTTTCTTGATTTCACTTGGGTTTTTTTGACTATTTGCCATTTCTTTCTTCAGCTCATTTTACAGATGAGGAACTAAGACAAACAGGGTTAAGTGACTTGCCCAGGGTCACACAGTAAAGTGTCTGAGGCCAGAATTGAACTCATGAAGTTGAGTCTTCCTGACTTCAGAACCAATACTCTATCCACTGTGCCAGCAGTCAGCATCCAAAAGCTTCTTGACAGGCTACAGCACTAAATCTAATCAGATGATATTCAATAGGGATAAATGTAAATTTTTACACTAATCCAAAAAAGCAACCCCATAAATATAAGATGGGGGAGCATGTATAGAAAGAAGTTTTTTTGAAAAGGATCTAGGGGACTTACTGCTCAATATAAGTCAACAATGTAATGTGGTAACCAGAAAAGTGCATGCCATTTTAGATTGCCTAAGGAAAGGGTTTATCTTCCAGGAATAGGGAGGTGATAGTCCCACTTTACTCAACCCTTGCTAGCCTCATCTGGGGTATTACATTCAGTTCTGGGTGCTGTGGTCTAGGAAGGACATTGATAAACTGGAGAGTGTCTAGAGTAGGGCAATCAGGGTGATAGATGGTCTTGAATTCATTGCATATGATAATCAGTTAAAGGAATTTGGTAAGTCAAGCCTGGGAAATAGAATACTCAGGGGGGGATAGAAGAGTTGTTTTCAGAGCAATGGATAGAAGAGGCAAGTTTAATCTTGATGGAAAGGTATACCTCCAAATAATTACAGGAATCCAAAGTGTAATGAACTTGGGAAGTATTGGATTCCTAGGGTCATTAGAGGTTTTCAAACAAACATACTTGGTAGGTGTGTTGTAAATGGGATTCTGGGTCAGGTTTCAAATAATGAGATTCTGTGATGCTGTTAAAAATCTTTAATTTGAAGAACCAGAAGCAATGGGTGAAAGGTGAAAAGAAGTCAATTTTAGGTTCTATGTCAGGAAAAAGTTGTTAACAATTAGTGGAGCTGTTACAAAAGTGGGATGGCTTGCCTGGAGAGTTAGTGGGTTCTTCCTTCGTGGAAGTCTTCAAGAAAGAACAGATGATCACTTGTTGTCAGGTATTCTTCATGTGTGAGTTAGACCAGAAGGCCAATGAGGTCTAACTCTCAAATTCTGAGATTTTGTGATCCCCCCAACAATGCCACTTTCAGGAGATCATCATTGCCAGGAGGAATCTGCAGTGGAAGGACTAAATAAAGCTTAAGTCTTGCGTAGGTTAGGACAGGTAGGTGATGCAGTGGATAGAGTGACAGGTCTGGAATTAAGAAGACTCACCTTGGTGTGTTGAAATTTGGCCTCAGATTTTAGTTGTGTGATCCTAGGCAAGTTACTTAACTCTGCCTCAGTTTTCTCATCTGTAAAATTAGCTGGAGAAGGAAATGGCAAACCATTCCAGCGTCTTTGCCAAGAAAGCACCAAATGGAGTCATGAAGAGTCAGACATGACTAAAAATGACCGAACATTGTCCAGGTTGGCTAGTTAGTCTTGACCTTCTAAGTTGCTCAGACAGTTTTGATTTGAGTTGAATGCGAGCAATCTTTTCAAAGACCTACAAAATTGTCTTTACCTTTCGGGAGACTATAATCAATGTTATGGGAAATTTTTTTTTCTATTTGTTAATGCCCATTTTTGAGATATTCGTGTTTTTAGCATTTTTTATGGTAGAGAAAATAAATAGCTGTCCTTTTAATTCGTATTGCACACTGAATGCCTTTTCTAGAAAGGACCTTATTTGTTCCATTTGGGTCAGACCTCAACATGAACCACAAGATTTTTGTGAAGTACTACTTGCATAGGGACAATGAATTAGAGAGTAAGAGAGAGAGAAAGTCTCATTCTCTTCAGGACCAGGCTCACTATTAGGATAAATTCACATCTGTATGATGCCATAGTAGAGTCTCTTTGTGGAAGGGCTGCAAGTCCAATCTTACACCTAGCATAGCGATTCTGAGGACACTGTATGTGAAGCTGGGGTGGCACAGGTGCTCCATCTATTTAAAAATTTTCTTTTCATTCAGACACGTAGATTGGAAATCACTATTAATTATTAATTAATGAGGTCGGATATTCAAAAAATATCTCATTTGATCCTCATAACAACCCTAGGAGGTAGGTATTTATTACGAACCTCAATTTACAGATGAGGAAAATGAGACAGTTTAAGTGAATTGCTCAGGGTCAAACAACTAGTTAGCATCTGAGGCTAGATCTAAATTCAAGTTTTCCTGAGTCCAGGTCCAGTGCTTTATCCACTTCATCACCAAGCTGCTATAAGATTCTACTGTGAAACAATATAGATTGGCCTGAATTTCCTTCTGATTTGGATTCCAAATCTGCAGGAAGTAGGAAGAAAGAAGGACCAAATGGACATACACAAGGGAATCCATCAGGGCACAAAAAGAAAATATCATAATTTCTAATTATATTTATTTACCTAAAAAAGAGAAAGAAATCAAGATATACTGGCACCCCCATTTAGTATATATATCAGAGGGCCTCTTGTCAAGTAGGGTGTGAAAATCAACAAAAGGAAAAAGTGGGAATTACACAAAAAGGAAGGGTTAACTTTGACACACTCATCGTATCATACATACGCTTTCAGTGTATTGTGAAATATTGTAGTTTACGTGTGGTCAGTTAAGTGGATTCGTAGATTACATTACCTTGTTTTACACCCTCACAAAATGGACAAGTGACTTAAAAATATTCTTGCAAAGAAAGCAAGGATTGAAGATGATAATAACATGATGTAATATTATATTACACGAATAATATAATGTAATAATAACCATGTAAACACAAGCGAATAACAGGAAAATGGCAGCGCTTACCATTTTCTGATTCCTCTTAACAAATTCTTTGTAAGCCACATTACGAAGTAAAAACAATAACAATTTTCAGATCTGACGAGAAGTCAACCAAAAAAAAATTAAATTAACAAGAGGAATTATTTGAAACATGGATTTATATTCATTACCATTAGCAATGAACCTTACCCCAAGTATAAACTGTACCTTGAAATATTAACTAATGATAGTACAAAGCCATTACAATTACCACGTCATTTAAAAAGTAAGCTATTGTTGCTAAAGATGATGTGTCATCTATAAAAATGCTCATACCTGCACACTTGAAAAACTTAAAAATGAAATTCTTTTACCTGTTTAAAAATCTTCCAAAGGAAGAGTTTCAGTGGATCTTGGATTTATTTGTTAAAAATATAAAAATTCAACTTCTCATTAGTTAGCAAGAACAACAAACTGACATCAGGGAAGTAAGAAATTTACTACCTGAATTTCAATTTAAAAAAACTGCCTAATTGGTGGATGGGATTAAAAAATGATTTAGTAATCATAGTCAATGATGTGCTTTTTCCATTTGGATCTACACATCTCTATGATGTAGGTTTTTTAGCTATGGTGCCTATTAAAACTCAATATTAAAATAAACTAAATACAGAACAGGACCTTCCAACATATCATGAAATGCTAGACCATTATTTAAAAAATAATGAAACATTCAATCACTTTGCTTTCACTAAAAATGTTGTTAATAAAATTATTTTTGAAGATGGTTTATTTCATCTTTATCTCAGCCTTAAAATATTTTTATTGTCATTACGTTTGGTATAATATATGAGTACAGTAGGGTCATTATTCAGCTATTTTTCAGTTGTATCCAACTCTTTGTGACCCCATTTGAGGTTTTCTTGCCAAAGATACTGGAGTGGTTTTCCATTTCCTTCTCCAGACAAACCGAGGCAAACAGGGTTAAGTGAGTTGCCAATGTCACATAGCGCTAAGTGTCTGAAGCCATATTTGAACTCACAAAGCTGAATCTTCCCGACTGCAGGCGTGGCACCCTATCCACTGTGCCACCTAGCTGCCCTGGAGATTTTACTGCTGGCCAAATACCCCAAGGAAGTTATTGACAAAAAGAAAGGCTCCATATATGCCAAAATATTTACAGAAGCAGTTTTTGTAGTACCAAAAAACTGAAAACCAAGTAAATGCTCACCAACTGGGGAATGGTTAAACAAATTGTGGTAAATAAAAGTAATGGATTACTACTGTGCCATAAGAAACAATATTAGTACAGAGAAGCACAGAAAGACTCATATAAAATGATGCAAAATAAAGTGAGCCAAGAAAGCAAAACAGATTCATTATTTGCATTAATCAGAATCTAGCTTTAAATATGGGACAATGATAACAATGTAAATACATAGAATAATACAATAAAAATAAATGTCGATAATTGTTAAGAAAAGCTTGGCCTTAAAGAAGAGGTATGAAAAGATACCTCTTCCTATTACTTTTCAAAGTTGAGGGCTTCAGATGTATGAAATATCATACGCAACGTCAGATGTTTTTCCCATATGTTAATTTGTTTTGATTTTTTTCCTCTTCTTTCTTTTCTGACTTTTCTTCTTTTTGATTATTTGTTATAAGGGATAGTACTCTGGGAAAACAAGGGACATACAGGGAATTTACATAATGCAAAAACAAAAGATCAATAATCATCCATTTTTAAAAAAAGAAACAGAAAAGTTTGGAAAAGGGATATATTTGAGGGGAAAAGACAATTTTCATTTCAGGCGTGAGAGTCTTAGTTGCCTATGGGACATCTAGGTTGAAATGCCCAATAAGTAATTAATGATGTGGTATGAGAACTCAGGCTAGCAATGAGGAATGAGTATATAGATCCAGGAGTCATCTACATAGACATGATAATTGAACCCATGGGAGCTGAAGAGGTCTCCAAGAAAGAAAGTGTAAAGAGAGAAGAGAGCACAGGACAGAACCTTGGGGTATACTCAGTTAGAGGAAATTATTTAGATGATGACCCAGTAAAAGAGAGTGATAAGAAATAGTCTGACAGGAGAACTAAGAGAGAATAATGTCATGAAAAATCCAGTGAGGAAACTGTATTCGGAGAGGGTGGTCAACAGTTCAAGACTGCAAAGAAGCCAAGAATAACGAGGACTCTAAGAAGGCCATTAGATTTGGCAGTTACAAGATCACTGGTAACATTGGAGAGAACAGTTGCCAAGGAGGGAAGGCCAGTAATCTTGACTATTTATGGGCTCAGGTATGAGTGCTTTGTGTTTTTCTGTTGTGTTAAATAAAACCTGTCCTATATTTGATAGTTTCTTAGCTTGAGTGCTGACATGGGAGCTGAGGGACCTTTACCTTTTTCATAAAGGCCTAGACATGAGCCAAATTCTATAGTCCCCAGGAGGGAACCATGAGTGTGGGCACAAGCCAAAGAGTGATTTATGTGAGAAAACACCAAGACTAAACCAGAATTATGTAAACCCAGAGCTTTGGTTCTGGCCTTGGGCTACAAAGACACAGGGGAATACAACAGACGCAGAGTGATAATAAATGTAGTAATAGATACAGGGGTATGGAGAAGTTGGAGGGGGTAGAGGGAAAGCAGAGAGAGAGAAACAAGAAACTCTACTCTTGGAGGCCTCAAGAAAAAGAAATATAAGCAAGAAACCAAGAGTCAGGCAGAAGTCAATGACAGAAACAATATGTGAGTAACAAAGAGGGAGAGGCAGTCAAAGAAAGACCACTAAATATCAAGACAGAGTGTGTGTATTTGGAAATGATTAGGTCCCACATTGGGTTTAACTCTTTCAGTGAAGGGAAGAACATTCCCAATTTGCAGTATTTTGTCAGATCTCTCTCTCTCTCCCTCCTTCCCCCTTATTTATAGACTTAGACTAAGACTTTAACTTACAGAAGTGACTAGGAAAGGCCTGTTGTAGAGGGGCACCTGTCATCTGGCCTGTCTGGTAAGGGGGAAGGGCATGGTATTCTTATGACCTCTTTCATTAAATGTAAGAATAAACAGGCTGGAGGAGGAAGGAGTCAGAATACTACTGGTGGACGACAAATGGTCTCTGCCATCCTGGGTTTCTGTTCTGTCCCTTACCCTAAGAGAAGAAAGGATTGCTCTACTTTCTTTCACCATTTAAATAGCATATTCCTATTTAAATCATTTCAGGTTTGCTTGGGCCCTGGGGGGCTCTTCCCCTTACTTCCCCAACACACACACACACACACACACACACACACACACACACACGCACACACACACACACGCACACACACACACACTCTCTCTCTCTCTCTCTCTCTTAATTCTTGGTCAAATCCTCCCATCCAGGTGAGCCTAACCTTTCTCTTGCTCCAGGTACAAGAGCTGCTCCTTCCACCTGGAAGTTTTAAAGGATGGATAGGAGTTGAACAAGTTGGAAAAGAGTCCTCTATACCAAAAGTGAATTTAGAGGGATAGACAATGTAAGCCTACCTCATTCTTCATTCCCATACAGGTTATAGTCAGAAGGGGGCCTAAATATTTGAAAAAGCAACTGTTCATCAGCCCTTCCCTGGTTACTGCCCTTTTTTCATTAAATACAATTTAATCAATCTCTTCCCTCAAGGAACCTATATTTTAATGGGGGAGATTATATGTGCATACATACATATACACACATATACCCACATATGCACACACACATATTTACTTATGTGTACATGTTATTCAGTGATTCTTTGTGACTCCAATTAGGGTTTTCTTGGCAAAGATGGCAAGTGGTTTGTCGTTTCCTTCTCCAGCTCATTTTACAGATGAGGAAACTGGGGCAAACAGGGTTAGGTGACTTGCCCATGAGCACACAGCTAGTAAGAGTCTCAGTTCAGATTTGAACTCAGGAAGACCAGTGTTCCTGACTACAGGCCCAGCATTTTATCCACTACTCACCTGGCTGCCCTTATATGCACATTGCATATATAGTAAAGTTTATCTTAGAGGTTAAGACTCTGGTGTTCCTGGGACCAGGTAAGACCTCATGAAGAAGGTGGTGCTTAAGCGACTCTGAGTCTTCCAGGAAGCCAGGGATTTCAATAAGCAGAGGTGAAAAGAGAGAGCATCCAAGGCAACAGGGACAACTAGTGTAAACACAAGGTACAAAAGCAATGGAAAGCTGGATTCAAGCAAGAGCAAGAGGACAGGTTTGGTTGGACTGGAGAGCACAGGATGGAAAGGAATGTGTAAGAAAACCAGCAAAGTAAGAAGCAGCCAGGTTTTGAAGAGTTTTAAGTATTAGAATGTATACTGGATCCTAGGGAGCCACTAATATTTATTGCATTTGGAGGATAAGTTGACATGGTCAAACATAGTCAGTGTTTTAGAAAATCTCCTTGGCATCTATTGGGTAGATGGATTAGCGTGGGGAATGACAAAGCAAGGAGACCAATTGGAAGGCTAATACAGTAGTCAAGGAAAAGGGTGATGGTGTCTGTACTAAAAAAAAAAAAAAAGGAATACATCAGAAATGTTGTGAAGGTAAAAATGATAGCTATTCTTTTTGACAACAAAAATCTGGCAACTAATTGGTTATATGAGATAAGTAAAAAGTTAAGGATTGTCTCAAAATTGTGAATGTAGGTGACTGGGAAATTGGTGTTACAATTCAAATAATAGAAAATATTATTTAATGTAAATAAAAGAATAATACAAAGGTTTGGAGGAAAAGATGGAAAGATACTGAGTTCAGTGACAGACAGCTGAAGTTGAGATGTTTATGGGACATCCAGTTTTGAAAAGCTCAATAGAGAATTGGTGATATGGAATGGGAACTCAGGAAAAAGACCTAGGCTAGACATATAGCTCTGGTAATTATCTGCAAAGAGATGATAATTAAACCCAAGGAATGGAGGAAATTACCAAGAGAGAAAAGTATAAAGAAGAAAGAAAAGGGAACCTAGGACAAGACCTTGGGGAATACTCAAGTTTAATGAGTATTATGTACATGAAGACCCAGCTAAGAAGACGGAGAATGAGTGGCCAGAGCATCATGAGAATTAAGTGTGATCAAAATCCAAAGAGGAGTGTCTTGGAGAAGAAGGTAATCTGTAGTGTTTAATACTCCAGAGAGGTCCAGAAAGATGAGGAATGAGAAAAGACCATTAGATCTGGCAATTAAAAGGTCATTAGTTGGAGACAGAGATTTCAGTTGAATGATGAAATTGGTTTAGAAGAGAATGAGAGAAGTGAGTACAGACAACCTTTTCTTCAAGGTTGGATGAGAAGTGGAGAAATCTAGGCTAGTAGGGGTGTTAAGATAACAGAGGGATTTTTTAAAGGTTGGAGGAGATATGGGCTTATTTGTATAGGTAGAAGAGAAGGCACCAGTAGATAGGGAGAGACTGAAAATTAAAGAATGGGAATGACAACCAGAGGCTATCATTAGAGAAGACACAAGTAGGAACAGATGCTGGAGAGGAGTCAGATGCTGGGAACTGGGATTTGGGAAGGAGTGATTAGTGATGGGACAAGGGTTCTGAGAGTAAAGAATAGTGTAGAGTTGAAATGGTGCACTAAGGGAGCTCAATATTGGGAAGGAAGGAGAGTGTTGTTAGGCATGATGGCCTGGGGAGACACTGAGCAGAAGGATGAAAGGTCACAGTGAGGAGGAACTGTGTTATGTGTCTATCAAAGGGTAAAGAAAAAGATGAAATGTAAAATTATGATGATCGGATAAATGAATTTTTTGAGTTCAAGAACATCAAAGTGGAACACCTGGGATTGATGGCAATATCAAGAGTATATGACTGTGTATAGTTGAGACATAGAGGATTGGACACGGGAACTGAGATTATTGAGAAACTGGGAAGTTATGATCCCAGAGGAAACATCAATATGTACGTTGTATATGAGGGTGGGAGGGGGCGCTAGAAAATAAGATTATGAATTAGACAACTGTAATCACTGAGGAAGGAGGAGAGTGTTCTGAGTAGGTGGGTGGTAGATAACAGTGACCAACATCTAAATTGGATGATAGATTTTGATGATATGAACCTTAAAAGAGTTGCTGAGCGATAGTAGTAGAGAGAGTATGGAAACAGTAATAGGTAGCAAGGAATCTTCTAATTTTCCTTTTGGAACTAGTGAATTGGGAAGTATAAGACAGAATGCAGTCATTATTTTAAGTATGACCAATGAATCAATGTCTTCAGGACAGAATCAGGTGTCAGGGGTCAGCAAATGCCTGAAGACTAAAGGAGAAAGAAAAGAAGAGGCTTAAAATGAAAGGAAAAAAATTAATTATAAAACAAGCATTTTAGAGACAATGGAAGAGGCAGACAGATCTGGATTGGGAAATTGGTATGGCAGGGTTTAGGTGGATGGAAATAAGGGAGTGGACAGCTAGAGTGGGAGTTACTAACTATTGAAGAAAGTGTCCAATCAGAGCTATCAATCATTAGAGTTCTAGTGAAGAAGGCAGATGATTTAGATGGTTCACGGTTGTCTTTTGAGGCCCAGTTTCATGGCAGGTGGTGTTGTGTCCTGTGAAGCTTTGGGCGAATTGTCTCACAGCAGGCAGAAGCAGTAGAGAGTATGGCCTGGGATATCTGGGATCCTGGTCAGGCGGTGATACAATGGGAAGGTCTGGCACTGATGTGGACTGGGGAACCCTGGAAGCCACTTGAGAGACAGACAGATTTGCAACATACAGACAAGAAGTAAGTTGGCTGGTAGCCAATGGTACAGCTGTTGTGGCACTTGATGTGTGTGGCTGAATTTTCATGAGACTCATGGAGAAAGGACTCTGGTTTAGAAAGCCTTGTTTCTCAAGAACTTTTCTACACTTCAGGGCAGTTCTGAGGAGAATGTTGGCTGTCAAACCCACCCCCAGGCCCTTCACTGCCACAATACCTAACTCCTTATATGCAGACCACATCCATACATCTCCCTACCCATATTCCTATCATCTTGCTTTTCTGCAAGATGTTGGTTGTCCTTGCTGCCCCTATTCTGTTCCTCCACTTTATCATGCATCCAGGGGCTTGGCCCTTTGTTTTTAGGAGGGTGAAATATCCAGGGGATTCAACAGGAAATGTGTCAGCCTTCTTGCCAAAGTCCCTGAAACCCTGTTTGTCTGTATCCTCAACAGTACCAGACTTTGGCTCCAGCACTTTGAAATACAATGAAACAGAGTTGGTGCCCTCTGATGCTCATATTGTTTTTTTTTCTCCCTGTTCCATGGGGATATTCCTTGAATACCCACCCAAGCCACAAAGTTGGGGATGAGGGTTGGCCACAAATGGACGATCATGTGCTCATCCTTCTCCTTTCCTTTCCCCTCACTCTGAAAGGTTGAATTCCACAGTTCCCTCTCCCCTGACACTTCAATCCACAAAACTAACCCTGTGTGCTCAGTGAAATAGAACAGGAAGTGGATGGCCAGAGAAGGTCCAGGGCAGTGGGCTTCCAGCTCCATCAGACGGATACCTCGGAGCTAAGCCAGCATGAAATATTCATGCAGTAAATGGTGCAATTTTGTCTGCATTCAGCCAACTTCATGTATATTTCAGAGTATTATGAAATGATAATGTTGTACAACAGAGGCAAGCTGGGCCAGGAAAGCCAGGGGGCTAGGGGTGGGGCAAAATGGGGAGGACTTGAGGTTAAGACTGGGATGGGAATGAAGAGAAGGGCCCAGGGCAGTCCCCACCTTCCTACATCTCTAAAGTCTCCTGAGGAGGGATGACACAGGATGGAGAATGACAGATCAGGAATGGTTTCATCCTTTAACCTCCAGAACTCAGAGCTGGCCACCACCTCCCCATCCCCCACTTCCAGCAGCACCAAAGGCACAGGCTGAGATGTACTCCCCATTACTAATGTATGAAGGGAGTATTGGCTGTTCCTGCACACATGCTCTGGCTGCTGCTTCTTTCTTCCCTAATAGCTACACTGTCTCCAGTTTCAGACGACAGTCTTTCTGAGGGCTGGTGCCGATTCAGCACTGGTCTTCCTCTCCAGTCTCTTAGCAGACCTGCTAACTCCTGTTGATTGACAGCTGCTCTGGGCCAAAGATGCCCCAAATCAAGTCATTCCCTGGCATTTCTACCTTGGTCTTGTTCAGGTGAAGGGGAGGGAACAATCTCTTCATGCCCCATCTATCCCAAATCCCTAATCCTATCTACAAATCCAGACTCCCTTTTAATTTTTGTCTCCTTTCACAGCCAAATTTAGACTTGATCGAGCTTTTAAAATGAATTTAAATAGTATTTATTATTAAGTACCTACTAGTGCCAAGTACTGTGCTAGGCACCAGTGATACAAAAATAAAAACAAACATTTCATTACGTTCTGTGGGTCAGGTGGAATGGGGATACAATATGTGTAAAGATAAGCAAATAAAAATTTCTCCTACTTCACCAGTTTTCTGGTGAGCAAACTCCCTCTACTAATGGAGATCTACAATTATTCTACAGGATACAGTCTTGGAATGTTGTCTAGGGGTACTAAGAGGGTGAGTGACTTGCTCAGAGTCATACAGCCAAGTCTGTATCAGATGTAGAATTCAAACTCAAGTTCTCCTGACTCTGACGTCAGCCTTCTATTAATTACTCCATACTATCTCTCTACAAATACAAAATATAGTAAAAACACATACAAAGTAACTGAGAGGGACGTGTCTGAGTACTGAGGCTAGGAAATGGCAGGAAAGGCCTTTTGTTGGAAATGGTGCTTGAGTTGAGGCTTAAAGGAAGCTAGGAATTCCAAGAGGTGGAAATCAGGCAGTGCTTGTATCCAAAGCAGAGAATCTGGTGGTAGTTTCTACCTTTTTAATAAAAATTGCTTTTTTTTCACGCACAGGGACAGAGTTCCACTTTTGGTTCTACCACCAAACTCCTGCAGCACTGGATTTGGGATTAAGTTGCAGTGCTGACAACAGCTGGGAAATCTGGCTTCAAATTTTTGCTACTGAACTGAATGATCCTGATGGCCACTCTGTATCTCTCTCTGGGTCTCTCTCAGTTTTCCCATTTGTGATATGACTAGATGATGCTTAAGATAATAGTTAATACTTGGATACTGCTTTATCTAGTTTACGAAGTGATTTACATTATATTATCTCATTTGATTCTCCACCTTCTGCAGATGGGGAAACCTGCCTAGAAACCAGCTAAAAAATGTAGCAAGTAAAGTGGGTTTTAAACTCATCTTCCTGACTCCAAGCAGAGAACTCTATTCACTGTATTAATTTTTGTTGTGGTTTAGTTGTTTTCAGTCACGAAATGACTATGATCCATTTTGGGGTTTTCTTGGCAAGATTCTTGAAGTAGTTTGCTATTTCCTTCTCCAGATCATTTTACAGATAAGGAAACTGAGGCAAACAGGGTTAAGTGACTTGCTCAGGGCCGCACAGCTAGTAAGTGTCTGAGGCCACATTTGAACTCAGGTCTTCCTGACTCCAGGCCTGGTGCTCGATCCACATGTGCCACCTAGCTCATCTCTAAAACCTCATAATAAGCACAGCTATAACTGAGGGGCATTCCTCAACTTCTAATGCTGCAAGGTTTCTGGTCCCCTTGTCGTGTTCCTCTGAATTTGGGATCCCTACCTGGTTGCCTAGTTAGTAGATAACTCACCTAGCCTTCATATCCATTCTACTTCTACCTTCTACTTCTTTAGGATCCCCGTCTTGTGCTGCCCATTCTATTTGTGACACATCTCTTCCACCCCAGCCTTTCCAGGGCTTGCCATTGGGATCCTACAGACTTTGTATTATCGGGAGTGCAGTGGAGGTGCAACATGTACAGAGATATGTATATAAAAGCTTATTTATTCATTCATCCTTTTATCCCTTCCTCCTTCCTTCCTTCTTCTTTCTCTCTGTCTGTCTCTCTCTCTGTTTCTCTTAGATCTGTGATTTCACTGCTACAGGGAACTTTCTGGTAAGGAAACTCCCATCAATGAAGATCTGCAGTTGTTCTGCAGAATATACTCTTGGAGGCACAGATAGTACCTAACTGAATAGATAGGTCTAGCTTTCCTAGTGGATGGTAGAAGACAATGAAGGACCATTTGCCTGATATCCTGCCTCCTCTAAGGGACAGCTAAAGCTAGTGCTTCTTTACCTACTATCATCCTGTTCCAGGGAGGAAACAGCAGGCAGAGCTCCGCTGGCTTCCCCAGAATACTAGGTCAGTTCTGTTTGCCTCCTTGTTGCTGCCTTCCAAGGATGATACATTTCCCCAATACAGACACTTACTGGTGTTGTATAAGAGCTCTGCTCAGCCAGCCTGGGGACTTGGCTGGGTCAGGGACACCTTCAGCCTCCCAAAACAGGCATCCAAGGAGCAATGGATTTAAAATTAGCGGAGCTGGGTTTGAACACCAACTATATTGTTTACTACTTATGTGACGCTTGGACAAGTCTCCTCTTATCTCTGAGTCTGTTTCCTTATCAGTATATTGAAGGGGTGAAGCTAGATAATTTCTAATGTCTTTTCTACCTCTAATACCTATGCTTTTATTTCTTAGGAACTGTTCAGAAAACCTACAACTTATACAATATCCCCAGGTTCCTGGAGTAAGGGAGTGACTTGGAGCTTGCTTAGACAATATCCCCTACCACAAATCCCTTCTCTACTCTCCATCCTTCTGAGAGAGCCCTGGAAAGCCAGCATGCCACTCTTATGGTTGCAATGGGCATTACTGGTCTGGCTGGGTATGGCTCTGGATTGGTCACTGGCTTGAGAATAGCTTTCATTGCTGGAAAAAAACAGAGTCACAGTGGTTGTCTGCAGCTTTACCTGGCCCGAAGCCTACTTCAGATACTGTGCTTGGATGCAGTCAGGGAAGGTTGGAAGCAAGTGGCCTTCACTGGGTGGAAATGTTTAGAATAGAGGTGATCTATGGCACAGCACTAAATGGCACCTGAGGCTGCTAGCGATGGCTCTTTTCCATTCCCTACAATACATACCTCTCTTTCTGTCTCTGTCTCCCTCTCTTTCTTCCTTTTCTCTCTCCACTTTCTCTTCTCTCTCATCTTCTTTTCTCTTCTTTCTCTCTACCACCTTCCCCCATCTTATGATATGAGCTTTCCCATTTTCCAGTTTTCCTTCTGCCTATAGCTTAAGCATGACTACATGATCATTAAGCATTTCTTGGCTGCAAGAGGTCTTCCCAGCTTAAAACAAACTTGAATTTGGCTTAGAGCTTCTCTTTTGCTATCCAGGCGAGAACAAGAGTCTCACTGACCCTGCTTTGTCTTTGTTCCCAGTTCCAGTGGCTCCTCATCCCCTTGACTCTCAGTCCCGAATCACCTTGGTGAAAGTCACAGCCACTGGGGACCTATTAGAAGAGCTACCAATGTCCACTTAGCAAGGGGCTAGACTTCATGCATACCTCCATGGGCAGTGTCCTTGACAATGTATATCCACGTCCTAAAAAATTCCATCAAGTCAAATAGATCAGAGGGTCTCCTAACCAGCACCATCAACCCCTCCTCCAATTAGATATTTGTTATTTTTACACATCAAACTGCAGTGCTTTTGAGCACACTGGTCCATATCGTCCCTTCTAGACAGTTCTCTGGGGACCTGGGGAGGCTCAAACATTGCCCTTTTCTTGATTGCTTTCCCCAGGGCCTTACATGAAAAGTACCAGCAAGGTTGATGTGGCATAGTTTTTGATTGCCTCCTGAGTGTCATGCCCCAAATCACAGCAAAATCCATGCGACGTAGTTCTTAGACACTCCAGAATTAACAATCCTATCGAGAGGGGGCTCAGACCTACCACAGCTGAAGGAGCTAGAGATCACACTCACCCCCAAATACAGATTGTAAAAATTCAACTAGCCAAAAAAAAATTGACAAAGTTCTGCCTCATGTCCTATCCATCTTGTAAATAAACTACTTATTTGCCAAGGAGTTGGTGTCATCTTTATTTTAACTCCTTTCTGTTTTCCACTGCCTCCAAGGATGACACACTTCTACTACAAATACCCCCCAACACAGACACTTGCAAAAATCAAAGGAAAGAAAAGTAGAGAACGTTTTATTTATTTGAGGATCACAGACTGATTTCTCTTAGACAATGGGGTCAGCATTCAAAATTGGTGACTGTGACTAGATGTTTGAATGGCTTTGCAAAGTGACTAGGATTTTCTAGATGTGAAGTCAGAAGAATCAGAAGCGAACCAGGGGAGAGAGTAAGGAGAAAAACTTGTTTACAGGAGACAAAAGTATGATGTTTTTTCAAAGACAGGGGGCACATCTCTGAGCTTTCCTTTATTCATTCATTCATAAAATCATAAAATGTTAATGATAGAAGGGATCTTGGAGAACATCTTGTCCAACCCTCCCAGCCAGCATAAGGATGCCCTCCCTGATGTTCCCCATAAGTCCCTATCTTAGACGCTTTCTCATCCTTGCATTTTAATGAGACTTCCTTCTCTGATTCACCTTCTACCCGACTGATGGCTGCTTTTCAGTCTCTTTTGCTGGTATATCCCACTGCACTCTCAAGCTGCTCTCTCTTGGTGATCTCATCATCAGTTCAGCCAAGGTCAATTATTTTATCTATGTATATGATTTCCAGACCTAAATAACTGACTCCAGTTCCTTTTCATAAACTGCCACCTGAATATCCCAAAGACATCTTAAACTAGACATGGCCCAAAAGAACAAATAGAATCCTTCCCACTAGCTTCCCTATTTTGTTAGGGGGACCTACCACCTTTCCAGCAACTCAAGTTCACAACATAGGAGTCAATCTCAACTCTTGCTACCTCACCAGCTGTCAAATCTTGATTTATCATAATACTTCACATTCAGTTCTTTCTCTCCATTCATAATGTTACCAACATAACTGAGGCCCCCATTGCCTTTCACCTGGATTACTGCAATAGTTTATTAATCTTCTATACCCCCCATTCTCTGATTCAACCTCTATTTAACTGCCAAATCAAACTGAAATTCTGAAAGCAAAAGTCAAACCATGTCACTTTTTAAGAAGCTTCAGTGGCTCCCTATTACTTTTATGAAAAAAATCCATTTCTTCACTTGGCATTCAGAACTCTTCTGGCCTGCTCCAACTTATTGTTCCAAACTGCTTTCATATTATTATGCACTTCATGTTCCAGCCAAACTAGACTGCCTGCTGTCTTCTGTACACAACATTCCTCTCTTACCTCCATGTCTGAAATGCTTTACCTTCTCACCTCTTGTTGTTTTTCAGTTGTTTCAGTCTTGTCTGATTTGTTATGACTTCATTTGGGATTTTTTTGGCAAAGATACTGGAGTGGTTTGCCATTTCCTTCTATAACTATAGATGTGGAAACTGAGGCAAACAGGGTTAAGTGACTTGTCCAGGGTCACATAGCTAGTAAGTCTCGGAGGCCAGATTTAAACTCAGATCTCAGGCTGGGCACTCTATCCACTGTGCCACTTAGCTGCCCCCACCTCTACTTTGTTCAGCTCCTAACTCTTACATAAGGCTCTTCTTGTTCCCTTCTCCCTTGCCCCACACCCCTAAGTTATTACTGCTCTCTTCCCCTGCAATTACTTCCTACTTACTTTGTAAATATTTTGTGTCTGGTTCACAAGTTATAAAGGGCATCTAGGTGGTGCAGTGGATAGAGTTCTGGGCCTGAAATCAAGAAGATCTCAGATTGAATCTAGCCTCAGAGACTTACTAGCTGTGCAACCTTGGGCAAGTCACTTAACCTCTGTTTACCTCAATTCCTTATCTGTAAAATGAAGACACACTGGAGAAGGAAATGACAAACCACTCCAGTATTTTTGCCAAGAAAATTGCATGGACAAGTCCATGGGGTCACAAAGAGTCGGACACAACTGAAGGACTAAACAATGACAACAGCTGTATAACCCCAGAAGAATGGAACCTCTCAAAGGCAGACAGTTTCCTCTTTATCTTAGCATCACCAACCCCTAGCTTGACTTGAGAATATTAGGTGTTTAAATGCTTGTTGAATTGACTTGGAATTCAATATCAGCACCTTGAGATCAGTTTTGTTCTGCTTTTGCATCCTTCTTAATTGCAGAAACTGGGTTCTTGCCTTGTCCATCATAACCAAGTCCCCTCCCCACTAGAAGTCCCTACTTTAGTGTGCTGTGCCTAGGACCCTACCACTATCTGTGTGAGCTTGGGTAAGTCACTTAATGGACTGGGGAGAAAAGTACTTATTACTCACTTTCTTCAGAGCAAGCCCTGTACTATGCAGTAGGAAAATAAACAGAAAAAAGAGATGATCCCTGTTCTCAAGGAGCTCAGGTACTAACACAATGCAGGATTCCAGCTCATGTCCATTTCAATTCCCTCGACCTCAGGAAAATGAACAAGTTGGATGAGATTGTCTGTAAACTTCCTTTCAGCTCACAATTGTATGACCTTGCTTTTGTTAGTCATTCCAGAGCCTAGAGCACTGTCCTGCTGGGTCCCCAGTCCCTGTGGCTGAGTGAGTCTCTGAATGCTCTATAAGAATTCCATCTACTTATGTCCTTTGCAATTGGTCATCCAGACTCCAGTGAAAGACTTTTGGTGATGGGACCCCACTGTCTCCTGCTGCACTCCACTTTTGGAAAGCTTTCCATTTCAGGAAGTTTTCCTTGTACTTAGAAATCTGTCTCTGCAAATTTAACCCATCATCCCTTGTCCCCAGTGGTACTCTTTAGGGCCTAGAAGAACAAGTTAAAACTTTCTTCCACTAATAGACCTAATCCTTTTCCAGATTTTCTTCTGGAAACTTCCTAAAGAATCTATCCTACCTTTATATATCTGTCTAGTCTCTGAGCCTTAGCCATCCTTGGTCTGGCACAACTTCTGCCAAACTCTCCCAACATCTTGTACTCACTGGATTTTGCTTGAATATTTCTAGAGATGAAAGGCTCACTACTTGTTGAAGCAGAATATTCTATTGATGAATAGCTCTTATTGATAGAAGATTTTCCTTTATATTGAGATGAAATCTGCTTTCTACCAACTGACTCTAGTTCTGCCTTTTGGAACATTACTAAACAAGTTTTATCACTCTTCTACAAGAAAATTCTTTTTACTATTTGAAGACAATCATCAACTGCCCTCTCCCTCTCATTTTCTCTAGGCTAAACATTTCCAGTTTCTTCAACTATTCTTTATAGGATATGGTTTCTAGAAACCTCATTATTTTGGTCATTTTCCTTTGTATGATTTGGGGGGATCTAATTTGTAATTTCATTGACGTGGGAAGCTCTTGGTATAAAAACCCTCTTTACCGATGAAGAGTAGAAACTCATATGGAACTCTATAGTGTTCAAGAATTGACTGGTACCCTGAGACATTAAGTTTCCCCAGCAAGTATGTGTCTAGGGCAGTACTTAAAATGCCAATCTTGCCTCCATTGCTACCTCTGTCATGCTGACCAGGTAAAATGCTGTAGACAGACCTGAATCTAGATGAAATCTAACAATGGCACCCAAGACATTCATAGACTTTCAGAAAGAAAGGATAATGACCACAGTTCACGAAAGCTTCAGGCTATGTTCCAATAATCATGGTATAGTAGAAAAAGTGTTACATCTGGCATTAGGGACTGGGGATCAAGTCTTAATTTTGAAGATACTTTGTCAAAGTCTCAGTTTCCTCAGTTTCCTGAAAAAAAATAAGGATAATAACATGTGTGCTCCCTATTTCACAGAACTATTGTGAAGAAAGTGCCTTGTAAACCTATATCACCACCACCACCATTGAGTTATTCTAACCAAGGGTCATCTAAGCAATGTCTCCAAGTACTGGTAAATACCAAAAGACTAGAAGGATGAGCAAAGGAAAATGGGATAAAAGAGATAGGAAATATCAAAGAGTAGCACCAGAAACTAGGGGGGAAAAACCAAAGGAAAAAAAGCACATATTTCAGTAAATGAGAGAATAAAATCAACCATTGTTTCAGGAGCAGAGAAAATTAGGACCCTGAACCTTGGAGGGCCTGTCATGTTTATGGGCCAGAGTTTGGGGCACAGAATCAGGAAGTCAAAAGGTTCCAAATAAGGGAGAGATTACTCCTGCTAGCTAGTACAAAAAATGACTGGAATCATATTCCCATACATTGTCCCTCTGTCCATCCCCAGTCAAATAAGTAGGCTTGCTTCTCCCTTCATCTTACTCCTCAGGTAGGCTGCTGACTCATTAGAACTTCCTTTTCCTCTTTAAGCTGCCCCACTCATTCATTTTAACTGAGAATGCAATATTCTAATACTCCAGTGGATC
>CM053770.1:498338990-498406834 GCA_028658325.1 Potorous gilbertii
TATGTATGTATGTATGTATGTATGTGTCATCCAAAGGTCTGAGTGATCTCTTCATGGTGGTCTGCCTCAGTGTATCTATTTTGAATTGTAAGTTAATTGAAAACAATTCCAGGACAACATTAAAGTCTTTTTTAATGATGGTGCTAGTCGTCCTGGACTGGGGATTTCTGTACCCTTCTGTTGACAGCCAGATTGGATTTTGGCTATACCTACATCCAATATTAAATTAAATCCCTCTCTGGGGGTCAGGGCTAGGAGTTCCCTGGCTAGGCTGAGAGCAACTTGCCAAATTGTGCTTAAGTCTCAGGGTCTTCTCTGCATTGCAGAGGCTGTCTGGCTTGCCACTGCAGTGGTCCTGATGTGAACAAACTTCAGTGTTCAGAGTGTGATTTGTTGCAGGAACCGGTGGATGGTATGAATCGATGCTGCTAACCCTGGAAATGTGGTAGGCTTCTGGCTGCCTTTGTTTATTGCCAGCTTTTGTTTTCAGTTGTTTTCACTCTGCTACTTGAAGGCCTCTGGACCTGGAAGCTGATCTGTTCATATTTATAATGACTAATCAGTGCCCGATGGGCATTTTTCTCAGTAGAAGTGTCGGCCAGCAGATGAAATTTTACAAGATGCCTCAGAATAATATATACACAGATCTCTGGCTGGAAGCAGGAGCCATGAAATGAATCAAGAATTAATATTCTAGGATAATGTTCACTTGCTTTAATAATTGATTTGGAGTCAGCAAACATTAAGTGCCTAGTACATACAAGGTACTGAGGATGCAAAGATCTGCCCTCAAGGAACTTAAAATCTTTTTCTTTTGTTCCTTCTTTTCACTTATCTTCTTAATAATTATGTCACTTTTTTCTCCTCCAAAATAAGGCTATAAGCCAATAGACTGAAGTGAGTCAAGCTGGTACTTACCTTAGCATTTATTGGTGTATGTGTTAGTGGGGAGTTGGGGTGGGAAGATAAATAAGAGGTCTCTCAGGCTTAAGATATTTTCATTTTCTGTAACTTCATTTGTAGGGCCATATAATGATGACAGAGGACTACTTTATAATATGTCTGTGGGGGCTGTTATCCTGCTTGTTCCTTAGAGCCACCAAGATTTGGACAAGGGGGAGGGGCCATCGCATTTATTAAGATTACAGTACCATACAGAGCCAGAGTGGCAGATTGTAGATGGAAAGCTGGCCTTGAAGCCACAAAGACCTGGTATTACATTTTGCTGACATATACTAGCTGTGTGACTCTGGATAAGTCAATTATCTTCCTGATAACCTAAGGGGGTTACTAAGATTGTATATTGTAGAGCAGATTCAGATATGCTTTGGTTCCTCTGAGTAGCTCCCAGCACTGAAGAAATCTCAGTCTAAACCCTACTGGAAAGAACCTTAGATATTTCTCAAGGCATTAAAGGGTACTTTGGAATTAATGGTTTCTGTTCAGTGATTCCCTAGAGTAGCAAAGAGGTTTAGGTTTGCAATCAGGGGTTAAAAAAGAGAGAGGGAAGGAAAATGAGAAAACATCAAGCTGTTCTTTTCATTTGCTTTCCGTTCTCAGAAATAATACAACTGTCCTCTGAACCTTGAAACTGATTTCCTGACGTCCTTCAGTTCCTTGTTTCCAAGACAGGGAGAGAAAGCTAAAATAAGGTAACATCTGTGTTGGAAAAACTGAAGTTGCTAATTTGTTAGGGGACAGGAAGATAAAAGTTATGAACTGAGGAAGGATGATCTATCTTTGAAATATCTTCCCACTAGGTGGCAGTAGCTCACTGTCTAAGAAAATAGGCAATACACGCAAAAAAGTTAGATGGAAGCCATCTGATCTAATCCACCTGTTTTTACAGATAAGGAAATTGAGACCTCTTAAAATGATTTACTCAAGATTATATAGACAGTGGCACAGCCAAAAATAGAGTCCCTATTTCCTGTTTTCTTGACTGTACTACACTTCCTCTCATTTAAGGGCTTGTCACTAAGCAAAAGTTATTGATTCAATAGATACAGACTGATGTACATGAGAATCCCAATGGATGGTTGGTGACCTGGTGATATCATGGATAGACTGCCGGTCTTGGAGTCAGGAAGATCAGAGTTAAAATCCTGCCTGAATTGAAGTATAATCTTCATAAAGCTTTGTGACCCTGGGCAAGTCACCCACCTCTTTCATCCTCAGTAAAATCAGGATTATAGTAACACCTGCCTTAGAGAGTTGCAGCAGTGAACAAATAAGATTACATGATTAAAGTGCTTTGAGAATCCTTAAACCAGGTACTGTTATCTGCACTAGTGGGAGAAATAAGAATCTGCGTGTGATAATTTGATGGCTCTCTGATCTTAGGGACTTGAGTATTTCCTCCAGGAGAGCAAATCAAAATCTTTCCATCATTCTCATATCTCTCTTCTTAGAGAAGTTCTCCATACCATTTATTCTACAAGCAGTTATTAAGCACCTGTTGTATGTCAGGCACTGTACTAGGTGTTGAAGATGAAATGAAAAAAATGAAAATCTGTTCTCAAGGAACTTACCTTCGAATGGAGGAGACAACATGTATATATATTGGCATATACAAAACACACAATCATACATATGTGAATGCAAAATACCTACTAAGCAAATGTAAGGTAACCGTGGAAGGTAAGAGAATAAGCATTTATGAAAAACTGTCTAGATGTGAGGCACTGTGCTTTACAAATATTTTCATTTGATCATCACATAATATATGTGAAATCACACAAAACTTATTTCCTTATTAGCTATACTTCCAAAAAAATAAGAAAACTAAAGTGAGAAAATTATACTTCAGTTTGCACTTAGAGTTCATTAGTTCTCTTTCAGGAGGTGGATTGAATGTTTTCATCATGAGTCCTTTGGGAATTGTCTTGGATCATATGTTGATCAGAGTAGGCAAGTCTTTCACTATTGATCATCATTACAGCATAGCTATTAATGTGCACAATTCTCTCCTGATTCTTCCCACTTTACTTTACATCAGTTCATATAGGTCTTGCTATGTTTTTCTGCAACCCCCTCCCCTCATCATTTCTTATTACATAGTAGCACTGCATCACAATCTTATGCCACAATTTGTTTAGCTATTCTTTAATTGATGATCATCCTCTCAATTGCTAGTTCTTT
Source organism: Potorous gilbertii (assembly GCA_028658325.1). Classification (NCBI taxonomy): domain Eukaryota; kingdom Metazoa; phylum Chordata; class Mammalia; order Diprotodontia; family Potoroidae; genus Potorous; species Potorous gilbertii. Next base: position 498,342,132 of record CM053770.1, read on the forward strand.
GCCATGACAAGAAAAGGTTTGCTTTAAATATTATGTGTATGTATATCCTTTTTTCTTTTTCTTTGATCTCTTTGGGATAGAGACCTAGAAATGATATTCCTAAGTCAAAGGGTAGGCACAGATTTATAGCCCTTTGGGCATGGTTCTAAATTGTTCTCCAGAATGGTTGGACCAGTTCACTACTCCACCCATAGATCCTTAATGTACCTATTTTCAATCATCCCTTCTAGCATTTGTCATTTGTGATAGGTGTGAAGTACCTCAGAGTTGTTTTAATTTGCATTCCTCTAATCAATAGTGATTTAGCCCATTTTTTTCATTTGAGTATGAATAATTTTGATTTCTTCTTCTGAAAATTGCCTGTTTATATCCTTTGACCATTTATTAATTGTGAAATGGCTCTTATTTTTATAAATTTGACTGAGTTCTATACTCTGTATATATTTGAGAAATGAGGCTATTATCAGAGAAACTTGATTAAAAGTTTTTTAAAAGCTCCATTGTCTATGGTACCTTTTAGCAAAATGTGGTTTCCCCATTATCTCTTTTAATTAGGTTTTGCTTTTGCTTTGTCTGAGATCATGATTGCTACCTGTGCCTTTGTTGCTTCAGCCGAACTGTATTAGATTCTGCTCTGGCCTTTTATTTTCACTCTTTCTGTGTCTTTCTGTCCCAAGTATGTCCCTTGTAAACAACTTTTTGTTGGAGTCTTCTTTCTAATTCATTCTTGCTGTCTGCTTCCATTTTATGTGTGAGCTCATTCCATTTACATTCAGTGTTATAATTACTGTCTATTTCCCTCTACCTCATTTCCCTCTGTTTCACCTTCTCTCTTTTTCTATCCTGTCCCTCTTGAAAAGTCTGTTTTTCTTCTGACCACTGCCTCCCTTAATCTTCTCTCTTTTTATCATTCCTGTCTTCTCTTATCCCTTTCCCCTCCTATTTCCTTATTGAGTAAGATACATTTGTATATACAATTGTGTGTGTGTGTATGTACACACACACACACACACACACACACACACACATATATATATATATATTATATATATATATATATGTATATATATATATATGTATATATATATTCTTCCCTCTCTGAACAAATTCTGATGAGAGTGAGGTTCACACATTTCCTGCTCCCACCCCCATTTTCCCTGTGATTATAAAAAGCTATTTCTTGCACAACTTTTATGCAAGAAAATTTGTCCCACTCTGTGTCTCCCTTCCCTCTTTTCCCCCTGTAGCCCTCGTTTTCAACCCTTCATTTTTTATTTTTTGGAGAGCATTTCAACATGATTAACTCACACCCATGTCATTTATCTGTGCAAACTCCTTTTAACTGTCCCAGTAATGATTAAGTTCATAGCAGTTACATGTATCTCCTTCCTATATAGGAATGTAAATAGTTTAACTTCATTGTATCCCTTAGGATTATTCTTCCATGTTTATTTTTTTGTGTTTCTCTTGACTCTTCTGTTTGAATGTCAGATTTTTGATTCAGCTCTTGTCTGTTCATCAAGAGTGCTTGGAAATCTTCTATTTCATTAAATATCTATCATATTTCCCCTAAGGATTACACTTAGTTTTAGCCTTGTGCTCTGTAATAAGCTTTTCATTTTGTTTTAACTATAATCATTTATGTTCATTTTTATCTTATTGTTAAATTATCTTTGGATCTTTGGTGTGTATCTGAACATGATTTTTTAAGATAAATTGATGTGATCTTTTCATCAGTATTTTATTCAAATTTTTTTTAAAAAATTCATTAATGATAACAGTAGATAGTTCTTCATTGTTTTAGCCTATCTTGGTTTAGGTATTAGGTCTATATTTTCTATCTAAAAGGAATTTGATATAATGCTTTCTTAATTTTTGAGAATAATTTGGATGATATTGGTATTAATTCTTTTAAAGTCTAAATAGATTTCTTCTGCTGGTTTTCAACTTTTTTAGGAATGTAAGATCATGGGGAGGATGTTCTGGACAGATTCTTTGCACCCCTGTTGGTCTGTAATTTAGAGACTGCTGCAGGCAGAAGGTAGCCTATTTCTATTCTCACCCAACTCACCCAACACAAAAATAGTGGTTAGGTAGAATTAGTATCTGCTAATTTATATAGAGTGGAACCAGCAAGAATGATAACATGTTAGCAAAGTCTGTGCAGCAAGAGAATATTCTCATATGAGTTAATTTCTGAGTCTCTTCCAGGAATGCAAAGACTGATGGTTGAGGGCTGTTAGATTATAAAGATTTTACTTTGGAGTTTCCTCTTATATATGCCACAGATTTGCTTATAATTGCTCTGCATTTGACCTGTATTTCCTCTTTGGGAACATTTGAGAGAGTTAGTAGGGATGAGGGAAGTGCCTATCCTTCATTCCAGCTCTAATTGTCTGAAAGGTTTTACTTGCATTGAGCCAAAATTTTATCTTCTTGTAATGAGATCATAGTTTTAGAAGTGGAAGATTCATAATGGTCATAGGATCATAAGATTGAACCATCTCATCTAACCCCCTTATTTTACAGGTAACAGAGAAGTTTAAGTGAAATGCCCAAAGTTACTCAGATTGGAACCTAGAACCTAGCTCCAAATTCACCAATCTTTCCTTTTTATCCTGCTGCTTTCCCATTAGCCCAAATTCTGTACTCTGCAGCTAATATAGAAGATGTATTCATTTATTCAGTAAACATTTATCAAGTGCCTACATGTGCCAAGCATTTGGTGATACAAAAAGAGACAAAAGACAGTCCTTGCCATCAGAGAGCTTATAATCTGAAGGATGTATATTCCTTTTCTCTATAACCCTTTAAAGCATTGAAGGCAACTCCACTGTTCACTAAAGGAAGCTTACCAAGTGATAACATCTAGGAATAACTTATTTGGAATGCATTTGTCTTTAGCTATGTTTCTAAAAGATGCCTAAGAATCCCTGAGACTCTTTCAGGAAGGCCTCTAAGTCAAAACTATTTTCATAATGCTAAGATATTTTCATTTATAATACAGTAAATATTCTTACACACATCTACACATATCTCCTCCTTTTTTTTCCTCCCCCTCTCCTTACATATAAACAAATCTCTTCGGGTGATCCTAAATTTTTAAGAGTGTAAAACGAGTCTTGAGGACATAAAACTGCTGAACTTTTTCCCTTGGTAATTGTATTTCTTTGTCCTCTTGTGTCTCTCTTCTTTGATGTTTGCTGCCTTAGAGTACTCCCCCAGTGCTCTGAGAAACCTGTCAGGAAAATTGTCATGAGGTGGTTACCACCAGCTCTTCTGCCCCACTGAGTATTCATAATTTTTTTCAGCAACTCTGGTCTGTTGAAGAATAATTCTCCTTTTCACTTGCTTTATGTAATAGAGACACAATAGACTTTTATAAATAGCTTTGCTATTTAATTAATGCAAAGAGTAGCAGAAAGAACACTTGGTATATCACTAAGACTACCGTTAAAAAAAAGCATAACATTAGCTTCAAACTTTTGGTCTAATCCAGTCAGATCTGCTGGAGTTTAGCCTCATCTTATTAAAAATTGCTTTATTCATGGAATGATCTGAAGGTACTAGAATGCTTGGATTGGTGGGGATGGGGACTGTTCCTCTTCTCCTTTACAAAGGGTGATTTTACAAATCAAAGGTTAACTTCTGCGGAAAATTAACATGTAACAGTACACAACAACAACAAAAAATATCACTGAAAGAATTCTTTCACCTGGAAATCCTCTTTTTCATCAAAATTTAACTATTCTGTTCACTCATTCCATCCATGGCTGCCCTCGGTATCTAGCCAATTTAATAAATGGCACTAATGGTTTAATAGATGCTAATAAGTGGTCGAGGAAGTAACTATTACCATCAATGATAATTTATCAAACACATTACAAGACACCTAGGTGGCATAGTAGATAAAGCACTGGCCCTGGAGTCAGGAGATTCTGAGTTCAAATCTGACCTTAGACAGTTACTGTCTGTGTGGTCCTGTGTGGTGCCATATCACTTAAACTCTGTTTGTTTCAGTACTTAACTCCCACATTTATTGAACGGATCAAATGTGATGATACTTGTTAAGTGCCAGGAACATAGTAGGCATTTAATAAGTGATTTTTTCCTTTCTTTCTTGCTACATGCAAATAGCTATGTACATTCAACATGGATAGACAGTGTAAATGGAAGGTAATTATAGAAAATAGTAGCAGAGGGACTAGGACCTCAGAAAGGCCTCTAGCAGGTCACATTTGAACTCAGTCTTGAAGGAAGATAAGAGATGACTGGAGGTATAGCTAAGGAAGGAGTACATTCTAGGTATGGAGAATAGCCAGTGGGAATACACTGAGATGAAAGATGGAGTGTCTTGTCCTAGGAATAGCAAGGAGCCCAGTGTCACTGTGGTATGTAAAAGGAAGTTAGGTGTAAAAAAGACTGGAAAGTTGGAAGGAGTATGGTTATGAAGGCTTACAAGCCCAAATGAGGATTTTGTATTTGATCTTAGAGGTTACAGAGAGCCACTGAGGTTTGTTGACTGGAGAAGGGAAAATGACTCAGTCAGATCTTCATGTTAGCTTTGTTAACTTTGTTAACTAAGTGGAAGATGACCTGGAGACTTGAGACAGGAAGACAAATCAACAGCTATTGCCGCAGTCTAGGTGCCAGGTTCCTTTCAGACACCTAAACATCCCAATGGAAATGTTTTCCCCCTCATTTGGTTGCCTTTCAGATCATATAGGAAGTTATCTGTCCCAACCAACCTCTAGAGTAGATGTGATTTTAGTTCTTCCATACTAATCTAAGCTTGTTTAATGAACCAGATCCATAACTGCTTCCTTTCCTTCCTTTCTTTCTCTCATTTTTCTTTTTAATCAATGACTCAATTAAATAAGATTCTCTCTCAATTCAGTTCATTTAACCAGCAAGCATTTATTAAGCACTTACTAAGGCACTGTATATATAAAGATAGGAATACAGAGATAGGAAAAAATAAGATCCCTGACCCCAAAGAGCTCAAATTTGACATCAGGAGACAATATAGAAGAGACAGAATATAGGCTGGCATGTAGTAGGGATGGTCAAATGAAATGAGTGTTTTATAAGAATAAGAGAAATGATTGGTTTTGAGGCAAAAGGAGCCAGTAGATAGTAATTGAAGATAGAGATGAAATGGAAATGATAATGGAGAGGGCAATCTGCTAAGAGAAAATGTAGGGGGTGGAATCAAGGGTCCATACAGAGAGATCTGCCTTGGCAAGGAGAAGATCATTCTTTTTTCTTAGGAGACAGAGTTGAAGGAGAGTATAATAGGTGGAAGGATGTCTGAGTGATGTGAAGAGGAAGAAGGAGGAGCTTTCAGGGAATTACCTCTTTTTCAAGTAAAGTATGAGGTGAGACTCTCAACTATGAGGGTGAGGGAAAGGGGGGATTTAAGAGACAAGAATATTTGGAACAGCCACTGTGAGAAAGATAAGCAAATTCATTAGGGTATAAAAAAAATTTTTAAAGGTATAAAAAAGATCGTCCTGCTTCACTTGTAGTGGACTTGGCACAGTTTAGTGATTTTGTCTGTCTGTTTAGTAACAGCCAATAAGAGTGAAGGAAACAAATGGTGGGAGTCATTTAAGATTGGGGCTTAGCAAGGTGAGCTCATCCACAGGGCAAAGATTTCCAATGTAGAGTTGAAATAGTTCAACAAGAGTCAAGATGGGGAAGAGAGGAGGGTTTAGTCAGCGCAGGGTTGACCTTGGAAAGAACTGAAGAGTGGTCATGCCAGACATGAAGAAGGGTTAGGGCTTTGCATGACCTTTTCTGTTAAATTGAAAATTGAAATTTTGAAAAATTTTGACATTTTGGTATTTGATGGCATTTTCTTAAACATACTTAATTCTTATTTTGTCTCCTAAGACCATAAGGACATGTTCTAACAAGAATTAGAGATTGTGGAGTACTGGCATTCTCTTAAACCTTGTACTTGACTTTACTTAACCCCTGCGTGATAGACACATATTCATACCTTGGATATATTTTCTATGCTGAAAGTTGGTCTTCCTGAACAGGGAAGGTATTTTTTATTTTATTCTTATTCAAAGTGGGGCCTTATGACATATGATTTATCAGAGGCTGTTACTGTCTTCCTGGGGATAGCTCTCTGATGGAGCTAAGTTTCATTTTGGTGAAGAATGATGTTGTATGTACATATGTAAATTTGTGCTTTGCTCTTGTTTTTTTAAGATTGACCTGTAAGACTGTAAATTGCTGAGCACAATGTGCTAAGACACTCTATCATCAAAACTTAAGTAAGTGAATTTTTTAAACTTTTTGAATATGTGTAAAATAAAAGTAAAAGTGCTTGTGCTTTAGGATTGAATGATGTAGGCAATGCCATGCCTAGATGCTTAATCCTGCATTTCTATATGTGACCTAGAAAATAATTTTAATGCTATAATTTGGAATGCTTGAGTAATAATTTTGATATTGGAAACTAACAGTTTTCAGATACAAATTAATTTAGGACAGTATGTCCCCAACGTTAATGAAAAAATGAATAGATCAGACAATTCCAATATTTAAAAATAGGATTCCTGTAACAGTTAATGGACTTACTAGACTGGGAGGATTTAAAACCTCACTATTGTAATGAAAGACCCTTTTGAATTTGGAACCCAGTTGAGGGAATTTTAACATAGAAACGTGAACCAGGTTTGTAGAGATAAGTTTTCAGCCTTGCAAAATGAGCCTTTTCAATTGTTCACAATGTAATTCTGCAGTTAATGAAAGGAATGATACACATGGCATCTTCCCTCTTTCCTGCAAAGTGTGTTGGCCAACCTAAAGCATTTTTCCTTTATTTTTTTTGCCTATTTTTGTAATTATTGTTGTATTAGGAAGTATATTTATTTATTTTTTAAAATTCATTTATTTTTAATTTTCAGTGTTCACTTTTATAAGATTTTTAGTTCTAAACTTTCCCCCCTCCAACACAGCTTGCAATCTGATATAGGCTATACATGTACAATTATATTACACATATTTCCACATTAGTCATGTTTGAAAGAAGAATGAGAACAAAAGGGGAAAAAAAACATGAGAAAGAAAAAAAGAAAAATTAATATGCTTCGATCTGCTTTCAGACTCCATAGTTCTTTTTCTGGATGTAGATAGCATTTTCCATTATGACTCTTTTGGAATTGTCTTAGATTTTTGCATTGATGAGAACTGGTCATCGTACAATGTTGCTGTTATTGTGTACAATGGTCTACTGGTTCTATGCACTTCACCCAGCATCAGTTCATGTAAGTCTTTCCAGGTTTTTCTGAAGTCTGCCTGTTCATCATTTCTTATGGAAAAATAGTATTCTGTTATATTCATATACCACAGTTTGTTCAGCCATTTCCCAAACGATGGGTATCCCCTCAGTTTCCAATTCTTTGCCACCACAAAAAGAATCACTATAAATGTTTTTGTACATGTGGATCCTTTCCCTTTTTCAGTGATCTCTTTGGGATACAGACCTAGAAGTGGTATTGCTGGATCAAAGGGTATGCACCATTTTTATAACCATTTGGGCATAGTTTCAAATTGCTCTGGGGGTTATATCTTTAAGCCTGAATCAGCTACTGCCAAAATAACATTCAAACCAACCTCATTCTGTTCCCCACTCCCAATCAAGGAATTGTGGTGGTTTTCCATAGTGCTTTTTGTATGTAATCACAAAGGTTCTATAATCCCAAGGCCTCCTGTGGGAATAGTCACATTTGTCTGTGGTATAGGCTGCCCTCCAGATATTGGTGTGCCAAGAGCTAATTTAGTATAGGTAAAAAGATACAAAAGACCTTAAAAAGTTTATGTCAGAGATGATTTCATTAATTTTCAGGCTTGAAAGTAGGTGGAAAACAGACTTGCCATTCAAGTGACAAGTATTATATTTATATTTTAATATATTTCTATTTAATAGAATTTCCATGGTTCTCTGAAAATAATATTTAGATAAAGAAGGAAGGTCAAAACTTTAAGAGATGATACCTACATTTTACCTCAAAACAAGCTGATGGGCATGGCCATAGCCTAGTGATCCCTCCAATTTGAAGTGAGGATACCCTAGTTCCACTTTACACAATCCCCCCTCCAAGATAGAGAAGAGTGCCTACTATCCAAGGGTGGCCCAAGTCTCTGGACCTTGCAGAGAGGGAGTCTAGAAAAACAATTATATAGTATTGGCAATAGTGCTAACGCTGTACATTAGGCTATGGAACTGTGTAATGGTGGTCTACTTTCCAAGGCTCTGGATATTGGTGTATACTTTTCTACTCTTCTTAATGTTAACCTAGGCAACCGTCCTCTTCCAAGGCCCAACAAGGGTAAAACATCCTAGGAAGACTTGGAATCCTGAGACTGATACCACATGTGGTCATTTTCATGGCTGTATGAGCTTCAGTATTGCTTCATTTGAAATGTTTTGCATTTCAAGCAGGAGTCTAGATGATTTTTCATCTGTGTATCAGGCCTAGTGGCGTAGACAGCAAATGGTGAAACATGACAGGCAAAGAGCGTGCTCTCCTCAGCTTGTCTCTCATGTTCTTGATGCTGTGTCAGTCCTCTAATAAACTTCCATATATCCCTCAATAGAGGTATAAGTTTTGTTAAAAAAAAAAGCTGCTTATAATAATCAATGTTTATTTGAAAAAATTTTAAGCTAAGGAGAGAAGAAAAGAGCTGTTTCCAGACATCTGGGCACTGGGATGTCCAGGAATCTGAGTGTGGAATCCACTATGAGTTTTATAGTCAGCTTAGCATCAGTGTCCCAAGGAGTAACCTTTGCTACCCAGCCCAGTAGTAGCTGAGGTGAATCTAAACTTGGTGGCACAAATGTTGTGTAGAACTTGTGCTAAGTCTGAGAGTAATCTTGTCCCAGCCTGGTAGGAAGAGTGTGCTGATGAGATGTTAGGAGGACATTGCTACATCATCAAAGTAAATATACGTGTGTGTGTGTGTGTGTGTGTGTGTGTGTGTGTGTGTGTGTGTTTTAGAAGGAGTTTCTATGGGGTATGTCTTAGTAACAAAAAAACAGCACTGCTGACAAATTTAGAGTCAAGTCAGTAGAAATTTTATTTCAGTAACATACACAGAAAAACAGATGTAGTCATAGGAGCAATTCCATTAGACAAATTTTCCCTGAACAAAGTTGGTCAGGAGCTTTTTATACTTTTGAGACCCAGTTTTCAGCTTTGTCAGCAAATTTTTTCAGTATTGTATCTTTGTCCAGCTGCCAAAATTCCTTTCTTACTCCAGATAGGAATATCTTGCTTATTAGCTTTGCAGTACAGACAGGATGGGAATGGATGAAGGTGTTTTAACATTAAAGGTACGAGGTGAAGAGACTGTTTGCTTGGACAATATGGTGGTGAGTTATGAAAATGAACTTTCTAATGTCAAGAGTGGCCCCACATTGAGTCCATTCCTTTTGCCCCCTCCTCTGCTCACCTAGGTTTAATGGTGGGTATATAACATAGATATTTTGAGTAGTTGGCATTTATTATTCTATTGCTGTGCACCATTTCCAATACCTGCTGCTACTGGTCTTAAGATCATAGATTTAGAAGTGAAAAGTGTTCATCTAGACCAATGGTCTCATTTCACATCTGAGAAAACTGAGATCTGCAGAAGTTAAGTTTGCACTGTCCCAAAGTCATATAGGTGAAAGCCAGTATTTGAACACAGGTCCTTGCGATTCTCCTTGTCCAGAATCTTTCCTCTAGATCACATAGCCTCTTCTCATTAACTGGGAATAACTGTACCCTGCCTTAATTGTGAACAGCAGAAATTTTATCTTGCATATAATGTATTTAAATTATTGTTTGCCCTCACTAGAATGGCTCCTTGAGAGCAGGGACTTTCTTTGTATCCCTAGTACTTAGCACAGTGTCTAGCACAGGAACTCTAAATATACTCTGTTTATTGCATATGATGACATTTGGATGCTGGTAAAGGTATTTATGCTGATGAATCAGCAACCTTTCTTATAAAAGGACATACCAACAGACCCATGATTGTAGTATTCTGAGTAACACATCCGAATAAATTGGTTCTACTAGACGTAGAATGCTGGGAAAAGTTGAGGTGGAGGTATGAACTATGAGAGTAGTGTTGGAGTCCCTGAATTCATTCTCTATTTATTGTTCCTCTTTCCCTCCTTTAAATGGGAGAGTTCTCCATCTGACAGTTAGACTTGAATAATCTGAAGCATCTCTGACCTTTACCCAGTATCAGACAGAGCTAAAGGAATTTTGTTCCTGAATACTTATGAACTCTTTATGAAAGTTCAATCTCTGACTTCCATACAGAAACCTGATGGAATGTTTAATGTTGCTACAACAATGCCCCTCTTCCTTTTCTCATAGTAAATTCATGTGACTATTCACAAGGACGTTATGTATCCTTGAATGCACAGTGATGGGGATATTGGGGTGGAAAAACCTTTCTTGTTAAAATGAGCTGAGCTGGGGGAAGTACAGCTTGCAGGTGCTAGTTTATTGCTTTCTATCTCCTGGGGGAAACTAATTTGCATAGACAAGAAGGAGCATGATTTTGTACATTGATGGGATATCTTTAAAGAGTTGTTGTTCAAAGCCCTGTCTTTTCCTTAACCCAGTGCTAAATCCTATTGCCCTAAAATATGTAAACATTACTCATTTTGCCCTAGACCTGAATTGGAACTGTTGGATGGATGAGTAGCTATCCAAATTGGAAAACAAGCCACACATAAAAGTTAGTTTGGAGAGGGAATTCATGATGGATTTCTTAGAACTGTTTCAAGAGGCTTATAAGCTTGTATATTGCCCCACGCCTTTTTAATAAGACTGGAGGTCTTAACTTTTTTTATGTCTTAGGCACTTTTGTGAAACCTTTGGACTACTTCTCAGAATAAGTTTTATATCCACAAAGTAAAATACATAAGGTTACAAAGGAAACCAAATTATACTAAAATAATTATCAAAGTATGGTTGTTTTAGAAGTTTATGGACTCCAGGTTAAGAATCTCTGCGTAAGATTCTGGTTTAAAATTAATAAAGGCTACTTATCTCAGGTCAAAAGGAGTAGATTTTTTAAATCAGGTTTATCCTAGGAGACATCTGCCTAGTGACCCCATTATGAACATGTATCCTATTAGAACTAAGATTCCAGTAAATGTTCCAGACTGGAACACATCCCAAAACTATTCAGCTGACCTTGATAACAAATGTAGTTGTGTCCAGTTGGTCAGATTTTGCTCAGGGACAAATAATGTCACCTGATAAAATACTCCTGTGGGGAAACTCCAGATAACTTCTTACACTTAAAGAGGCTCCACCTTGTGTGTGCTCCTTCATCAGAGTTCCCAGACATATGCTTCTTTGGGGCCCTTCAGGAAAGAGCGGGCCCTTCAGGAAAGAGTAGGAATACTCCATATTAGCCAGGCCCTGATAGGTCAAAAGCATTCACAGGTATCCTTGCTTTAATTATATACCATTGCTTAAACTTAGCATTAGAAACAAAAGCTCATTATTTTCATGTTTCTCAGAAAGCCTAGCACAGTGTTGAATATATATATTGGCAGAACCTCTCTAAACTGAAGTTTGTAAAATCTCGAAGAAACAGAGAGTCCAGTGACCTAAATGCTAAACGGATTAGAGAATGTGCCTGCTGGGTAGAGGTTATGGAAACTCAATATCTGAGCTTGGAGAAAAGGAGATTAAGGTAGAAAAAGGAAGGTCAGAGGGATTTCATAATGTGTAGGTGAGATTCCTTATTTAATGAGGCCTGGATAGTTGAGCCTGGAAGAAAGACTTTAAGCAAGAAAAGGATTAAATCTTGGGTCACCTTAGGTGGAGGTGAGCTCCTGATAATGCAGCGAGTGCCTGATGAGGCAGTGTTTGAGAATAAAGTTATTTAAAATATGTAATGGAGAAAAAAGGGGAAAGATATCTCCAAATCTGTATTGCGAAGGCCCTAATACTGAGAACCTGTATCTTTGGCTACTTTGGAAGTAAGAGAGAACATTGAAATGATAGAAGCCTGACTGGTCCCAGTAGGAAGCTCTGCTGCCTTATATTAGACCCCTTCCCCCAATTTGATTTTCTTTGTAGAAGGGTCTTTCCATGTTTCAGAAAAGGTGGCTTCTCTCTCTTACCATGGTGATGTGATTGGCAGGTAGGTTTGCTAAGCTCAAAGCTTCATACACAACCTAAAAAAGCCACCTTTTCGTACGAGCTGTGATGGGTCCTCAGAAGGGTTAGCAGGAGAAAGGATTTCCAAAATGATTTGAGAATGTAGCAAGAAACCTTTTGCAGTCTCTTGCTGGCATTTCCAGGTCTTGCTGCGGCTGTGACAGCCCACTTTGCCTGGGCTGTGAGAAGCAGATATCAGGAAAAAAGGAACGCTAGAGGGCGCTGCAGCTGCAGAAAAAAAGATTTGAGGAAGGAAAGTTGTTGAAACAAATAAATGAATATTAACTGAAATGCTGAAGTGCAGCAGTAAATCCTCCTTAGGGAGCAGCAGGAGCTTACAAGAGATTTCCTTTGGACCTCTCAGAATCAGTTTAAATCACCCGTTCTTTTTTGTTTTCCTTTAAAGAAAAGAAGGAAAGAAAAGGAAAGAATAAAAGATAGCTTTTGGTGTTGGAGGCACAGAATGGACGTCAGTCTAGTTGGCTATGAGATGTCCACAGCCACCACAATTCCATACCCTATTCATCAAGATATGGAATGTTCCTTATTTCATTGACTGTGGTTCATAACAGCTTTGTTGTTACATTGTTTCCCATCAATTTATTATCAGAAAACATTTAATAAGCATCTACTTCATTCAAAAGATACGGGAGCTTATGACCTGGTGAGGAAAGAAGATATAAATGATACAGCAATAATTTGTAGCCCAGGTGTCCCCCCCAAACTCTAGCTACCTTAGAATTAGAAGACCCCTGAAGCCACACAGCCCAAACCTTTCTTTTTATATATGAAGACACAGGCCCAGAGACATTTTGACTCAAACAGGCCTTGTCCACTACAAAACACAACTCATTTTGCAAGTACAGCTGCAACTCCCATTCCAGGGCCCATGAGGCCCTGCAGGAACCATAACTCAACCACAAAGTATTTAATTAAGATAGAATAGCAAGGTTATCTACAGAAAGTGAAATGGCAACAGAATAATCTTTACACTTTCCCTTCCTACATAAAAATTTGCGCCACATCCTACTCGTACCACTGAGGGAATTCCTGTGGGAATGGGAAAATTATTGCATCTTAAAGGGGAGATGGGGAGAGGCAAGGTAAAGAGAAAGGTAATTGTCCCCTATAACTTCTTACTTTTGTCCCAGAAGCCAGTTTCAACATTTGCAAATGCCTCTGGGTGTAGCCATGCACTTTCTAGGCTCTTAGTGTTGTCAGGACTCTCAGGGATTCAGGGATACCATCGTAGACCCAGTTATGGAGTTTCTCTTTCTTCTCTTTGGGACCAAACGCTATCTCCCCAAGAACTGCTTCCCCAATTTATTCTCCCCTACTGGCAAAGAGGCTCCATGCGGCGCCTTTCATCGCAATCTTCTTTTGGAGTGACACTCTAAATTCTCCCTTCTCTTTCTTTTCTTCTTTGTCCTAGTCAGGCCTCTGATTTAATTGCAGCCCCAGTCACCAGTCTCATGGGATCCTAATATACAATAGCTTGCTTATTTTAGCCATTATGGACAAATGAAGTTGGGAGTCAGCCATTGTGAGGAAGTCCTTCTTACAGCTGCACAATGTAAGTTAATCATATATGAAAAATGTTACGTGAAGTCCAAAGGGAATGATCTGGGACCTTGTACTCTCAATAAGAAACTTATATGAAGAATATTCATCCTGACTATACCTGTGTATTTTTTGAGCCCCCACAGGATAATATGTTTTATCATCCCATTTCCCCTGCTCTTAAATTAATACTTAAGCCAACAGCATTGAGTATTTGTCCCTATACCACACTAAGCTTTTATAAAGCCTAATCTTTGCATACTCTCAAGTCTTGGCCCTGAAATCTATTATAGGTGCAGAAAAAAAATCTGGTACAGATTTAATATGGGAGCACTTACTATCCATGTCATCTATATAGTGAACGTCTAGCAAAACATACACAACGCAAACTTTAGAGATAGATGCATAAGGTTGATCCAGTCACCCATACGATGTAGATACTAAGGATTCTTAACCTGGTGTCATGAACATGTTTGTATTTCAAAATAAACTATTTCCTTTGTAATTAAATATTTTATTTTATATATTTCAAAACATTATTCTGAAAAGGAGATAGAGTCAAAGGCAGCAGAACCCCTTCGTGGAACAGCTCAGGCATCTATCATAACAATGTCTTCTCTCTTTTCTTACAAGGTATAGGGAAAGTAGTATTTCTTCTTATTAGGCCTCTACATCCAGTCCTGGTGACGAGTTTTCCCTGTTCTTTCTCCAGGAAAGAATAACTTTATGTTGGTTTAAGTAACTTTATTCTAGACTTTACCAGACTGTCAAAAGGTCCATCACACACACACACACACACACACACACACACACAGAGAACCTCGGCTCTATAGTGTATAGAATTACTAAACCATGGAATGTTAGAGCTGAAAAAGACCCCTATTTAACAGGGCTTTTTAATTCAGCAATTCAATAGTTGAATTGATTCAATTATTAAGTGCTTGATCTGTGTAAAAACAGTAGGCTAAGTGCTGAGCACACAAAGACAAAAATGGACAGTCCTTACCCTTGCCTTTAAGAACATTACATTTTGCTATACCATGTACAAATTATCTGTCTATCTGTGTATCTATCTATCTATCAGAAAACTCTCTATGCATATATATATATATATATATATATATATATATGTATGCATGTGTATATGTGTGTGTGTGTCCTAGAACAAGAATGCATAAAGGAGAAGCAATATATAATAAGACCGGAGAGATAGGTGGGAGCCAGACTATAGAGGGCTTTCACTGTCAAATGCAGGAGTTTTAATTTTGTCTATAGGGAGCCATTAAAGATTTCTGACTAGGGAGTGATATGGTCAAGTCTGTGTTTAAAGAATATCAATTTTGTAGCTATGTGGAGGATAGATTGGAGAGAGATTGTAGGCAGGGATATGAATTAGAAAGCTATGACCACAGAACAAATAGTAAGTTAATGAGGACCTGAACTACACTAAGGGAGGATAGAGGAAACAGACCCAGGAATTGCGGAGATGTAGATCGATGAGACTTGGTTGCATTTTGGGGACAGAGTGGAAGGAGAATGAGAGATGGTTTGTAAATTTAAAATTAAAAATTGTTTCATAAATGGCAATTATTAGGTTTTCAAGAGCTCATCTTTTCCATATAAGAAAACTGTTACCTAGAAGAAGGTACTTGTCTAAGATTTCAGAGCTAATTAATAGGCAGAACTAGAATTTGAAGCTCAGTTGTATGCTCTGTAAGATAACCATAATCAGAAAGTTAAAAGTTATATACTTATTGTTACTATAGAAACTGGATTTTAAGAAATGGTTCTCTTTAATATTGTGTCTCTCACTAAGGGTAGGACTCAGATCATAAGTTCCCAAGTGCTTATTTATTGCCATGCTACCATAGATCTCCCCGGCCCCCATTGTAGGCAATATTTGAAAAAAGCTGATTATCCATACAGGACCAAGGAATTATTTTCAAGTGTCCTAAAGAAGGAATCTGTTTGACTTCCAATGTATCTCACTTATGGTCATGAAGTGTAATAAGATCCATTTTTCTCTTTTTAAGTAGGTTTTCTCATATTTGAATGAAAAATGTTCATACATGTACACATAAGACCCTGTTATGTGTATACCTTTGTGCATGTGTACACATATGTGTGCATACGTGTGTGTATATATGTATATTGTATTACATACATGCATGTGTATTATATATAAAATAAAGAATGACTCTTTATTGTTTTAATAGTGTTTCTGACTTAAAACTTCCCAATTAGCAAGTATGGAGAGCTACGCTTCACCAGAATCATCATTCATTCCAGTAATGGTCCTAGAAATTAACTGGCTGCCTGGTCTAATGAGGCCAAGTGTGCTTCCTGGAACAGGAGAAAAGGACCTCGAGTAGGATCTCCTTCAGTGCTTTCTTTTCTCCCTCTTTCTTCTGGCACTAATTTATATGCTTTTGGGGGTAATGGTAGCACCAGCAAAGAAGGGTACTAAAAAGGAATATTTGCTACAATAGAGGAGGGAAACAGAATCTAACATTTATTACCTTGGGCAAGCCAACCTCTCTGGAACTCATCTCCGAAATGAAGAGTAGAACCAGGTCAATTCTAAATGTGTGATCCATCCCTAAATATGTGACTTATAATATGCTCTTCAAAGTATTGTCAACCTGTTTGGGAAGGCAACGCCTTGCTCCATGAGGGAAAAAAAACAACTGAAGAGCAATTACAAAACAGTATATTCAAGTGTAAGATAAAATAAGATAAATTACATACATACAAGCTGAGGGGAGGGGATGTCCATTCCTGCCAAGGAGAGAGCAGGTGATAAGAAATGCTAAGAGGAAAAAAAAAGACGGGGATTCCTATGTAAAGGATTGAATTTGATGACATTTGAGGTCTCTTTCAACTAGGAGAGCTTATGATTTTAATATATATATATATATTTATGTTTAATGGCAATGAAATTGGCTTACCTTGAACAGAGAAAGTGTATTGAAAACTAGCTGAAGGAATAGTTGATGTGGGGAAGTTGATAGATTTGAATGTCATTTAACGCCTGCGTTTAAAAAGTT
The DNA here is from genome assembly GCA_028658325.1 of Potorous gilbertii. Taxonomy (NCBI): domain Eukaryota; kingdom Metazoa; phylum Chordata; class Mammalia; order Diprotodontia; family Potoroidae; genus Potorous; species Potorous gilbertii. Next base: position 498,358,933 of record CM053770.1, read on the forward strand.
TCCAAGAGTAGATACAGTTTTCAAAAGAAAGGAAAACTATCATTGACCATATAAAAGAAAGCTCCATATCGTTAGGGGGAGCTGCTTTTAATGTGATTGGCTAGTGAGAGGCATGAGGGATAAATTCTTGCTGGAAGAATTTATCTTCTTCCAATGCTATATAAAAGCCAGTTAAGATACCATCCCTACCTCTTCTTTTTTCCTTTTTTTGTATGCTTCTGCTCTGTTTTTTTTTTTTTCTTCTTCTTTGATCTTTAGACCAAACTTCATCGCAAAGGTGGATGGTGAATCCCACAATCCCTACCACTTTCCCTAGAAAATGGTATTTTGGAAGAGAAGCACATGGCCAGCCATGTATGTTTGTTCAAGTGTTCTGAAGTTTCTGGTCTTCAGGACGCTGGCTGATATCAGCCTTTCTGTTCAGATGCTGGAGTCCTGAGAATAGATTAGTTTTTAAATTAAATTTTATTTTCAATGAACAAAAATCAATTTTATGTCCTTCCTATCTTCCATCCCTACCGTTAAAGAAAAAGGAAGAAAATTCTTGCAGCAAATATATATAGTAAAGCAAAACATATTCTTGCACTGGACATTTCTGTGTGTGTGTGTGTGTGTGTGTGTGTGTCTTTTTGTGCCCTGAGTCCATAACATTTCTCTCAGGAAGAGGGTAGTTTCATCATCAGTGCTCTAGTTATTGTGTTGACCAGAGTTCTTATGGCTTTCAAAGTTCTTTGTTTTTACAGTGTTGTTGTTATGATATAAACTGCTGAGAATGGACTTTTCATGTTCACAAGAGGGGAATTGCCAAAGCATTTAGGGAGTTATTGAGCAGTAATGGTAGACATGTACTTGTACATGGCTTTAGAAGAGAGATCCTAAAAATAGATTTTTTTAAACTTTGAATATTACCTCATAGGTAATCTCTAATTTGTGAGTTTTCCAATTTGTGAGTTTAGGACAAGAAATAGAGAGAATGATCATTTATTAAGTTATTACTAAGTGCCAGACACTGTACTAAGTGCTACACTCAAAGAGCTTACTTTCTAATAATGGGGGGAAACAACAGACAGCAGATGTTCTTTTAAAAAAAAACAACTAATTTATTTAGTTTCATTTTTCAACAATCACTTCCATAACTTTTAAGTTTTCTCCCCCTCCTTCCCTTCTCCCACCCTGAGAGGGCATGCAATCTTATATGTGTTCTTCTCTTACATTCTTATTAAACACATTTTCACATTGGTCATGTTGCATAGAAGAACTAAAACGAAAGGGAGAAACCATGAGAAAAACCAAAGCAAACCAAACTATAACACAAGAGAAAATAGTCTGCTTCATTCTGCAATCTGGTTCCATAGTTTTTTCTCTGGATGTAGATAGCATTTTGCCTCGGGTCCTTTGGGTTCTTGCATTACTGTGAAGGGCTAAGTCGGTCAGAAACAGTCCTTGCACACTGTGGCTGTTACTGTGTATATGTTCTCCTGCTTCTGCTCACTTCACTCAGCATCAGTTCATGTAAGTCTTTCCAGGTTTTTCTGAAGTCCAACTGTTCATCATTTCTTATGGTACAATAATATTCCATTACATTCATCTACTACAACTTGTTCAGCCATTCCCCAGTTGATGGGCATTTCCTTGATTTCCACTTCTTGACCACCACAAAAAGAGCTGCTATATTTCAGTAGCTATATTTCATTACACCTGGTTTCCTTTATAATCTTATATATTTTATACATTTAAAATATTTTGTCTGAGAAGGATCCATACACTTCACCAGATTGCCAAAGGGGGTCCATAATACAAAAAAATCAAGAATCCCTAAAATAGAGATTTTCCTTAACACCCTTCTTAGAGAAGGAAGAGGATCACTAATGTGGCACTTGCAACTGGAAAATTAAGGTACATGGTGGGGAACTAGAAGATCTGGACTTTACCTACCCTTCACTTCTATCACCCTGAATTGCTTAGAGTGCAGATCTCAGGTTAATGGAATGTGTCTGTTCATCAGTCCTCAGTGCTGAAGTAGAATGTACTCCCTTTTCCTATCTGCCTCTTAGAATACCTAGCTTCCTTCAAAGCTCAGCTCAAGCACCACCTACTGCATGAGGCCTTTCTTGATCCCCTCATCTTGAAGCAGCTCCCCCCAGATTCTCCCCAAGATTACCATATATTTATTTTTTGTAAGTTGCAGAGAAATCCCTGACCTACCCTGGTAAAAGTGAATTTCCTTGCCTGGGTCCTTTGTACCAATGGAACCACAGGTTTACTCTTTATCCCTATCCTTATATTTTGTACATGTGTTTTCCTCTGATAGAATAAATGATCTTTTCAGGGCAGTGGCTATTTCATTTTTTTTCCCTTTGTACTCAGTGATTAGCACAAATGCTTACCATTGGTTGGCATGCAGATTTCGGGAAGAAAAGCTTCTTCTCTTTGCCAGGTCTAGTCTGGGGCATTATGCTTATTTCTGGCCACCATAGTTTGAAATTGATATACTGAAGAGTGCCTAGAGGACAGCTCGGATGATAAAAGACTCCGAGGCCATTTCATGTGAGAATTAGTGGGCACTGGAATGTTTGACCTGAAAGAAGTAAAGAATTATGGAGATATAAGACCCCAGGTACTGAAGCCACTCTGAAGCTATAGAGGGGGCAGGGCTGTGAGGAGCCCAGGAGAGATCAGCTGAAAGGTCTGCTTATGTTAAATGAGTGGCTGTATTTGAAAGGGTTATTCTATGGAAGAGAAATTCAACCTATTCTCTTTGGTCCCAGAGAGTTCTCTCCTGGTTGTAAATATATAATCCTAACTTACAAAGAGACCTGTCAGAAGAAGCTTGTTAACAATTAGCATCTACCAAAAGTAGAGGTATACTTCCAGTGTGAGAAGGCTTTCTCTCCTTGAAAGTTAGGAAGAGACTAGGTATCTACTTGGCACGTATATTGTAGCAGGAATTCCCTTAATTTATGTGCTGGAATAGGTGGCTTCCATAAGCCCTTCCAATTTTCAAACTGTGTGATCCTGTGTTCATGGGTTTCTGTAAGTCTTTTGCTTCTGAGAAAATTTTTATGAAGGATGAAATAAAGGCTGCGCCATACTTGATGTCAGTATTGTATGTAGTATGATTGCGTGGGAGATGGGGATTCAAATAAATCTAGTCCAATCCTCTCATTTTACCAAAGCAGAAACTGAGGACTGAAGTGATTAAATGAGTTGCCCAAAGTCACATAGGCAATAAATGACAAAGCTCCGATTTGGATCCAAGTCCTTTGATGCTCGAGCCAGCTCCTTTTTTCTACATGAAACTGTACATACAGTACAGTGTACCTAACCCATCCTGACATTGCCTTGACTGACAGGGTCAACAGTTTGCCATATGGTCCCATTCATTATATAATCTTTATCCGTCCATCTTTTTGTCTCTACTGTCCTGTAATGGATTCAGTAGCTTTTTCATTATCTTTTTTATAAAAGTCAATTCTCTTCCTTAAGTGACCTTTAAATATAATGCCTGAGTGATAATTGGCTGGCATTGAACACAGCGGTTCTGACATGTCCAAGATTCCTTCCTCATCCTGCTGTGCCATTCTGAGAGTGAAGGACTTGAAGTTAGACCACATACATGTGACTGCTGACAGTTTATTTCAACTCTGTCCATGGTGCCCTAGAGAACTCCATTTCCTAACTTTTGCATGCCCATTTCCTGCCTTTGTCCCATTCACCATTATTTTCTCACACATATTTTGTATTTCTAGATGAATTTCTTGTTGTACTTGAGACAAGGGATGAGAAAGCAGGCAGGAGAAAGGTGGATAGTTTTGGATATTGTTTGGTGTTCTTGGATCTGGCAGAGGGATCGGATTATATTATATTATATTATATTAATTATATTGGGCAGGCAGAGGACAGAGCTGAACCAAGGAAAGAATCTAACAAGAGGTTTCTTAGGGACATAATTGCTTAGTACAGATCTTGTTGGGCTATGTGTATTCAAAACAAAAGGGGATGATGAGTGATTACAGCTCCCCCCCAACACATTCCATCTCAAACATCCCCTAATAATGGCTCTTTGCCATTTGACTCTTTGCCAAACAACAGCTGGCAAAAAGCCAGAAGTGTTGTAATAGGGGGGTGGTAGGGTGGTGATGTTCTTGTGGGTCCATCCCAGCAGCTGGTGTTTGCAGCTCTGATTGGCTGCCTGCCAATCACTTCCTTTCCTTACAGTGGAGTGGTCATTGGATGTTGGCCCCATTGTGCTGAATGAAAAAATAAGCATCCAGATCTAAATCTTTGGGTTCCCAGGTGCTCTGTGGCATTTCACATGCATGCTTTTGTTTTTCATTTATGTCCTGGATAAATTTAGCTTCCCCCAGCTCCTCCTAGTTCTGTGAGCCATTGTACCCCTTTTTTTAGATTTTCCATTTCTGTCAATGTCTTTCTCTAATGTAAAAGCAGTGTTTTGATGATCTGAGGTCCACAGTTCATTTTCCATACTCCACTTTGCACTACAAAGCTAGTTATATTTTCTACAGCCTTAATTTTCACTGAAAGCCATCTCTTGTCTCTGCCCCTGTCCTCCTAAATGGCCTCAATTTCTATACCAGGTACTAAGGAGAATTTTTTCACTCTTACGAATATGAAACAACTTTCCCATGTTGCCACGAGAAAGAGGAAAGAGAGAATGAGTTTTAGTGTTTGAACAAAAGAAAATTAATTCTGAAGTTTTTTGGTAACCCCCAAATGACCTAGGAGATCATTGGTGAACCCATTCTTAGGTCAGGGAATCATAACTTAGAATTGCATTGGACCTACCTGATAGGTCATTTTATTGAATCTAGTAAGCTGAAAGAGCAAGGGTTGGATAATTGTCCAATCCTATACCCTTTATAAGGCTGCATACTTGACTAGGGATTCCAATAACTAATTTGATTCCAAATCCCAGGAATCCCAGGTCTGGCTATGCTTTCATTCTTCACAGAGTTTTTGGAAAGTTGGGACAGAAAACTGCCATCTGGGTGGGATTCCTCCAGGGAAAGAGTGTTCCATTGGCAATGAAATTTAATCAGCAGCAATTAATTTTCTGTCAAGAAAATGTAAAATTTTGTTTCAGAAGGGGAAAAAAACTGACTAAATCTTTGATCAAAGACAATATTACAAGTTAACTAATTTTCACTGTTTTTTTTTTTGTCAGTAAGGGAGGAATAGTGAAGTTTTCACCTTCTTTAGGGGGAGTAAGTTAGACCATGATTTAACTGGAGGTATTGGAGCCCTTTCTTTGAAGGCATTTTGCCTAGAGGAAATATGGGTATTCATCAATTTTAGGGTGATAGAAATTTAAGAAAGTAAGCTCCTTGAGGAATGAGACATTTTCTTTGTTTTGTCTGTGTATCCCCATTGCATTGTGCATAAAGGCTTCCTACTATTCTAACTTCTTAAGGGGGCACAAAAGTAGGTCATGTATTTTGTATTAAGTGCTAATGATTTAAAAACAAACAAAAATCATCTCTCTTAACAACAGGCTGTATTTTTATTCCCTTTCAAGCTCTGATCTCAGATTAGGAGTGACAAACCCATTTTATGATATAAACTAAACTTTTGTTGTTCACTGTATGAACAAGAGGAAAGAAAAAGAAAAGGATATTGGGAAGGAGGGAGAAAGAAAAAACAAAAACTCTCCTCCTTTGTCACAAGATCTGGAAGGGAGCTGGTGTATAGGTCAGAAGGGACTGTCCAAACAATGAGTCCAAGAGGAAACATGACTTATTTTGCTTATCATCATTTGGGTTTTGGTGTCTGATACTTTTTGGTTTTTGTAGGAATTCTGAAAGAACTTGTAATAGGATGGAATCTCTTGGCTTAGTTTTTCAGAAAAAGCGGAATGAACAGTTGGGGGGACGTAATCAAGATTAATGTGATTACATATTATTCTTTTATCTAATGAGTTTAAAATTCTTTTTTATTAGCTAGACATTGTGAACAACTGTGAATGTGCACATATAGAAAAAGAGTCAGAAAAGAGGATTGTATGTGAAATCACAAATCCATTGTAGACATACAGCTTATTCTTTTTTACTATATATATTAAATTTGATGTTGCACTATTAATATTGACTTGCCATGTTCCCTTCTTAACAGAACTTAGTTCCCTTCTGAGTATTTTTAAAATGTTCCACTGATATTCTTTTCTTTCTTTACTTATTTCCATCACATCACTACCCATACATCTCTCCTACAACTCCAAATTATTTTCCTGACTAGAGTATTACACAGATCCATCAATGCTACATAAATATGACTGTCTTCCCACAACTCCATTTTCCTTTTTTTTCATCTTTATCAATCGCCTAGGTTTGAGCTGAAACCTCAAAACGTTTTAATTTGCTTATCTCTTATTCTTTCATTTGGTTGTTGAGAGCTTGGATTTCTTCCTTGGAGAACTGCCTGTTCATATTCATTGACCATTTATCTCTTGGGGAATGGCATTTTTACTTAAGTATTGATTTTTCAATTCCCAATGTACCTTAGAAATTAGACAATTATCTGAGATATTTGCTGCAAAAAAAAAAAATTTATCTAGTTAACAGTTCTCCTGATCTACACTATTTCATTTAGATCAAGAACTCTTCCACTACTATCTCTAGTTGGGAACAAAAGCCTTTTAACAAAAATGCACAGTAAAGCCAAGTAGATTCCCATGTTGGTCATAGCCAAAAATGTTGGTTTAATTTTGCGTGGAGTTCACCACCTCTCATCGTTTGTCCTCTGGAATTACTACTCAGGCAGTTAGATGAGTTCAGTGGAGAGAGCAGTGGGATGAAATCAGGAAAATTTGAGTACAGAATCTCTGAAGCCTCAGTTTCCTCAAATGCAAAATGGAGACCGTAATGGCACCTATGCCCCAGGGTTGTCGTAAGGATCAGTTTAGCGTCATAATACCTGGCACACGTAGGTGTTTAGTATTAATGCTTCTTCCCTTCCCTTCCTGTACTGGTCAGTGCTTCACCCTTAAGTTTTCTTAACCTTTCAGTTGTTTATTTTACATGGTTGGTATTGTAGAAAGCAAAGTGTTCTGGTTATTCTCACTTAACTCTGTATCAGTTCATATAAGACTTCCTAAACTACAACTATCCCTTTCATAATTTTTTTGTTGTCTTGATGATCTTTTGTTTTTAATTTATTATTGTTTATATTTTTTCTGTTTAAATTTTGAGTTCCAGATTCTCTTCTTCCCCACCCCACAACTACTCCTCTCACCGAGAAGGCAAACGGCATATTAATTATACATATGAAATCATGTAAAATGAATTTTTATATTAGGCATATCCAAAAAAGTGAGAAAATTATACTTCAGTTTGCACTCAGAGTTCTTTTTCTGGAAGTGGATAGTATTTTTTTCATCATGAGTGCTTTGGAATTGTCAAATTACTGAACTAATCAGAGGACCCAAGTATTTCATGGTTGATCATCATTACAGCATTTCTGGTACTGTCCGCAATGACCTCTCGGTTCTTCTAATTCATTTTGCATCAGTTCATATATATATCTTGTCATGTTGTTGTTTTCTGAAACCTCCCCCCTTGTCATTCGTTATAGTACAATAATACTCCAACACAATCATATGCTACAACTTGTCTAGCCATTTCCCAACTGAAAAGCATCTTCTTAACTTCCACTTCTTTGCCACTATAAAAAGATCTGCTATAAATATTTTTATACATGTAGGTCCTTTTCCTTTTCCCTTGATATTTTTAAGGTATGTGCCTAGTAGTAGTATTGGTAGATCAACAGATATCTACTGTATGCTACTGTATAGCCCTTTGGGCATAATTCCAGATTGTTCACCAGAATGGTTGGATAAGTTTACTTTTACACTAATAGTTCTTTAATGTAACTATTTTCCATTAGACCCTCCAATATTTGCCATTTCAGATAGGTATAAGATAGCACCTCAGAGTTGTTTTAATTTGCCTTTCTCTAATCAATAGTAATTTGGAGCATTTTTCATATGACTGTGGACAGTTTTGATTTCTTCTTCTGAAAACTTTCTATACTTATCCTCTGATCATTTATCAAGTGGAGAATGGCTCTTATTTTTATGAATTTATATATAGCTCTATAAATTTGAGAAATGAGGCCTTTACTGGAGAAATTTGCTGTAAATTTTTATATTACTCCATTGACCATGATTCATTTTAGCAAAATGTAGTTTCCCTGATCATCTCTTTCAGTTTTGTCTAATTTTCCTTTTTATGTGGTCTGAGATCATGATTACTACCCCTGTTCTCTTCACTTCAACTGAAGAATAATAGATTCTGCTTCAACCCTTCATTTTAACTCTATGTGTGTCTTTTTGTCCCAAGTGTATCTCTTAGATTCTGATTTCTAATCTGTTCTGCTATCCACTTCCATTTTGTGGGTTAGCTCATCCCATTCATGATGGCAAACTGTACATCTCGTTTTTCTCTATTTATCCTTCTCTCCCTTTGTATTCCGTTCCTCCTCAAAAGTCTGTTTTGCTTCTAACCACTGCCTTCCTTAATCCACCCTCCCTTTCTCCATTCTCTTATTCCCTTTTCCTCTGATTTTCCTATTAAGTTATATTTCTATACACAACTGAATGTGTGTGTGTGAGTGTGTGTACTTCTCTCTGAACCAATTCTGATGAGAATGAAGTTCAATCATTGCTTAAAACTTTTCCTCCACCATTTTTCCTACAAGTATAAGTGTTCCTCCTTGCACATTTCTTTTATATAAGAAAATTTACCCTGTTCTATCCCCCTTCCCTCTTCTCCCAGTGCATCCCTTTTTCTCAACCCTTCATTTAAAAAAAAAAATCATTCCAGCATCATTGACTCACACTTATGCTATCTGTCTATGTAAACTCCTTTGAAATGTCCTAATAATGATAAAGTTCTTAGGAATTGTATGTATCCTCTCCCATGCTGGAATATAAATAGTTTGACTTTATTAAGTCCTTTATGATTACACTTTCATATTTTTCTTTTTATGCTTCTCTTGACTCTTCTTTTTGAATGTCAGATTTTTGATTCAGTCTTTTCAAGTCCTTGATTTCATTAAATATCCATTACTTCCCCTGAAGGATTGCACTGAATTTTGCTGGGTATGTTATTTTTGGTTGTAATCCTAGCTCCTTTGCCTTCAGGGATGTTATATTCCATGCCTTCTGCACCTTTAACATGGAAGTATTAAATCTTGTGTGATCCTAACTGTGGGTCCATGATATTTGAATTTTTTCTTTCTGTCTGCTTGCTTCTTTCTGTCTCCTTAACCTGGGAGCTCTTGAATTTGGCTATAATATTCCTAGAATTTTTCATTTTGGTAACTCTTTCAGGAGATGACCAATAGAGTCTTTCAATTTCTATTTTATCCACTGGATCTAAGACATCAGGGCAGTTTTCCTTGATAATTTCTTGAAATGTACTATGTAGGCTCTTTCTTTGATCATGGTCTTCAGGTAGTCCAGTAATTCTTAAATTATCTCTCACCTCTTACCCAGGCCAGTTGTTTTTCTAATGAGATATTTCATGTTTTCTTCTATTTTGTTCATTCTTTTGAGGTTTTTTTTTGTTTGTTTCTTGATGCCCCAGCGAATTACCAGTTTCCACTTGCCCAATTCTAATTTTTAAGGAATTATTTTGTTCAGTGAACTGTTGTACCTCCTTTTCTATTTGACTAATTCTGCTTCTTAAAGTGCTCTTCTCTTCAGTGGATTTTTGTGCCTTTTTTAACATTAGAACAATTGTTTTGGAAGGTGATATTTTCTTTAGTATTGTTTTGTGCCTCTTTTAGCAAGCTGTTCATTCTCTTTTTATAATTTTCTTATATCACTTTCATTTCTTTTCTCACTTTTTCCTCTACCATGTATATCTCTTTAATTCTTCCAGGAATTCTTACTGGTCTTGGATCCAATAAGCATTTTTCTTCAAAGCATTCTTGTAGTTGTTCACACATTGTTGTCTTCTAAGCATATGTCTTCATCTTCCCTGCTACCAACCATGTCATGGTTAAATTCTTTTTTGTTTCTATTTAATCATTTTCACAGCCTATTTTTTTTTTTGACTTTGAACGTTATGTTAAAGTTTGGCTCTGCTCACCTGGGGGTGGGGAGATTCTGTGCCAAGCTTCAAGCTTTTTTCATGCTGCTGTTTTCAGAGCTAATTCTGGAAATCTGAAAGTTTTTAGTGTTTCCAAGTTGATGTTATCCTGGGAGAAGTGTGGACCCTGCTTTCCTGTTCTGTCCTCTGATCTTTACTCAAGAAGGGCCTCTACAACTGCAGATACTAGTTTTCTTCTCAACTCAGGGACAGTGACCAGGTTCCGTGCTCTCCTACAAGCTGCTAGCACTTCTCTTGACCCTAGTCCTGTGACCATGGCTCCTGCTCCCTTGTGACAGAGCACTTCTCCCTACCTTGGAACTGCAACCCAGACCTCTGTGTTGGCAGCAGAGTTTCCAATTATCTCCAACTGCACCCAGTTCCAGAAAAGGGTCCCCTGTAACCTCTTTCTGACCAGGTGTCTGATCCCCTTACGATATCTGGGCATAGAGGTCTCAAAGATGCTGCTGCTGCTCTCACAGTTACCTCCAAGGCCCTCTGCTAACAGTCCTGCTGTGCATTGGCCTGTTACAGACCTCTCCTCTCAACTTTCTAAGTTGTCTTAGGCTAGAAAAATGTCTCCCTCTCACCTTGTTTGACTCTGCTGCTCCAAAATTTGAGGCAGTATTTTAAAGTTGCTTGGAGGGAAGTGTTGGGAGAGTTTAGATAGGTCCCTACTCCTCCATCTTGGCTCCCCCTTCTTCCTTTCATCATTTCTTATGGCGTAATATTATTCCATATTCATATACTATAATTTGTTTAGCCATTCCATGATTGATGTATACACCCTTAGTTTTCAATTCTTCACCACTAGAAAAACAAGTGATATAAATATTTTTGTACATATGGGCTTTTTTCCCCTCTTACTTTATTCTGTTTGAGAGTATGATCCTGATGTTGATGACACTAGATGAAAGGTTCTGCATAGTTTGTACTCTGATCTTTTCATCAGGAAAGGCTGAAAGAGATGTATTTTATTAAAGGTCCATTTTTTTCCACTGTAGAATTATACTCAATTTTTCACAGTTCTTAACCAATCCTTGTCTCTTCTTTCTCTTTCCTGCCTTGTGTAACACATGACTCACCCACACTATAGCGTGTCACACAAGGGTAATCCTCTTCTAGAAACAAAGAAACATTTACGAGGCTTTTCCATTTACAATCACCCTTAAAAGGGTGTTGAGAAAGTGTCATATTCTTAATTGGCTAAAATTCCCATTAAGACAGAATTGCAAAGCTCAGCATGCTTGCTTTCTCTGGCAATGCAGACAAGCCCAGCCAGCTATTCATTGGCTCTAGAATGATATATTAACCAATAGGTTTATAGCAAACAGGGCTCTCAGCAAAGTAGCTACAGATCCTGACTCTCCCCTTTCATAACCAGAAGTGGAAGTAAGAGAACACAAGGTGCATCTAAGAGACTTCAGCTCTCTCCAACTCTAGATCAGTTTGAAGGACAATATCTGACACGTTTATCCAATAAGCTCCATTCTCTCTTTAGCCATTTAGAGAGAAACTAGCAGCTTCTTTTCAGTTTTCACCTCTGCCTGCTTCTTTTCCACATAGTTGGACGGTTATGGTAATTTTATTTCCTTCTATATTATTCAGTCCAGTTTTCATTTGCCAGGTTCTTCAGTCTTCAACCACCACTCTCCTTGGTTTAAATCGTAGATTTCTGGCTTTTCATTGATTTATTTCACAAAATCTCCCCTATGAAATCAACGAAAATTAAATCATCCCATAGTCTCTAGTTATAGGATTAATTTTTTTAATTTTAATCTTTTTAAATTTTTATTTTAATCCTTTAATAATATGCAAATAATCTGAGTGATCACAGTGCCCTGAAGTTCTAATTCTGTAGCTTTCAGAGGTCATTTCTTTATAATTGAATTCTATAAGTTTTTAATAAATAAAATCTTTTGCTCCCCCCTTTAAAGCATCGTACTGTTTGCATAGAAAAGCATTACTCTACATCCTTTTCAAGATGATTGAAGTCTTTTTAATGCCATAGTTCAATGCCAAATTGCTCACACATCTCTGAAAATTGTAGTTTTGCATACAAGTTTTAGCAATTTTTATTAAACAAAATTTCTTTTCCTAATCGTTTTAGGCATAACACTGTTATCTATAAAAGAAGCAGTACATGACATCCTTTATATCAAGTGGTTTATTGACATTCTTTTTTTTTCTATTTAGCATCATTATCACTATTCACCAGACTCATTCTCCCTTGCCCTCTGCTCTCCCCTGGAAGCCCTCTCTTTTAACAAATAAGAATAGTTAGGCAAAAGAAATCAACATTATTGGTTCTGTCTGAAAATCTAAATCTCATTCTGGAGTCCATTACTGCACTGATTGGAATTCAGAAGTCTTTCAAATGTGTTTTTCTTGTATTAGTGTAACCATTTTATAAATTGTTATGTTTGTTTTCACTCTGTATTACTTCATAAGGCTTTGTGTGTTGGGTGTCTGTATGGGAGATCTCTTTAGTGAGTCATTTACCCTCAACCCACTTAACCCTGAAACTATCAGAAGAGAAGACCTTTATTTGGGAGAAAGATAGCACCTTGTCCTCACCCTATCCTTAACTAGGAGATTAACTTTTGAACGGCATGACAGTTGGAGGATTTTGACATTTTCACTGGAGTCCTAGCAGCATCTTAGGGACAGAACCAGATTTTGGCAGTACATGCACTGGAAGCCAAGACAAAATTAGACTCATAGAGGAAAGTCAACTTCAAAACTATGCAAGGAGTATAGTTGAAGAACTGCATGTTTAGCAACTAGGTGTGTGTTACCCATTTACTATATGGCTACATATGCTTTCTAAACTTGAGAGCCCACTTTTCTCTGGATACTGTATGATCTTGTAAGAGTACGTCACAGAAGTGGATGGGGGGGGTGTGGTTTATAGTTGTTCTTAATATATCACCCTAGTGAGTTCCCCTTTCTAATAGCTAGTTAAGTCTGGCTGATGGATATTAACTGATAATCCTTGAAGGGATAGGAACTTGTGAACAATACCATTAGAAAAATATCCCCAACCCTGTAGTAGCTGAGCTCTGGGGACCAGACTTAGTGTAAGAAGGGAAGTGGGATAATGGCCCTAAAGTCCATGTTACAAGTTCATAAGATGGTAGAGTCATAGTATCATAGATTTAGTGCTGCATTGTACGTTAGATGTCATTGAATCCAACCCTCTCATTTTATAGATAAGCAAACTGAGATCAACAGAATTTAGTCACTCGGTCACACCACTATTAGTTGTCAGAGATCAGATTCAAACCTAGTTTTCCTGTGTCCAAGCCAACCTCAAGCTTTGTCTTTGTAAGTTTCTCTGAGTCATATCCATTATTTCATATAATACAATAATAGTCCATTAATACCACAATTTATTTATTCCCCAGTTGAGGGACACCCACCTTGTTTCCCTTTTTTTGCTGCAAAAGAAGTCATGGTATAAATGTTTTTGTAATATGGGTCCTTAACCTCTTTGGGATATGTTCCTACTAATGTTATCACTAAATTAAAGAGTAAAAAAAGCTTGGTGACAAAATGATGTAGTTCCTAATTGTGTTCTAGAGGGGTTGGACTAATTCACATCTTTACCAGCAGTATGTTAGTCTTCTTGAACAATGGAACATTTTTCTTTTTTTTTTTTAATTTTTACTAATCTGATAAGGATGAGGTGGAACCTTAATGTTGGTTTAATTTGCATTTCTCTTATTATTGATGATTTGGAGAATTTTTTTCATATGGTTATTGATACCTTGCATTTTTTTATTTGAAAACTGCCAGTTCTCATCTTTTGACTACTTATCTATTAAGGAATAGCTTGCTTTTCCATATGTACATGTATGTTGGCATACATACAAATATATATATATATATAATTTTTTTGATACACCAGGAATATCAGACCTTTATCAAAGACTGTTAACAAGTTAACTGCATATCATTTGATTCTTACTGTGTTGATTTTGCTTGTGTAAAAGCTTAACAAATGTTTTGTGCTTGTCCATTTTATCATTTACAATTATTTCTACACCTTGTTTATCCAGCATTATCCCCCTGCCTGTAATATGAAAGGCATCTTCTTCCTTTCTCTCTAATTTGTTTGCAGTATTTAGGTCTTATGTCCACAGATAACTTATGGTGGTATATGGTGTAACATATTATATACCTAATTTCTGCCAGACTGCTTTCTCGCTTTCTTAGCAGTTTCTATTTTTGTTTGGCCATGATTTCCAAGGAATCCAGTGATTCTTGAGTTAACTCTCCTTGATCTGTTTTCATGTTGTTTTTGAAAATAGCGGTCTCGTCTATGCTAATTTTCCAGTTTTTTTACTTTGTTCTAGTATTTCTTGTTGTCTTATGGAATCATTATGTTCTTGAGTCATCCCCTTTTCTAGGATGTGCCCTCATAATAATAATATATTGATAATTATAGTTAACATGTATATAATTCTTACTATATGCTTAGTGGTTTGCAATATTATCTCCTTTGACCGTCACAACAACGCTCTGTGGTGGATGCTGTTATTAACTTCATTTTACGGATGAGGATATTGATGCAAATAGAGGTGAAGTGACTTGCCCAGGAACACCTAGCTAGTAAGTGTCTGTGGCTGGATTTAAGCATTGGTCTTCCTGATTCCCAGCCAAGAGCTCTATCCTCTGCCCCATCTTGCTCCTTGGACAAGATTTTGTTTCTGATCTAAGCTGTTTATTTTTTCTCCAATTTTGCCTTGAAGAGCTCTAATTTCATTTTTTCTCTTGCTTTATTTCTTCCATCTCTTCTTGAAATCCTCGTGACCCAGCATGCTTTTCTTCTTAAGCTTTACTTAATCAACTTTAGAGCTACTCTTTTCTTCTGTATTAATTTCTTAGGCTTCTGTTAACCAAAAGCATTACTTTATTGTTTTAGCTTTCTTCTTCAAATATGTTCAAATGATATGTTTGTAAAAAGTACTTAGCAAAGTGCCTGGCACATATTAGGTACCATATAAATGCTTATGCCTTTTCATTTCTCTTGATTCTGTTTATTTATGAATTGAGACATTGTGCCAGGGCCAGGAGTTTCCCTCTCCTACATTCTCAGATGGAAGAGCCAGACTCAAGCTCTATTCTTGCTATAGTTTGCACTTCACTGTCCCTGCCTTGCTACAGTCATGGATGGGAATGCTGGTTCCTGGTGACCTACCTTGGTCTGGGAAAGCGAATCAATTCTAGTGCGGGTACCCACCCTAGATTCTGTCTCTGTGTCCTAGTTTCCCAAAGATGCCTTGGCCCTTCATCCTTAGCAATCTTTGTCTCATTCTCCAACCCCAGTCTCTGTCCCCAAATGCAGCCTTGACTGGCCTTTAGATATCAGAGATCCTGCTTATTTCAAGCATCCTTGAGTAGTGTCAAAGTCAAATAGAAAAGGGGATCACTAATCTGTACATAAGAATCTCTGAGCAATGCATATTGACTTAGTTTTAAAATATAATGTAATCTATATTTTGTTATATTTTTATTTCTTTTGTTAAACATTTTCCAATGACATATTAATTTGATTCCTGACACACTTGGGAGTGCTGTGGGCTACATGTAGACAACTGACTGTGCATTTAACACCTCTATCTTAGAGGATTCTGAGGTATACTACATACTTTAGCTTCTTTGCTTCCTTTCAGTCACCTGCTGTGAGCTGTTTTTGTCCCCTATGACAAGATCAGATTTGAGATTAGACTGTTTTATGCCTCAGTTTCCCTGGGCAGTCAGTCATCAGCCAAGAATTGACTTCGTTGCAGATCAGACAAAGCAGGACCCAGAATTTGGCTTCAGGCCACATTTCTGGGAAATTGCAGTAGCTTCAGACTCACTACTGCCTCCTACTTACAAAAGAAATCAATTATATTGAAATATAGTTATCAAAAAAAAATTTTTTAAAGCTTTCAGATTTCATGCTTAGAACTCTTATGATCTGAGATCAAACTCAAATCTTGTTATGCACTTATTCTATGACCTTTTGTCTATTATATATTCTCTTCATGAACCATTTGCCTGAAAAGGAGAAAAATATAATAATTGTTCTCTCCAAAGATGGCTAAAATTATGCTAGAAAGTGTTTTTATTTCTGCAGAGCAGTTTATGAATAAGCTTTATAAGTAGTTTATTTAGATTTTTTGTTTTGGTCACCTTACCTTTCGGTAATGGTTGGTGCTGGTAGTTAGAGGGGTAGGGTAGGGGTGATGGATAGCCGATGGTCATTGCTTTCCATGCAGTGAGCCACCTTCATTGTTAATTCGGGGCTTGTCAAGCTGCATCGCAGGAGCCTTGGATAAAGTGTTCCAGTGAAGAAGATAATTGAAAATCAAAAAAGACTTTGTTAATTTGATTAGGCAGAGCTGTAGTTGAATTGTTCTTCATCAAAAGAGATTTAATTTTGACATGCAATTAAAGCCTTCAGCTGTACAACTTGCCCTCTATGTTTCTTGATCTAGAGATGGGCTTAGCAAGCTGAGGGCAGAGGAGGGGGTGGGGAAGGGAAGACTAGGTTTTAAGAATGTATGGAGGGAGAGAGGCAAAGGAGGGGGTTAGAGGTTGTATGAAGATGGTGAGAAGTAGAAAGGGGTGGTAAAAGGAATGATGAAAGGGAGGAGGAGAAGGTGCACTCTCTGGGGGGAGAAGTTTCTAAAAAATCAGAAGAGAGATGGAAGGAACAAATAAGTTTTAAAAAAGAAAGAATAAACAGAAAGAGACGTCTGGTAGATAAAGGAAAGGGGGGTATGATAAAAGGACAATATTTCTCAGAGATTTCTCTACAGTGACTATAGATACATGTTTGCAGAAGGAATCCTGTTCTGCATAGGGAGTATTGCTTAGAGAATTATCCTATAATCCTTACATAGGCAAAGCATCTGGGAGATTTGTGCTGAGTGTGAACTCTTTCTAGTCTAAAGTCATCTGAATATACTGGACCATCACTGTAAGCCATCCTGCTGTAGTGTGGAATTAGACATTAAGTGAGTCTGTTTTAGACTCATCCAGAAGGTTTCTGGAATTTCGGAAAATTTTTACATATTACCACAGTGTGAACTCTAAGGATCTGAGCAAGGCTACAGCATCATAACACTTGGAATGAAATTTGTTGAAGACTGCAAAGATCTTAGAATCCCTCTCACCTCTCCCATTCTCTTCTTGTTTTCTCTCCCCTCTCCTTTCAAATAAGCACCTTGCCTAAAATAATTTAATTTAGTAACGGTTGCTCAGGGTTAGAATCCAATCCTCTTGATTCTCATTTTAGAATTGGTCTATCTTTGTAAAACAAATGGGGAACATCTCCATGATTCTTCATCAATAGTAGTTTCCATGAACTCAGATACTTTCTTCCCTAAATGTTTAGAACAGGTAGATTGCCCCAAAGCCACAAGTAGAAATTTTTGTGCCTGGGGCAAATATGACAAAGCATGTCTCTAGTTGGGTATTGGGGAACACTATCTTTAAGGGAGACAAAGAAACCTGCGATAATAGTTGTGAGTCCACTGCTTAGAATATTGGGGGCACCGTATCAGCTAACCCAGTCTACCATCTGGTAGTTTCCTATTTTAACCAATTTTTCTCCCTTAATTAGTTGGTAAATTCATTTGTTTACTGCTGGTGAAAGCTAGAAGTACCACTAATTTCACTAAATTTGGTGCCCTTGGGCAAAGTCTTATTGCTTTAACTCATGGTTTCTCCCCCACCCCCACCCCCAACAGATCTAGAGAAAAAACATGGGGCAGGTTGCTGGCATAGAGGTATCTATGTGGGAGTAAATATTCCCCGGTGCACCAATAAGAATGTTCTTCCAGGGCGGGGTAACATGCCTGACCGACAATCTTTGCTCACCTTTCCTTATGCCATCCATAGGGTGAAGTTTTTCAAGGTTTGAGAAAATTCTTTACTTGATTTTTTTGAGTAATCTGTACCTAACAAGTTTGTCATCCACACTCTCGTGGAAGAGAAAGAATATACTTTGTTCCCCTGGCAATGATTTGCTTTATATAATAAGTGAATATGTAGCAGTGATAGCTATCATAGTGGTAGCAATCCTTGTACTTATGCTATCATTGAAATCACTAGGTTATAATTAGCCAATATCTATTAAACAGTGACTCTGGGTTGACATAATTTTGTAAAATAGCAGCATTAAACACTGTAAGACAGAATGTAAACTATTGGGAAAGGAAACAGGACTAGAGAGGGGACTCAAAAGCAACACTTGCCTCTTGTTGGGCTCCTTCCTTCTCTCCAGCTAGCTTTCACAGCACCACATGTCAGTCCAGAAAGAATATGATTGATAATGGTATGTTCTCAACCACAAGGTACACACTTCTTTATATACTTGTGAAATACCCACTTGATGAAACAGTGACTGCTATGTCTTATGTTCTATTAAATTGTTTATTCAGGCAAATAAAGAAATTATATCTAGGTCAGACATTTCTCAGACTCCTGAATGACTAAATTGAAACCTGCTTCCTTGATCTTTTACCTTGTTCTGAGGTGAGAGTCTGAGAAGCAGTCCTATCTATACCTTTCAATGCTTTATCCTTCTTTTTATATATATATATACATATATATATGTATATATATATGTATGTATATATATATGTATATATATATATATATATATATATATATATATATATATATATATATATATATATATATATATATATATACTTAACTTCTCATCTTTCTTGGGCCGGTAGTCTGAGCTTGAATTTTGGAACCCTAGGGGTGATAGAAGTTAATAATCCATGCTTCTATAGTATGTTAAGTTTTTAAAAGTACTTTCCTTAGAAAGGTAAGTGTTATGATCTCTATTTTACATGAAGGAAATTGGGGTTCACAAAGGTGATGTGTCTTCTCCAGTGTCACATAGCTAGTAAGTGTCGGAACCAGGATTTGAGCTCATGTCTCCTGACTCTACATCCTGTATTTTTTTTCACTATGCTACAAAGCACCCCAATGGAAAAATCTCTGCTTTCTGAAATTTCTGTATTAATTGGAGGCCAGAGTGGGGCATTTATTAGCAATCCACCTTTCCATTTGTGTAATTCTTTTCAGTGTATTTAGAAAGGGTCTTAAGGTGATCTCAGGCCCTGGTGAGTAATGAATTTATTAACATTAATAACATAATTATTAACATTAATTAACATGTTAATTAATTAACATTAATAATAATTATTATTAATAAATTAATAATTTATTAACATCTTAATTATACAATGCTACACCTTGTTAGAAGATTTGGTTTTGATATTAAATGACCTCTACTTATCTATTTAACTGACATTATTGCTATTTTCATTATGAGCTCTAGCCCATCAGTGGTTGAAAAGGAAAGCCTTTCAAATAAACTTATTTATTTCTTTTCACGTTTCTAAAGAAGGTGTGAGCCAAAGAGATGGCAATCTTGGAAAGAGAAAAGGCAGCTTTGCTTAGGCTGGTCCTTTGCAATGGTCTCAAAGACTGGCATTTCCTAGAAGAGAGTAGAAGATGGAAGCAGTTAAGTTGGAGAGCCAAGGGAAAAACCAGAAACTTCTTCTTGCTTGGGTCTTGACAAGGAAGTTTCCAAGGATATTGCCCATTCTTAGCTATAAACAAATATGAATGTGAGTGTACTAGAATTCTACTTCTGCATCTCTTCATCTAGATGTTTCATCTATTCACCAACAGCTGACTTAGAGCCTCCAACACAAGGTGGCAGGCTAACAAAGTTTAGATACCCCTGTATTGATAAATTGAATTCATACACTTATTTCAAAAGCAGCAGATCTCTCCTAGAGAAAGTGCTAAAGGGATAAAGGGTATAGGCATGCACAAAATAAAAAAAGTGTTTTCCATTTTTCCAGTGGCCTCCCAATTTCTGCCTGTACTCCCAGAGGAAACATTTGCTCTGTGCCTTTCTAAGACAATGTTGGAAAGTGGATATATATAATGTCAATATAATGTTTCTTAGATCCTCTAAATTCATGTTCATTTGTGAAAAATTCCCTCCTGTTTACCTCCTATAGGCACAAAGAAATCTGAAGACAAATTCTAGTCTGATTTCTAATACCAAGTAGTTCCCATGTCAATAGCATGATCTCTTAATGTGGATGTATTATTTTGTACATAAATTGTTTCTTGGTTCTTTTTATGGGATGGCTGGATAGAGGAAGCAGAGATCACACTTGGGGAAACATAGTGTGTGAGATAGAGTCCAAAAACTATAGAAAGAGCCTAATTCATCTAATAGTAAAATTTGGGGTGGAAGGAATATATTGTGCTTAATCAGAGAATCATTAAATGGTATAAAAAACAAAATAGCAATGACAACAAAAATGAAATAGTCCACAACCAGACTGATAGACTTGTAAAAAATAAAACAAAACAAAAACCAAAAATAAAATCTGTTGTTTCACTTACTTCTCCTGTTGTCTGTAGTATAACGTGAGCATCTTTTATCTCAGTATCTTTACACAGGCTGTCTCTCATGCCTTGAATGTATTACTTTCTCACTGCTGTCACTTAGAATTCCTAACTTCATTCAAGGCCTAGCTCATGTGCCATCTCTGCCATCTCCTTGCAGAGACCCTTCCTGACCCATCTATTTTTATTAGTAGTATTTCTCTCTTCTAAAATGACCTCATCCATTTAAGGGTTATTCCCCTTCCTTCAATAGAAAGTAGGTTCCATGAAGACAGGATCTATTTTTCATTTTGTGTTTAAACCCTCAGCATCTACAATAGTGTCTCCCACTAAACAAGTGCTTAGCTTAGTTTGGTGGGGAAGAAAAGAAGAAAAAAGGGGTGCTAGAAACAATTCTCATGTTCTCAATTTCTTCCTTTTCACCCCCTCCCCCGGATACTCTGAATTTATCACATAAAACTAACATTTCTTTTTCTTCTTTCCTTATATCCATGTACCCAACCTTTATTGATGGATGGCACCAGCAATGGGGCTTAGTTGATGTTACAGCATTACAGAAAACACTTTTCTTTCCCTTTGGTTTGCTTATCCAGCATGAAGTAATTGAGCAGACAAGCAATAGGCAGGGATGGAGAGACCAGTATTAATTTAATTGAGTCAATTTGTTCACAGTAGAATATTACCTCTTATGATATTTTGAAAAGGAATTCAGCTAAATAGTTGGCTTTGCCTGGGTATAGGGGTGGAAGAAGGGTTGAGCCGGATATTCCACCTTCCTTGAAGACATCAATAATTTCTTTCTGAGAAAACTTCACCAGATATAGGACCAGGAGAGGATCCCTGTTTTCTGCCTCTCCCACATTTCTACTTGCAACCTTATCTTCTCTGTGTCCTTTTTATGTAAGTCTTTTCCCTGCTTGCTCTTGCTGAAGCAATGCAGGAAGGCAGTCTTAGTAGTGGAAATTTTATATACATCACCAATTCCCCTCCAATGCGCTGTCCCACACGCCAGTAGAAACCAGTCATATGCTGGTATCAAGCACCATAAAAAAATTAAATTTATTCCTACTTAGGATAAGGAAGATTGGGAGGGATCCTTGGAAAAGGTAGAAAAGAAGCCTGAATTTGAAGTCATACATCCTAGGTTTGAATCCCTATGTGACCTGAGCTAGATCACTTGATCTCTCTGGGCCTAAATTTCCTCAATGTAAAATTAGTTGATTGAATTCGATTACCTTTTTGTTTGAGTTTGGAAATTTGATGAAGTATACACACCCCTTTGCAGAACAATGTTTTTAAAGACATAATAGAAGGAAACGCTAACATTACTATTATCAAAATTAGTGAAAATAAAGGTATAATTTTGCCCTTCTAATTTCACAGACCCCCTAAAATCTATCTCCAAAGGGAGCTATCTACAGCCCAGAGGGTCTGTGTACTACAGGTGAAGAATCTCTGGACTTCATGGTCCTTTCCAGCTCTAAATCTACAATTCAGTAACTTCATGGGCAAAGGTTAAAGAAAATTTTTATGGGGTAGGCAAGATGCCATACTACCTGGGGAACAGGATTGGGCTAGATAGCTAAAGGCTGTAGTAGGAGTCAGGGCCTCCAGGGAGAATTGAATTTATTTGAGAAAATGAATCCTTTTAACTTAGAGTTGGCCATCACTGTGGCTCATGAAAGTTGCTGCTATACTTTTTTAAAACTAGGAGAATGCATAGTAACAAGAGCAAAGATAGATATGGAGCCTAAGCTTGTGTCTCAGTTTGCTTCTAAGAGGGACAACCTTAACTTTATGCTCCATGTCCATACTCATCTTCAATCTCTACTGCTTCCATTTTTGCCAAAACTGAACTTAAGCTAGCTGGCTGCCATCCATTCTCCTGACTCTGTTGTATGCCAAAACAGTAGAAACGTTATGTGGTCAGGGTTGGTTGAGCAGGAAACAAGAAACTAAGCAGTGGTATCTGGTTGATACCTCCTTTCTATTAGTTATGTGTATCTGCAATCTTACCCTTTCTTTCATGTATCTCCTTTATGTGTGGAATTGACGGTATAGTGGCCTCAAAGACACTGGACTTCCTGAGGTGAGTCTTCCCTATTTAACCCTACTTCAAATCTTATTCCTGTCCTAATCATCCCATTAGTACTTTGGAATTCAACTTTGGGAGGAGAATGCAGTTGTCATTAATATACAGTTGTGCCTAAGTTATTTCCCATGTGTAGATATATTTTGTCTTTCTAACCAATTTGTAAGATTCTTGAGGATAGGGACCACCTCTTCTTTTTCTTTTATATTCTCTAAATGTCTCCACTAAAGCTTTTGACACAGATAGGACATCATTTAAAACCTGTTGATTGAAATGCAGCTCTCCTCAATGAAAACCTTTGGGTTCCAAGTGATCAGAGCCTGACTGGAAATTGGCCATGTCCCTTGGTCTCCTGTGAGCAAAGATAGCCAATGGAGCATGGGGTATCTGTAGAGAAACAGGGTGTCTGGGCCTCTCAGTGTGGTATATCCTGGGACAGGAGATAAAAAAACCTGCCGGATGATGGGATTCATTCAGTATTGAAATAACAGATCTGGGGGGAAAGACTTTGGGGTGGAAATACTGGGAAGAGGGAGCTGTAGCACTGAATAACTGGTTATTAGGTAGAGTTAGGGGGGACTGATAGTGAGGCTTCTGAAGATTAAAAGCCATGTCCCTATGTGAGTAGGGGCCAGTAGGGAGGGATGTTACATATGTATTCCTGAAAAACTGTGCACAAATTGAATTTTTGTGGATCAGGTAATATTTTAGCTTAACTGGGGAAGACCAGTTTAAAGGAACCCTGAAGTAAATCTTTTTGAAAACTTGAGAAACCTTTGTAATATAATCACATTTTAATTCATCCATTTTGCAAATGAAGATATTTATATTTGAAATTTTCTTAAAGCAGGTCTTATGACTATAGGAAAACAAATATATTAGCAAGATATGTGTGGGTGTGTGTCTAAATGTGTGTGGGGCCTTTGTGCACCATAGACCTTGGGGCAGCCGACTTACTTTCTTATTCCCCTAGATCAATTTAAATTAAATCAAATGTTTAAAAACCCTCCCACCCAGTTTGTATTTGCTGTTCTAACTCTTCTTTAACAGCTAATTGGTTTAATGAGTTTTCTTAATTCTCAGCTATTACAAAATCCTGTTCCTACACAAAAAGTCAAACTTTTGCTAAAAGAAAACCTTGGTTATTTTTTCTTCCTAGATTCTGACTAGGCTAGGGTTCTCCTTTGCTCTTGTACCTTTGGCATTTGTGCTTGGTGTTCTTGGCATCAGGATGCCAAGGCTTCTCTGATTTAATTTCTGTTTTTCCAAGTAGAGCCATTTATTCTATTACTGAACTCAGTCTCCTACCTGGTAACCCTGACAGGGCGTGGGTGAACAGAAAACTGCTTTACAACTGGTCTTTAAAAAAAAAAAAGCTTTATTATTTCTATGGCAGAGAAAACTGAGGAATTAAGTCCCCAACGTATGGTACCAAGTGCTTTCATTTCTTTTGCCAGCAGAGAGATGGAAGGGAGCAGGGCACAATGGAAATGGCATGTCTTCATTTTAGGGAGATCCTGACAAGTTTGAAGGGAAGCAGAAGGGCGATTCAGAAGACCTAAAGTCCTAGGAGATCACCTGGGGGAACCTGGAGAAGAAAAGAGAAAGACTTGAGGGGAAGAGAGAGGAGTAATGGTCTGCCTGTCCTTCAAGATTTGTAGGTCTGTTGGGAAAAGGATTGCATTTTTTTGATTTGGCCTCAGATTATCCAACTAGGAATAGTGGGTAGAAGTTGACCAAGCAGAAGATTTAAATTCATCCCAAATGGAATATTGGTTGCTTGAGGATTTAGTGTCTTTGCCACCACTTAAGGTCTTCCAGTGAAGCACTGAGCACACAGAAGGGCTTAATTAATGCTCGCTAGATAACCACCTTTGGCGGAATATTTTAGAGGGGGATGTCACTTAGACATGGCATTCTGGCCATCCATTTGTCCTCTTGTGAGAAACGTGCTCACTCTAAACAAAGAATGATACTCATTGTGAAGTCAGGAAAGTTCTTTTATTTTATTCAGTTATTCTCCATTTCTAGTGAATGGGTCCCTTCCGAATGAAGAGCACATTTGCTCAGACAAATGCAGTGTTTTTTATGCTGTCCCCAATATGAATTTCTCCCCTTGCTCTCCAGGGGCTAGATGCAACCTCCTGAACCTCCCATTTCATGTTCTCCTCCCTGATAGGTTCCCTGTCAAATAGCTCATTAAGCATGGGTACAAGCTTCTGACTTTTTACCTCCTTAGAAGTTCTGTGATTAGAACCTCTGACTTTCATTCTGCTATCACTCAAAGCTAGGAGGAGCTTTAATCCTGTGGAAACAGAATTCTTCCCTTTGTTTCTGTATCAGTAAGCACTTCAATATACACGGGAGCACCTGCTTCCACAAGTTCTTAGATTTGCATTGGTAAAAAGAAAGGCAACTTTTGAGGGGTTAACAATCACCTTAATCAAGTGCAGGTATCAGAGAAAATCAAAGCCAAAATTTCATAGCCATCAAAAACCAACAGCTAGCACTTCAAACTGCCTGACCACGAACACACATCTTTACCAGAGAGGGAAGCAGCAACATCTGGGTTTTCAAAAATCTGGGGGTGGAAGGGGCTGCTTAGTAGCTTCCCAGAGTCTCATCTAGCATACAGACCTTCTTCCAAAAACTAAGCCCCCAAAGTAAACCTCCCCCTGAGTTTTTATATACTTTTTTAGAGCCAGAGGGCATAACCCTCTGACCCAGTGCCTCAATTGAAAAAACAAAAGGTACTTGGGACCCTCCTACAAAACAACTCCCCTAATCAAGCTTCCCACTATGGGTAGACCCATCAATGGGGTGGAAAAGATCCTCCCCAATCACATTATTCAATCAGCAGCACTTTTAGTAAAACAAAAACAGCAAAAGATACTAATTTGATTACCATTGCAGTTTCCCACATTCTCTTTTCTCTCTATGTGAGAGAGATAGGGATTAGTTTTGAACAAGTTCCAAGGTTCATTCCAAATATGAGATTGCAGAAATTTATTTATTTCTTTTAAGACCTCTCAGGAAGCAGTTTTTGATCTTGCTTGGAATAACATAAATCCGAATTTAAATATGAAAAATCTGAACACGCAATTAAAGGACCTCTTAAAGAACAAAGCAAGCATTATGAAATTATATATGAAAAGAGGTTGACAGCTAAAGAGCCTTTTCTTAGTTTTGTAAAACAAAACAAGACAAGACAAAACTGAGATGAATTCAGGCCAATTGGGTGCTGTCCCATCTAAAATAATCGAGTAGATCTGTGATCTAAATTCAGATGTTTGCTCTACGGATGGCGATGAGCAACTTATCTATACCTTCCCATATTGCTCAATCTATACCTTCCCATATTGTGCAGTGCTCATGCATATCCTCCCAAAATTTTGCCACAGGGAATATGAGGGACCTTCCTCCATTTATCATCATGAGGCTCCCAGTGGAACATTCTGGTTATCCTATTTGCCATCACTCCTCTCTCCATGTGACCGGCTTTTCTTCTCTTTCTGTTATGCAATTATGTTGGGTCATCATCTACTCCTGTCCTTCAGAGCTCTTCATCAGTTATATGTTTTAGTCTGTTCACATCCACTGGGAGCCTCTCTGTTGCCAGCTGACTGAAACTTATCTTCAATTCTTTGGAGGCAGTCATTTTCAAGGTCTTACAGATACATGGCAACATTGTGTTGTATTTTCAGTACAAAATGTTTGTCTTGAAAAGATCAGCCTTTGCTATTATGGGAAGCTTAGACTTAGTACAAGTGCTTTGCAGTTTACTGGAAGCAGTCCAGCCTGCTCTCCTCCTTTCCAGCTCTGGACCAATAAAACTAAAACTCCATTCTAGATACTGTTCTTAGCACTGGAGATACAAAAGAAAGCAAAAACACTGTCCTTGCGCTGAAGGAGCTCACATTCTAATGAGGGAGCTAACACGTGGGTAACTAAAATGGTGTAAGATATATAGGGAGTCAGTGGAAGGTTATCTCAGAGGGATGGGCAATCACAGCTGGATTGACCCAGAAAGACCTGAAGAATGTATTATTTGAGTTGAATCTTAAAGGAAGCCAGAAAAACTAATGAAGAAAGAGAGCCTGATAGGCATGGAAAGTAGCCTCTACAGATGAGGAAACTGAAGTCTATATAGGTGAATTAATGTATCTGTTGTGGTCTAGGGGTGCTGGGAACTCGTAAATTCAAAGATAAAAGATATAGGTCCTGCTTTGAAAGAATTCAAGTCTGCTTTCAGTCAGAGACAAGGTTTATTAAGATAAAGGTTGAAGTGGATGAGATTTTAAGAATCTGCCCTTTGGTGGATGAAACTAACCCCTTTTACAGTGAAAAGATCCGTAGGAAGATTTGGATAGGAGTGGAAAGTTGGTTGGAGTGACTCAGAGGTAACACAGAAGGGGTCTAGATGGGATTATGGGTGGAAAGTGACCTGGGTGGATCCAGACAATGAAGGGCTAGGCTAGGTTAGAGGTTTGGGAATGGGGCCACAATTAAAGGGCAGTTGAAAGGATTTATTATCTGGGAAGGGCCTGGCATCCCAAGTGAATGCCACGGAAAGTCTAGGGCCTTTTAGGGGCCTCATCACGTCCAGCATCATACACCTAGTAAATGTCTAAGGTGTTATTTGAACATAGGTATTTCTATCTCTCAATTTCAGTGCCCTGTTCATTCCAACATACTACGTAGAGGGCTTTTTTATTCTTTTAAATTCTTTAAAGAGCAAATAGAATAATCTGTAATTAGCATTTCAATTGTATTTTTAGTTGAACTAAGGGTTTAATTAGGGAATAATAAATAGACTGGAGAAAAGAAACAACTTACTTAAAACTGAAGTTATTGAACACTGAAATCACTTTTTTTGTCAGATATTTCACAGAAAAAATTAATGTGCTTACTACAAATAATTCTCATCAACTCATGACATAAGGAAAAGAAAATATTAAGTTCTGCCCCCAGCTAGTATACAAAATGACGAGATGTATTTCTTTTAAAATATTTAAAATTTATCTTACCTTTTCTTCAATTAAGATAGGCGATCTTCTCCTTGATTCTATATTGCTTTACTTTTACTAAATATATTGACTAGGTTTTTTGTTTATGAACTAAGACATACAAATACATTTATTACTCAAGTTAAGCAAATTAGAAATTTCTAAAAATCTGAATTGAACCAGTACTCTATTTCACAAAATAGTGTCTAAAAACTTCGTGATTCTCAGAAAAGCAAGGCATAGTGATATAATACAAATAATTCACTGGGAAATATGAATTATAAATCAAGACTCTGAAACCTTTCAGAAATGGTAGGCTATCTCTGTTTATTTATAGTAATTTGAGATTCTAAATGATTTCCTGCATCCCCCACCAAAAAAAAAATCACCATGGATTAGAAACTTCAATGCCATTCTGAGGAATTAAAATGGAATTGCATTGGAAATATGCTAATATTTGTCTGACGCAGATGATGACATTTGGAAAATTCATAAAAGAATATTCAGGGCACAGGAGTGTTGAGTTTAGGGCTATTAGTGGTGCTTGGCACCCTAAAACATTGGGTCCTGCCTGAACAAATTCAACCTAACACTTCTTTCCCCCAAAGATAAAGTTTATTTAAAATCCACCATATTGGCCAGACTCTTAAGGAATTGGAGCATTTATAATACTAATGTCAGTGGGCCAGATTGAATCTGAGCGCCTTCATGGAGGCAAGATGGATGTTATATACAGAAATACTATGGGAAGAATCTAGGGGTGGTCAAGTAGTCTGGGATGACTGGAGGAGGGGTCCAGGGATGTTGTTGATGGAAGTAGCCAGTAGCTGAGGTGACTAGAGGTCAGACAGCAAGAACCAAGAGAATGGGATTAAGGGTACGAAACAGGAGAAAGCTCCTTGGAGATAAGAGAGAATGGAGGGCTAGACTAGGTTAAGAGTAACAGAGATTTGGGTACCATGATAATCACTCAAGGGGCTCCCAGAGCCTACACCTCATCAGGAGCATGTATTTAGGAACATGCTGCTAAAAGATAAATAACTCACTTGCACAAAGCTCATCGTCCATTTGTATGGTCTTTCCCATCTACACTTACTTTTGGACAAGTTCTATAGGGTGTCTCTTCTTATGCATGTGAAATCTAGGCAATAGATATTCTTCATCCATTTTATCTTTTCTATGTGGATGGACAGATCAAACTCCTATGAGTGATTCTATATCTCTTCATGGAGCCTTTGCAATGTCTTAATGCTTTTTGTAAGTGGCACAATGTTATCCAACAGTAGGCGCCCCTGAAATCCTTTAATTTTCAACCTAGACTTCATTGGATCTCCTCCATTACAGTGGTGAATACTTTTGTCAAGCATATAATTTCTCATCAGATGTTTATTATCAGAGTATAATTAGAGAGGGATATTTTCATTGTTTTGTCTTTCAAGGAATCTTGAACAATCTTGATATATGGATGGGGGGTACTTTGCTATAAAAGAGCCTGCAAGGCAGAATTTTTTCCACTGAGTGGAATGCTCTTTTATAATCAAACAGTTCATCAAATGTCATATTTATTAAGTTCTCACATGAATTGTAAGTAACAATCCTACACCGTCTGATCCATTTGAGGAAAAAATAAAAATTTAGAAGAGATATCTTCCTTAAGTTCATTCTGATAGTTGTATTTATGCAGGCATGTGTGTTTGAGAGTGGGATGGTAAGTGTAATAAAGGACTATACGTTATGGGCAATTACAAAAAAGGATGTTGTTAGTGTTTGAACTTGGTTAGATTGGACAGGTATATATAACTTAAAGACTTGGAAATTTTCCATTACTACAATCAGATTTTTGGAATATTCAGTTCAGTTCAGGAAGCACTTACTAACTCCTTACTAAGGTCCTTACTAAGTTCCAAGCCACTGTACTGGCAACTGGAGACACAAAAATTAAAATAAAACTGTGCATGTCCTCAGGGAACTTACATTCTACTGGAGGAATATAACATGAGCACACAAAGGTACATACAAATGTATGAGTATGACCTCACTCTGTCTCTCAGAGGTAGCCTCTTCCATCTCCTCCGAAGAGTTCTAGGATATTTTGAGGGATTGGGGTATCCATCTTCTCTATGTGGAAAAGCACTGGCTTCAGCACCTGCCAGTTGTGTTTCCCTCATTGTTAGGGACCAGTGATTTGTACCCCAGGTCCATTTTATCACTTTCATTGGGTACCTTCTACAAATGAATGTTCATGTCAAAAATATAGCAAGAATCAACTAACAGACACTTTCTTCAGTACCTTGGTGGCATATTCTCCCCTATACTGCTTTGATTTCTTTTGGGAGTAGAGGACTGGGAGGAGTAAGCTCAATTTAATTCATTTCCTGTATAGCATTGGTCCAGATGTGGCATGACTGCTGGATGAGTCCTACTCTCAGCTTTCCTTGGCCTCAGTCCAAAAAGTCATTCCTTCATTGGCCCTACTACTCTGGTCTACAATGCTGAGATACCAGATCACCTTCCAGATGCTGGAAATGCCAGGAAGCCAAGGTATCTTCTAGACATTTTGAGGCTCACAAAGTCAAGGAGACTTTGCTCCTGTTATTTAAAAAAGCACGAACTCAGAGGCGAACAACTATGGCCCTTAGCAAAGGGGATCAGAAAGTGCCTCATGTAGGAACTGGGACTTGAACTGAGCTTTAATGGAAGCTAGAGATTCTAAGAAAAAAGGAGATAAAAAAGAAGTGCATTCTACATATGGGTAACAGTCAGAGGAAAGCATGGAGACAGAAGATGAAATGTTTGAGGAGCAAAAAGGCCAGTTACCCTGGTCTATGGAGTATAGGAAGGGGTTGTGATATTAATCCTGGGAAGGTAGTTTGGAGTTAAGAGGTGAAGGATTTTAAATGCCAGGAGACAATTATATTTCATCTTAAATGCAATAGGGAGCCACAAGAGCTTATTGAGTAAGAGAGTGACATAGTCAGATTTGTACAGATAGATGGGTATATAGATAGGATGACTGGGGTGGTTGGAATATGCTGGGGAATTATAGAATTCCTCAGTGAAAGGTGAGTTGGTCTTGTCTTTTTGTGTTCTCTATCTCAATCCAACAGAAATAATAAACACCAGTAGAATGAGACAGAGAATGGTTTCTAGGTGAGTAAAAACCTTCTTGTGGGTGAACTGTGGGAGCGTATAGCGCTTTTATATTCCAGCTGACTGCTCAAGTACATTTGGAGGAAGAGCAGTTCTAGGACTGAATTCTTACACTCGCTTTCAATGACCTCCTCTTCCCTTTGTTGCTTGGGAGGTGTTGGCTGCAGAACTCTCTGGGGGAAGGGAGGTTTGATCCAATACCCTGGATGCCAGAAGAAGCAAGGAGAGGCAACCTTTGAAAGCAAAGCACTTAATTCCCTCCACCACAGGGGAAGACATACATGGGCCTTAAGATAGTATGTAACCAATCCAAAACTTGTGGAGAGGGTGGGAATAGGTGCCAATGGGCTCCTCTAGGACTAACTACCCAGTTTCAGGTCATTGATCTGGGGCATACTGAGAAGAGGACTTTGGCGTAGGTATCCTGGTCCTTAAACTGCGTACCAAGTGAGGAAGGATTCAGAAACAAACCATAACTATGTGGCTCTCTTACCCCAGGAGCAGAGCAGAGACTCAGTTCTAACCTCCTGTCCATTCGTATACCTGCAATGTAAAAACTGGGGCAGGAATCCCAGACCAAAAGGGAAATCTGAAGTTCTGTGACTCTTAACCTGCAGAACTTTCCATCTGGCTAATAGTGACTGAGGCTAAGAGCAGTCTGCTGGAACTTTGAAATCAAACCAGGAACAAGTCCACATCTGTGTTGCTCAGACTCAAACACAGGTCAGGAAATTGTAGAGAGCAAATCAGGAAGGCAGGCAGTGAGTGCACTTTGCCCTGCATCACACCACTTTGGATCTGAGCAGTGCCAGCAAAACTAGAATAAAACAACACTTAGTACTCTAAAAATACAGCAGGAAGACCCAAGGATACCGAGGTTCAGCTCAGATATTCCCCACCAGAAGTACACAGAGGCTAGCCATAACATGATAGGAATTTGGTTGAAAGAAGGAGCAGACATAGAATATAAGCTCCTTGTACCCCTTGCATTGAATCCACCCTTATAAAAAAAAAACAACAACAAAGAAAAATATCTAGCAAAAGTGACCAAGAAAGTTACATCTGCAACTGGCAGAGTTTCCAATATTCTCTACCTTTATGTTTCAATCTTTATATTAGGAGACTGGAAATGGGTTTTATCATCTACTCTTTAGGAGGAAGATTTGTAATTGCAATTAATCAGCATTTGTCTACCTTTTATTTTCCTGCCTATTTTGAAATGCAGCACATTCGAAAGTTAGATGTAAATTATTTGGGAGCTAATCACTCTTCAGCATTATTCATATCACTATGTCCCTTATAAAGCAAATAATTGAAAACTGACTATTCTTCTTTCCAGAGGATTCAGCCACAGAGAAAATGTCTGACAGAAGAATTACTGGAGCTGTATTCTGGTAGCTCCTCCCTGCTAAGAATCCGTATGGGTCTTTACAACAGCCTAGTAGTACCTACCAAACATGAAAGGGGAGAAGAGGGCAAGCTGTTTCTTTAGCTCGGAATTATCAAATCAGGAACCCATTTTATAATTTTACAGCTTCAGCTGAAATCAACAGCTCTTAACAAGAATAAACAATTTTGAAAGATAAAAACCAAGAGTTCCAGATTAATGAGTCAGTCTCCTACAGAGAAAGGGAGTAAGGTTGGGGAAACAGTCCATGTTGGTCCAGATTTTCAGAAAGCAACAAGTTAATCTACGAAGTGATAAGAAACAGAGGTAACTGATTTTGTCTTCATAGGAGAGCAAGAGGGGAAAGTTTGGGCAGTGTGATTTTATGGATTCTCTTTCTATAGAGAAATAAGCGCATCTCTTCTCAAATAGATTTAGCTCCTTCTTTACTCTTTCCGCCATTCAATCATTTGAGCTTCTGCTACTTGTGAAGATCCCCATTGCCTTTCACATTTGGCCGTGAAATTGCAGAATACAATCAGAGATAGAAGGGACCTCAAAATATCTCAGATGCATTACTTGAACTTCCACCCAGATATAACCTTGATTTCTGTAGTGCCCCCTCAGTCCTCTCTCTTCTTTAAAATAAATATGGGCATGGACGTGTGAATTCTATTTGGTGCTACAGAATCTATTCACTTTAGTTCTAGTCATCCTTCAAAAAGCAAAATGTATTTTGAAATGTTATGGCGGGGGGATGAGAATTTGCTTCATTTCTCTTAAAGAGCAACTTCAAAAGAGGTCATTTCCCAGTGAACCTAGGACATTTCCACTTGACATGAGTTGCCTAAGGATCCCTCCCAGTTATAAACTTTGAGATTTACCAAGTCATATTATTATACCAAAGGATTCAAATTACCCCCTGTCAGTCTAGGATTAGAAGAACTAGGTATGGCATCATTAGAAGACTCATTGATTTTCATTCAGGTTCTGAGGACCATGCATCACCCTCTGCTGCTCCAGTTCTCCATTGATGTGTAATATCATCAATTCCTTCCAGTAATGGTGATCAAGGTATTGAGGTCAAATGGCTACTTGCCCTTTCTGTCATGTGACATTTCATCTGTCATCTTTATACTTTTAAGCAGTCTACCCCCAAGTCTACAATGTCTTCTCTCTTCATCATTGCCATTTTCAGTACTGATTCCCTACCAGGCTCCACTCATGTCACCTCCTACAAGAGGCCTTTCCTAATTGTCCCCACCAACTTGTTAGTACTCTCCTCAAATTATTTTGTATTAATTTTGTATACATCTTTGTATTTACTTATATTTGCACATTATATTCCTTTCATGGAATATAAACTTCTGGGGGCAGAAACTGTTTCATTTTTATCATTGTATTCCCAGCATCTAGCACTGTATAAATGCTGAATTGAACTGAATACATCAATGTCTGCCCACATGACTGACATCCAGGTCCTTCTGTAAATACTCCAAAGGAGTACACTGCCCTTACCGAGACATTTCATCTTGTGTGAAGCAGTGGATTGTCCACTGGGCATGCCTTCCTCTTTTTTTCAAGACTTATATTTCTCTGATAACAACCTTGATAAAACTTCTCTTCTCAATTTGGACCATCCTTTGTATGAATCTAAACTTGTCTCCAAAGATAATTTTAAAAGACTTTCTCAATTATAAAATATTGGCATGCCAATAATCTTGCTTTATGGCGAACATTAATAATAGTAAATAATCTAGGATCTATTTCTGTACTGAGTCTAAACCTAGTTCCAGTCCTGACCTTTATTTATTAATTAATTTCCCTACTTTGGGTCTTTGTTTCGTCTTCTGTAAAATGAATAGTTTAGACTAAATGATCTCTAAGTGCTCTCCAAGCTCTAAGCATTTGAGATTCACCTTATATCAGAATCTTCCAAATATTATTGTCAGCAGGTTCTCTTAATACCTGAGGATTTAGTTCATCTGTGCCAACTGATTTGAATTCATTAAAGGCAGCTAGGTGCTCTCTTCCTCTTTCCTTGTTTAATAACTCCCTGTTAATTTTTGTTAGGTCACTTCTAGGCCTTCCTATTAGAGAGATGTTGGAATGTTAATATGTATTGTAGAAGCAAAAGTGTACTCTCCCACAAAGTGGTTCCTCTGCTCTGGACTCACAATGCAGGGTGGGTTAGTCCTGGAAAAAACCTCTCTGAGTGACTGTACCAATATAAGAATATATTTTTTCCCTAAGGATCTATGAAACACATAGGGAATCCAACAGGAGGTCTAGACAAAATATTTCCAGATATCTAATTACACACACCCACACACACACACACACTACCACCACCACCACCAGAATGTCTCCAGGTATCCTTTCCACAGAAGGCAATTTCACTGGAGATTCAGACAAAATTTCTCTCTAGCACCTTGTACCAGGGGTCTCCCAAAATTGCTCCAGGAACAGTATAGAAAATGAAAAACTCACTCCTCACCAGGACAAGTACATTAACTATTTTTTTAAAAATGTGGAGCTCAATAAAAGGAATAAAGAGCTTGGGGTTGAATTCTCAGGGTTTCCAGGCCTGAAGGAAAACTGTAGTGTGTGGATCATGGCAAATGAGGGTATCATCCAAGAACAAGAATTTTGAGGGGAGAATCCCTCTAATGGGTCCCTGAAGATGCCTAAGAAGCCCAAATACATTCTAGATGAGTTTTTACAATGTAACAGCTCTTTCAGGATTTCTGATTTTCTGGCGTTACTTCCCTCAACCTGCATTTGTATTCACTATTGAGGCCCCAGATGGCAACATCTACCCTGAGTTCTAGGATGTTGTGGTTCCTATTAACAAACAGTCAGTAAACTCACTTAGTGTCTAATAAAGGCATTTAGTAAGATGATATGAGTAGATGGTACAAAAACCTAGGGCACACTCACAAATTCTATGTCTATGGGAACAGTGGGCTCAGACTTAAAATAGAGTGGTAATGACTCACATGGATATGGAACAGTGTGACAATATCTGGTGCTAGGAGCTTTCTTGTCTTATGGTTGTTATGAAGGGCATTGCTATGTGGGGTCAGGTACATAGCTGTTAGACTGACCTGGTTCCCAAGATCTTATCTTCCCCTTTCTTGAGTCCATAACCCATACTGTTCTCTGGTGGGAGTAATCATTCCTTTGAAACAGTTTGCTCCCTTGATTAAACTATCTCTTTATATCTGTGGCTGTCCTTGGTGCTAGATGCATTGTCCCCTCCAAAGTGAAAAATAGCCTCTTAATTGTCAAATCTAATAGGTTTTTCTCAATGCTGATCCTTCTTGACCTTGTTCTAGCCCTTGACTCTGTTAACTATTTCTTTCTGGACACTTCTCTTTAGATTTTTATGGCAAAGCTCTTTCATCCTCCTCTTATGTGTCTGCTCCTTCTCCTTTTGCTTGATTTTTTTTCATTTAAAAAAATCCGTCATGCACGCAAACCAAGGCTCTGTCATGGATCTCTTCTCATTTGATGATCTCATCATCTTCCATGGGTCAGCAGTCATTTCTTTGTAAATGATTCCTACATCTATATATCCAACCCAAATTTCTCTGCTGTTACCCATCCCCAGCTAATTCTTAGACATCTCAAGCTTGATGCTCCATAGATATCTCAAATTCAACTTGTCCAAAACAGAAGTCATTGTCTTTTCTTCAGTTCTTCCCTTTTAAACTTACCTAAACTCCTCCAGTGCACCACCATTCTACCCCTCCTAACTTAGGTGCCATCCAGGTTCCTAACTTCAGTATCATCTTCAACTCTTTACTTGCCCTTGTCCTATTTATTCTGTTGTCAAGTCTTATTGTTTCTTCCTTCATAACATCTCTTATGTACATCTGCCTCTTTCCATTCATAAAACTATAACACTACTTCTCATCCTCATCACCTCTTGCCTGCATTACTGAAATAGCCTCCATTTTTAATTGAATTTTTTTTTATTTTCAGTTCTGAATTTCTTCTTCCTATATCCCCTTCCCCTATCCATTGAGAAGGCAAGAAAAATGAAATCTATGACACACATTATACATATATATACATATATATGTAAATATATACATACATATATATTTAAATAAAGCAAATCTGACATTTGTAATACCTTCTAACTGGTTTCTTTGCTTCTAGTGTCTCTCCACTGCAGTCTATCCTCCCCTTATCTGCCAAAGTGATTTTTCTGTACCAGATCTGACCATGTTACATCCCTGCTCAATGAGCTTCAGTGGTTTCCAATCTCCATAAAGAGCAAATTTGAAATCTTATATCTACTTTCCAATCTAGCTATATTATCCTATTTGCAACTCTTCAAACATGGCACTCCACTTTTCATTTCCATGACTTTGTATTGGCTGCTCATGCCTCAGATACTTTACCCCCATTACCTCTGTATCTTAGTTTTTCTGGCTTCCTTCAGCTCAAATTCTGCTTTTGCAGGAGACCTTTTCCTCCTCTTACCCCACCATGCATCCCTCTTTCAGATTATCATCATCTACTCTGTACATATGTATATATCTAACTTGTGTTCATCCTTTCGTTGCTGAAGAAGACCATGCCATCAGCAAAAACATGACTTGCACGTGACTTTGTTTTGAGTGAAGAAGGGCTGTGCTGTGCAGGTCACCAGCCTCACTTCTCCAGAGCCATCTGAATCCAGT
Organism: Potorous gilbertii; assembly: GCA_028658325.1. Taxonomy (NCBI): domain Eukaryota; kingdom Metazoa; phylum Chordata; class Mammalia; order Diprotodontia; family Potoroidae; genus Potorous; species Potorous gilbertii. Next base: position 498,395,817 of record CM053770.1, read on the forward strand.
GACCTGATATTCCTCAGGATGACTGGAGATGGTCCAGGATGCACTGGGAGACCTTGGGCCCTTTAGGCTAAGGTCTCTGAAGGTACTCACTTAAGCTGAGGCAATGGCCATTCATTGAATAGGCCGGTTTAAGAAGTAGCCAGGGCATTGCCCCTTTAATGAAATCCAGAAAAACAAAGACATCAGATTGGGAGGGAAACAGCAACAGTTACTGTTGATAATCTCTCTAAAGCTAGCGGGGGTCCAGGAGCCCTTGAGGAGAGAAGAACAAAGGGGAGAGGAGAGGAGGCAATAAAACCCAGGTCAACTGGGCAACTTGGGGCCATCCAAATATCTAATTATTTACACATTGTTTCCCCCATTAGAATATATGCTTTCTGAGAACATAGACTTTTTTTTCTGTTTATCTCCAGCATTTTGTGTAATACCTGGTACCTAGTTAAGCACCTTAACAAATGCTTGTTGACTGACTAGTTCAGTAGCTGACTTGGAGAAAGGGAAATATAAAACATCTCCTCAGGCTCACACCCATCCTCCCCTTACTAACCAAGGTCCATTTGCATAGTGTCCTGAGTTGGAATTTTCCATCACTGGGTTGCCTCATGTTGAACTTCCTCCAGCTATTTAAGACCTCCTAAGATTTGGTTAGCTTCTTGCAGCAATCAGCTGTTCCTTTCTTGACCCACCCAAGAAGTTTACACATTAAAACTTCATCTTGTGTGATTTCAACCTATGATTACATCAACTGAGTTAGATGGGGAGGTTATATCCCTGCTCCTTTTCAAAAGAGAAATGAGGAATATGTTGTCAGAGATATGGCCAACATTGTTGATTTGTTTTTCTTCACTATACTTTGTAACAAGGAAAAATTCTTTTGGAGTCTGAAGAAAAGTAGATTTTGGGAAGTAAGAATATAAATAGAAAAGTTAAGCTTTTAAAAATATACAAAAAGACTGTAACTAAGATTTGATTATGGATAATCCACAGTGTGAATGACAAATACAGGTACCAAAATTGATTGTAGAGTTATTCCCCTGTTTTTAGGTTACATGATATGTGTGCTAGTGGTGGACCCCAGCATATGTGCCTAGTTTTTCTCCTTGCTTGCAAGCCATTTCCCTCACTACAGAAAATAAACTTCTGTCTTAGTTTCTGCACAATTATTTTTTTTCTGTACCATCTGTTTGGCTCTCACTTCTGTAGATCAAAAGATTTGGTACAGTTGATATTGCTGTCTGAGGACCAGCCTAGCTGAGAAAGAACAGACTCCTAACTAGGAAGCTGGCCACTAGCAAATGGGTTAACCCGGTAAATAAATACATGTATGTTTAATGCTGGAAAATTTTGATTTCTGTGAGTTATAGGTATTTATTTTGTGATTGTACACTCTTTGTTTAGCGCAGTGCATGTCACATAATAAGCGTTTAATAAACTTTTTAAATGAATGAATGGTCCAGTAGGAAAGGTGCTAGATTTGGAGTCAGAGGACCTCCATTCATATTATGGCCTTATTATCTACTTGCTATGTTACCTAGGGTATTTCATTTAACTCCTTAGCAACCTCTGGTTCATCATCTATAAAATCAGGAGTTTGGACTACATGAATGTATGTAAGGAGGATTGTATTATCCTTCTTAGAGTTAGTTTCTCAGAATCCATGACCATTGGAATGTCTAGTTTCCAGATGTTAGATATTAACTCCCAGAATAATTCCAAGGACTAGACAGTAATTCCCAGAATCATAATAACAGACAGACCTAGTGAAGCTGTGCCCATGAGATAAGAGGTATGACATAATGTAACATTTACTATGCTTGCACAGAATGATGATATTGCTAAAGTTAAACTGTGAGCTTAATGTTGGCAGGATGTCTTCTTTCTAAGATTGCCCTATAAAGCAGGTGGGCATTGGTCAGTGAGTGGGGGAAAAGGGGAAATCCATGGGGGGAAGCCACAGGGAATCCATGGGGAAACCACCTGTCTCAATTGGCTCCCATTGAGATTTGAGAGGATTTAGATTGACCCCATTGAGACATAGGGGTAGTTTCCACCCCCCTTGTGGCCCCATGAGAAGGATGACTAGGGAATGCTGTAGGAGCTGGATCTCCCAGCAACCATTTGAGAAGACAAGACCATAATAAAGCTTATCATTAACCCCTCTGAAGCTGTCTGCATGTCTGACCAGATCAAGAGTGAACCTGTTAGAGGCTGGAGATTGAAACCTCCAGTGCCTTCTGTGTGCTATCCGTGAAACAATGAACTTTACGATCTTATTAAACTCTAGATCTATAATCAAGACCCATATGTTGAAATGAAAACTTAAAAGTTCCAGAACAAAATAACACCCTGAAAATATAATTTTTCAAACTTTTCTTAAAGAGCACCCAAGAACCATCCTATCTTTATCTTGCCTCTGTCAGGAGCTCCTCTCACTTGGGGGTGGGGTGGGGTAGAAGGAGTAAATGTTCAGTGTATCATGCATTAGATCTTACTGAACTGAGTGAATCTTTCCATGTGAACACAGCCACATGGAGAATCCCAGGGGTGAACTTAATAGGAGGGAGAAAGGTGATGACCCAGCTATGTAGATCAGCTAGATTTTTGGTCCTAAAATGATGTTCACCTCTATCGTGTTGGCTTTGTTGGTTCTTCTCTAATTGGTCAAATGTGCTGCAGGCAATGAAGCTAGGCTAGCATTGACTTTATTAGATGAATGCATCAATAAAACAGTGCATATTAGTGGGCTTACTCTAACTGTCAGATGGCTGGAGTTGAAAAGTTGCACTCTGTTCATGATGTTTTGATTGCTCTGGCTCTGGGGAGGCTGACTTTGATAGATTGTGATGCAGTACTGGCACCATGTTACATAAAAGAACAGCTTACTTTCAGAGCTGGCATTTGCTGCCGGAGGCTGACCACTTCCTTTAAAAAGTAAAACAGATACATTTTAGGAAGCATGGGAAAGATGAAACCATAATCTTAAAGGTTGAATGGCTACAGCAGTTGATGGCTATGTCCTGTCACTGGAGAGCTCAACCACGTTAGTTTCCCTTACAACAATGCCCAATAGGTAGATACTGCTTTGTTATGGTTCCATTGCAGTTTCCAGTCCTTGCTTATGCTCTTTGATGTTTGCAGCATTGCCTTTACTGCTTCCAGTTTGTTTTTGCAGTGGCCGAGTTGCTGTTTTGGCTGTTGTTGTATTGCTTTATTACTCTTTAAACTTAAACCTAATTGCTTGCTGTAATGCCGCTTTCAGCAAGGGGAGACAAGTTGTACTGTTTTGTCTTCTCTTTCCCAAAAGTCTGCTGACTTGTCTTGTGCCTTTTTTTGTGTGTGACACTCTGGTGAGGGTGTTCCAGAGTGTTACTTTCTTGCAATATTGTGACTGATCAGGGCTGTGTTGCGGTAGAAGTACTGCAGATGTCCTCCTTTATCCTGATTGCTGTCTATTTGTGTGCCTGCTCTTACCCTAGAACTGATTTCTGAGATCGTGCCTCTGAGTAGTAGCACTGTGCTAGAGGTGGTACAGCTGTTCTCTTTTGAAGAAAGCCCTTCTTTGCTCCTTGTTCCACTGCAGCTATTTCCCCCCATGCAGGTTACTAATCATAGGTGCCCTCCTTATATTGTGAGTTTCATGGGGCTTTAAATCAGATAACGGCTGTAAGTAAAGAATATGGAGCAAAACTGTTTAATCTACATTGTCAGTGTGGGGAAGATATATTCCTTCAGTTTTATTTCTTTAAAAAGGTGTTATCAAATGTGCAAGTGATTCATGTAGAGGGAATGTATTCTGTTGAAACATTTTTCATCAGCTGCTGTTCAGGGTTCAACCAGCATTCAATTGTCTCAAAACTTTCAGTAACCCATTTATCTGGTGTTCATGGGGTACCATAGGGGTTGCTGGTGGAGAACCACTGGAGTTAAGTATGAATTAAATGCACTATTCAAATGAAATGTTTTCACAGTCATTTAATGAGTTTTTTTCTTTAACCTTTTTTTCTTTCAATTTTTTAGTGCCTGGATAGTTGCCTTGTCATTTTTTAATTAGTAGACTTTCATTTGGGAGTTTGTGTGTTGTATTACTTACCTTGAAAGGCTCTGGAATTTCTCCCTTCTGTACTTACATTCTTCACCCTGGATTCCACTGGAGTAGATTTCCCTCCCACATCATAACAAGATTTAAAAAAAAAAACAAATCTCAAATGATAAAAATGTGAAAAAGAGTAAAAAACTCACACTTTTCTAAAAGTGGTGTGTGTGTGTGTGTGTGTGTGTGTGTGTGTGTGAGAGAGAGAGAGTGTATACATGCATGCATATGTATAAACACATGCCTATTTTAATAAAGAGAACTACCAATATTTAGGGTAGGGTAGGATCTTAGACTTGGAGCTGAAAGGACCTTAAGTCCAAACTCTTATTTTTTCAATTGAGGAAACTGAGGCCCATGGAAATGTGACCTGCCCAAGGCCACATGATGAGTGTCAGAGTCAAGATTTGAACCCAAGTTATTTGATTCCAAGTAAAGCATTCTTTCCATTGAAGAGTTGGCAGAAAAAGAATAAAATGAGTTCTAAAATGCTAAATATGACCAAGGCTGACAGAATCTTCTTTTAACTCTGCTTGCTGCAAGTTTCCCTCACCCCAACCACACCACTCACACACATACTCCTTTACTCTCCCTTTTCTGACCTTCATAGCTCTGTTTGAATTCTTAAGCAGGTTACTTAACTTTGCTCTGTCTAGGGCCCCTCAATAAAGGGAGATGATTGAACTCAATGGTCTCTAAGTTCCCTTCCATATCTCTATGATATTACTGAAGCCATTTGGATCTAAAATTCCAAGGGTGGACTGCTCACCTGTGCTAGTGATGGTGGTATTACTGAGTTATTGGCAGTTCACAATCAAAGAAAAAGTTGCATTACGTTGGATTTGATAATTTGTCAGCTAAACTCTATTTGCCTATTGACATGCCTATTCTGTTCCACAAAGGGGCAGCCTTCCCTAGCAGTGGAATAAAACTAGCTTCTACGTAAGAGAAGCTAGAGATTTGTGGGGAGCATTGTGAGGCATGGAGCTTATTCTTTGTTGTCTTATCATAAATGCTTGTATCCAATGGAGTTCCAAATATGTGCATAATGGCCTTGGCACATGAGGAGGATACTACTGATCCCACCACATGGAAGGCATACTTTCTTCATAGTAAGCTTAACTATCCAGGTCTTTTATTTGGCTTTCGTTATGATGAATGAAATACTTGTCTATGTTGAGAAGTGTAATGGTAGAGTGTGCTGGACTTGGAATCAAGAATTCAATCCTACTCCTGGCTCTTCTGGGCAGTGATGACCATTTCACAGTCATCAGCAAGCCCTGCTGAGCCACTATTTTCTTTATAAAATGATAATACCTGTGTTTATCTCAAAGGTTTACAAACAAATGAAATAATCTTCATAAAGCATATTTAAGTATCATTTTTCTCATATTATTATTCCTTTATCTTTTTTTATTGCATTATTAACCAAGAACATAGAAGCATATATTTAGAGCTGGTCGGGACCTAGTTCAACCCATTCATATTATAGATGAGGGAAACAAGGATTAGCAGGATGAAGTGACTTACCTAGGAAGTAAGGGTTAGCTCGAGAATTTAAGTCCAGATTCTCAAACTCTAAATCCATTGCCCTTTCCACTGACTCCATCTTTCCTCTTTCACCTACCTCTCTATACTACATCCCAGAGTAACCTCAAAGAAGGGCTTAAATTTCTCCATTTCCTCCCCTTCTTTTTCTATGGCCAGTGTTGACCCTCCCGTGAAGAAGTGAATTTCTAATTTCTAATTCCTAAATCTGAATTTCTAGGATTTCAAATTTTACAACTCACATTTATCTATGAAGGGACTTTCTGAATTATGGCTTGTCTTTGGCCTTTTCCCCATAGATCTTCAGTGGGCTCTCAGGCCAGTTGAAGCTGAAGTTAGACAAGGTGAGGATATATTGCTAATGGACGTCAGCCGCAGCTTGTAACTTCTGGACTGGATGCCGCAGAATAGACTCTTTGAAATAAGTGGATGATTTCCCTACTCTTTCGAGCGGGGGGAGTGTTGTGCATTGATTTTTGAATTAGCTTTGTTATTTACTCCATGATTAATTGAGAGAACTCTGTCTTAGAGGATGGGGCACCATAAATCCTAGAACTCTAGGACATACCCAGGAACTTTACATTCAAGAGTTGAGTCTCCATTTTCTGGGGACTGATATAGGTATTTCAAGTCAAGTAATGAAGCCTGCCATTGAGTGTATCTGGTCATAAAAGCCTCCTGTTTTGCTGTTGAACAATCGAGAAGTTACAAGCTGCTGCTGACATCCATCAGTAATATTTACCCAGAGCCTGGGGCTGTCACTCCAATGTAGGAATGGGCTAAGATTAGAAGTGACTGGCCAAGATTTTTCCACCTCTCACAATCCCTTGGCAGTGATTACCTCACATAGACTTGAAGGTCCAGGTTCAATTTTTGTCTCCTAGATGTGCTACATACATTAACTCCATCCCAAATAACTTAGCTTGAATTTGTGTGGTCAACTTCATCCAAGTCTGTAGCTCCTAGTTAAACTTGATACCAAATTGACAATTCTGTTTCCAATGAAAGCCAAGTACATTGGGAGGTGAATTTTCCAAAAAGAAAAGGCTATAGTTAGAGAGACAAAGAAAGCTTTCCCCTCTCTACCACCCCCACTTGTTTTTCTATAGCCTGTCAGCTCCAGGCTGAAATGCCCCAGTGAAATCTGTTAACTCAATGGACCAACCTCTCTCCACCACCAAACTATAGACTGAAGGCTGGTAGGAGGGCCAGTGACTGAGCAGCCTGTTGAAGGGACTGATGTTACCCACTTCATTTGTGCTTTGATGACTGAATAAATACACAGGCAGGGAACATTAGACCAAGGCAGCTGTATTATTTACAGAGAGACTCAGGGAGTCTCCAAGGAGGGCCAACACAACTTGCATATTAAAATGGAAATGGCAATTAACTACCAAAATAAGACATTTTTATAACATTTTTATTCAAGTTTTAATGAACAAATAAACAGAGATCTGCATATCCCTTTTGAGCTATATAAAAATGACTAAATCAAGATAAAATATCAAGAAGCAGTAACACCTCAATTTCTACTCTTTCCTAAGCTATACAAATACACATACACATACATATACATGCAATCTTAACTATAAGGCCAGGAAGTAATACATTGATACAATCCTATTTTAAAGTAAAATAGTATAGCATCGGGAAGGTCTGTGTTCGTCCTTTGTTTTCTAAGAAGACCATGACATCAGAGAAATGATGACGTGACTTGCACTTGACTTTGTTTTGAGTGAGGGAGGGCTGCGCAGGTCACCAACCTCACTTTCCCCTCCTGACTCATCTGGATCCAGTGACTAGATATTCGTCAGGATGACTAGAGAAGGCCCAGGATGCAATGGGAGACCTTGGCCTATTCCGGTCCTTACTTAGAGTGAGGTAAGGCCATTCAGTGAATAAGCCTCTCTAAGAAGTAATCAGGGAATGGCCCCTTTCATGAGCAAAAGGAAAAAATAAGTAAATCAAGCTGGGAAGGAAAGAGCAACAGTTACTATTGATAATCACTCTGAAGCCCAGAGGGTCCGGAAAACAGCCATTAAGTGGAGTTTGGGCAGGGACCTATTGGAATATAATCTATGGACTTCAGAATGCACTGGATTTAAGGTTTTGAGAAAGATGAGAGAGACAGAGAGAGAGAGAGAGAAACAGACAGAGAGACAGAGAGAGGGAGGGAGGGAAGGAAAGGAAATAGAGAAAGAAGCATCTTGCATGTGAAGACTTCCTTTATCCTCTAGTTGTTAGGATTTCCTTTCTGTTAAAACATGTTTGTAATGTACTTAATTGCAAACATGTTCTATCCCCTCAGGAGACTGGAAGCTCCTTGACAAGCAAGGCTATTTAAATTTTTTTTTCTTTGTGTTCCTCATATCTAGCACAATGCTTTGGATGTAGCAGGCACTTCATAAATACTGTAAAAAAAAGTCACCTACCTTCATCTAGGGAAGAGTAAAAGAAAGAGAAAGGAACAACATGGGCATCGTTATCCCTTTTGGAGTTCTCTGGAAAAGATGTTGGATCAGGGTTTCTTAGCCTTTTTTGTATCATGGACCTCTTTGGTAGTCTAGTGAAACCTATCGATTCCTTATGAGAAGTGTTTTTAAATATATAGAATTACAAAGGAAGGAAGTTATATTGAAATATTGTTATCAAAACAGTAAAAACATAAAACCCAGATTAAGAAACCCTGCTAGATGGGTATAATAATCGAAGTATGCATATTTTATATTAAGCTGATATTATACAATATATTAATAAAAATATGGAAATGTAACAATTTTCTACATAAACTAATATAATAATATTAACAAAAATAGACAGACAGACAACTGGATTCACCCAGGTCGTGCAGGAGATATTGTGCTTTGTTGCGCAGAGACTTATGAGTATCGCTGGGTTGTCTACAGATTACATTAACAAAAGACAACCTCAAATGATGATGTGTTCTTTAACACATTAAAAAAGACTTTGGATCTATATGGAGATTGATATCTCTATAAAAAGGAAAGGACAGGGGAATTAAACCAGTGTTAGGTGAATCGAAGTGTTTATTGGATATATTAGTGGATGGAGATATTGATTGAGATTATGGGTAACTTTATTGGCAGATGGGTCATCAACTGAATACCGTTGATTGAATATAGGAGAAGGGATGAGATGATTGGGTGATAGAAAGTGGATTGAATTGGTTCAAAGGAAGATTGATCTCTCTTCTACCTGGACTGGTGACTAAATGAATACTGTAGGTGTCTAGATTGAGTAAAGAGAGCAGTTATGGTTAAAGTGAATGAAACTTCAGTTACCTTCTTCAGTATTTTGGAATATTGTAGTTTCTTCTTCAGTATTTTGGAATATTGTAGTTTATCTTGGGTTTGTTTTGACATTCAAAGAGGTTTGACCTGATTTGTATGTTTCCTTTCCTTTTCTTCTAGGAAGTTCACTTCTGTTACAGAAAGCTCCCATTTTCCCTATGCTCAGCTTTTAATGAGACCAATTTAGAGAGATTTTCCCTCAAATAAGTCTCATAATACACAGATTAGTTTACAGTCATACCTCAATTTTTTCCTATATAATTTAGAATTCATTTTGCTACCCTACAATCAGTATACTTGAATGTGTTTCTTAAAGGGAAAAAAGGGAGTTTGATCAGGTCAATTTTTCTCAATTAAAATTTGTAATTATATTTTTAAGTTTCCGTGGTGGCATTTTGAGTGGTTCTCTGATATAATTTAATTTCTCCTAAACTGCTGACATCAGTAACCCTGTAAATTGACAGATGGCTTTATCTTTTCTTTTTTCTTCTTCTAATGGTTTGATTTTATAATAGGAATTTTGGGTCAAAGCCAGGAATCCCTGAACTTGCAGTGGTGGGAGTTTATTTCATTTCATTTGTTTTGCATCTGGTCACATTAAAAGCCTAGAAAACAGAGTGTGCTTTTGTCTATTTCACCAGGATCCATGAAGTGATGTTACTCAGAATCTATGTTAGACATGAAGCATGTTCTGTCTTGCTTATTTGCATTCTGGCCTGTACAAACAGCAAAAAAAAGCAAAGGGCATCTGAATTCCAGATTTGAACAAGCCAGCTCATGTTGGCTGACACACTTTGACTTGAGTATAAACTGGTTCTGTTCTCAGCATTTTAACTGAGTTTCATGCTCACTTGATTTCTTTTTTTATTGCAGCCCATGTTTTCATGTTCTTGTATGCCTTGGCTGTTTATTCTTTCTTCCATTGCAGCATTTCTGAATATTTTATGATTTTTCCCTTAAGTAACGTAATGTTTCTTTGTTATATCCCATAGAAAGTAAGATGGGAACTACCTAGTGAGATGTGTAGGCAAGTTGATAAGAACAAATAAACAAAACAACCCAATGAAATAGAATTTGGTGAAAGCCAGTCCTAACCTGACTTGCTTAAACTAGAAACATATACATATATGTATACTTGTACATATACACAGGGCAGCAGGGTGGTGCAGCAGATAAAGCTCTGGACCTAAAGTCAGGAAGACCTGAGTTCAAATCTGGCCCCAGACACTTAATGGCTATGTGACCTAGGTAAGTCACTTAACCCCGTTTGCCTCAGTTTCCTCTTCTGTAAAACGAGCAACAACTTCAGTAAGTTGCCATTCAGAAATGGCAAACAGCTTCAGTATCAACTCCAAAGAGGATCATGAAAAGTAGGACATGACTGAAAAATGACTATACACTCACATATATATATATATATATATATATATATATACACATATATACCACATGTGTAACACATGTAAGACAGAAATGTATATGTGTATGTGTGTTATATCTATATCTATCTACATATAGATAGATGATAGATAGATAGATAGATAGATAGATAGATAGATAAGGTTGTGCTGGCAAATGTTTAGTAACCAACTCTGGAAAAGAAATGTAAAAGTGACACACTTTTAAGTTCAATCTGCATTATTAAGTCCATCACTTTCTTAAATCTAGATTAAAAATCAAAGAATACAACAAGCCCCAATTTGTTGTTCTGGCTGATTTCTGAGATGTAAATGCTCACGTCCAGTCCAGACTGGCCCAGTCAACCCCTATATTTCTATATCTGGTTATAATGGCTTGACTTCTAAGCAGGCAAGCCATATCTTACTTGCACAGAAATTATAACAATAAAGGTGACGCATGAGTGATTTTGTCAGCATTAGGAAATCTCAGAGTGTGGAAATTACCCCCACAGTTGCAAGTCACAGTGCATCTATGATTTAGTAAATAGGGAATTGCCTAAAGTACATTTAAATGATTTGCCCAAGGTCACAAAACTATTGTGTCATAGGCAGGATTTGAACCGAATCTTCCAGATTCCCAGCCTAGCACTTTATCTACTATATATAGCA
>CM053770.1:498407334-498422352 GCA_028658325.1 Potorous gilbertii
GTTGGTGTCTGTCATTTCTAGTCCAGACCCAAGATTGTTTTATACTTTACTTCTCTTACTTTATTTCTCTTTTTCCTCTAAACAGCCTTTGAGACCTTGAACTAAACCTACTTTGGTTTTTCTGCCTACCAGCCACTGTCCTTGTGACTTAGTAACAACCCTGTAAAGCTCAGGGTTGTCACCAAGAGCTGGCACTGGCTCAAGTAAAAGGAGAGTAACCAACTGGCAGATGTTCTCCAGTATGGGCAACTGTATGTCACATGATAGAGTGGGGAAAGTACCTAACTGGGAGCTCAGAAAACCTGGGTTCTAGTTATGACTGTCACCAACTGGAGCTGCATTCCATACCTTTGCACAAAAGGGTCTACCTTGTCTGGAAAGCATTCCCTATTCACCTCTACTTTGTAGAATGCCAAGCTTCCTTCAAAGCCTAATCCAGGTGCCATTTCTGACATGAGATCTGATTTTATTATTAGTTACGCTCTTTCCCTCTTGGACTTATTTTGTATATGTTCTATATTTATCGGATTATTAAAAATTAAGTATATTTATATAGGAGGCAGTTATATAGCTCAGTGGATAAATCACCACTAGGTCTAGAGTCAGGAACACCTGAGTTCAAATCCTGCCCGACACTAGCTATGTGACCTTGGGCAAGTCACTTAACTTCTCTTTGCCTTAATCCACTAGAGAAGGAAATGGCAAACCATTCCAGTGTCTCTGCCAAGAAAGTCCCAAGGATAGTATTGGCATGATATAGTCCACAGGGTCGCAAAGAACCAGACACAAGTGAACAGTAACAAGTTGGCTACACATTGCAGTCCTTTAATATAGTATGAGCTTCTTGAAGGCACGAGTTATTTTATGTCTGTCTTTACGTCCTCCACACCTAGTGCAGTGTTTTGCACATGATAGGTGCTTAATTACTGATAACAGTAATACCTAGCAATATTTAAGTTTTGCTAAATGCTTTATAAAGTATTTATCCTCCCAACATCCCAGGGAATAAATGCTATTTTCATCCCTATTTTACAGATGAGAAAACTGAGGCATGCAGCCATTAAGTGACTTACCCAAGATCTCACAGCTGATAAGTGCTTGAGGCTAGACATGAACTCTGGTCTTCCACACTCTTAAGTCTAGTGCTCTATCCACAGCACCATCTGGCTATCTATAAAGAATACATGTTGAACTAAAATTCTTGTGAGACCTTGAATAAATCACTCAGCCTCTCTGGGCTTCTACTTTCTCATCTATAAAATGTTGCCATCTACTACCAGTCTTCTAATTTGGAAAACTGAAGTGTGAATAGTCACACTGCAACCCTACTCCCTCTTTCCCCCACCATAAACACCTAAACGTCATCGTCCACCTTCACACTATTTCTCTTTCTCCTAATCCTTCAGGTGTTTCTTCTCCCATCTGATCCCATGCTGCTATCGTCCCATAGCCTGCTATCTTACCCACACATCCTGTGCCTCACACCATTAATCACCCTCAACTAATTAGTAATATGCATATACAAGCATCGACTTATTATTCCCAGCCTTGCAATGTCTGAGATACACGCCACGATCTCCCCTCATGTCTTGTCAGATCTCTCTCTCTCTCTCTCTCTCTCTCTCTCTCTCTCTCTCTCTCTCCCTCTCTCTCCCTCTCTCTCCCTCTCTCTCCCTCTCTCTCCCTCTCTCCCTCCTCTCCCCCCTAGCCTATATCACTCATACCACTGTCCTTTTTTTTATTTTATCTGACATGTAGGTATATATCACTTACTTTATATGTTACTTGAAAATATCCATACCCTTCAACTTAAGAACTGACATTTATGGGTTCTATATTTTAAGCTTCAATATGTCCAATGATCAAATTCATTTGAGAAACTCTGGACCAAAGAAGAGTGGGTATCATTACTATATATAACACAGTCTATAGTATGTTGCCTAAAGGCTAAGTAAGCATAGCCTACTTAGACTATGCTACTCTGAGAATCTATTATAACCCCAGTTAAAGTCTATACTTCTCCCTTTCTCCATTTCTCTCCCTTACTTTGTATATTTCCAATTACTTGTCTTCTAGATTAGGGGTTCTTAATTTTTTTCTGCCACAGATATTTCTGGCAGCCTGGCAAAACCTATGAACCCCTTCTTGGAGCAAAGTTTTAAATGTATAAAATAAAACAAATGGCATTTTACAGGAAACCAATTATTTGAAAAATATGGTTTTAAAAGTACTTTTTAAAAAACAAATTTTCAAGTTTCATATTAAAAATGTCTGTTCCAAACTATTCTTACAATTACATATGAACATATGAACAGACCAATAACCTTGATGGTCAGATTATTATAGCCAGAGTGTGAACATTAAAAATGTTAGGCCTTTGATTCCTTTCAGTAACACCTGCTTCATTCTGGGGCACTGTGCTTGGTCCTAGGGATATAAAACCAAAACAAACAAATAAAGCTCCCTCAAGGAATTTACGTTCAGTTGGACGATAACCACAACCCACACTGAAGTAGTCCTTTGAAGGTTTCAGTCCTCAGAGCAAAAACAGTGAAGTTGGTACTTAGGGGGAGGGTCTGGACCTGTGATTTCTGGGATGTTAGGAACTCCTATTGAAGAAACACCCTCCACCAATACAAACCATCTGTCCCATAACTTGAGTTTCCTGGGAGCTCTAAAGGTTTAAGTGACTTACTCAGGATTGTGCAGCTGGATGGCACAGTGGATAGAGCACTGGGCTTAGAATCAGGAAGACATCTTATGAGATCAAGTCTGCTCTCAGATACTTAATAGCTGTGTGACCTTGGGCAAGTTATTTAACAGGGTTTGCCTCAGTTGCTTATCTGTCAAATGAGCTGGAGAAGGAAATGGCAAGCCACTCTAGTATCTTGACCAAGAAAATCCCAAATGGGGTCAGGAAGAGTCAGACCCAAGTGAAATGACTGAACAACAACAACACAGGTTGTACTTAAAATTTAAATTCTTCCTAACTCCAAGGCCATTTGTCTCTGCCCTATGCCATGCTGACTTTCCAACTAGGGACCATGGGTATTTATATCTCCATTTTGCAGATGTAGGAAACTGAGATTCATGCTAAGTACTTATAGATAAAAAGTATTAGAGCTGGGATACGAACCTCATTTACCTGATTCTAAATTAAGCTCTCTTTCTACTATCCTGTGCTATCTCAGTGATTATAATGGTGATGATTCATATTTCTAAGTTATTTAAGGTTTATAAAACAATCCTGTGAAGTAGATCATTTAGGTGCTATTATCTCCATTTTATGAATGAAGAATCTAAGGTGGGATGTTGTGAAGCTCACGTGAGGTAATGGATGTAAAGAGTTGTGTAAATCTTAAAGCACTATAGAAATGCCAGTTATTAGTATGATTTATTATTTTTATTATTCTGCAGTTTACCAGATCTCCAGTCTGGTGATGACTTCATTCCCTGAGCCTTCTACTGTATTCTTGCTGAGCTCAAGAAATCTTTCTAGAGCAATACAAGAATGTGCTGGTAAATATTTAACAACCAGGCTCTCTAGGGGGAATAAATGTATGCATACATACTTTTAAATTTAATCTGCATTATTAACACTTTTTTAAAGCCCAAACAATCAGCAAAATAATAAATCAAGCTCTGATTTGTAGAGATTGCCAATTTCTGAGGTGTAAATGCTTACACTGAAAATTTAACAATTGACTCTCACAAATCAGTTAGAGATGGTTCCAGCATATACCTCAAACTAAGGAAAAGTGAGTCACTTAAGTGCACATAGTCAGGCCTCACTCCAGCCTTTTGAGTCTCAAACCACTGCTTTTTCCTTTATCATCATAGATCTATTGTTAGAAGTGACTTAAAGACCAGGTAGTCCAAGCCCTTCCTTGCATGATGAGGAACTGAGCCCCAGGGAGGTTTAGTGACTTCTTTTATGGTTACAAACATAGTAAGCCTCAGAAGTGGGATTTGAACTCAGGTCCTCTGAATATTCAGTGCTCTTTCTACTGTCCTATTTCATCTCCATGATGAAGATGACGATGATGATACTATTATGTGGAATTTTCTTCTTTCTCCCTTCTATCTCTTGAATGATTCTTTAAATATTAGCTCAAATGCCACCCCCCTCCACGAGTCTTCCTTCCTTGATCCCTAGAGTTAGAAATAACCTAGCCTCTCAGTCCTTATATGGCATTTTGCTGGCAACCTTTTAAGATATGATTATGATTTCTAGCTCTCTGGGTTTGTAACTTCCATGAAAGCAAAACCTATGTCTCACCTAGCCTTTGTATTTTCCTTTGGAAATGTGAGTCTCACAGACACCTCAAGTTTGTTCATTCCATCTTCAAACCAATTCTTAGAGCAGGGCAAGGCACGCAGTAGAAACTTAATGAATGCTCACTGAACTTAAGGGTCATTTGGGGGAAGGAATGGGGATATTGAAGACTACCTTACTTTTCCTTATTTCCTAATTGGTTGGAGCTAGAGGAAGTATACATTCTTTTGAGCAGTCCAAGGATACTTCTTAAAGAAGGTGGCTTTCAGGAGCCTAGTGAATGGAGAGTCTAGTAGCCAAAACCCAGGCACGTGGCTCCAGAGAACCAATTGTAAAAGGAATACAATAGCCAAGTGGAGAGTAGCCCATGTGCCTTCGATGATGGAGAAGCTTGGCTGGGGGCCCCTTGTTGGTTTGCCCAAGAAGAACAATGATTCATCCCAGGCAAATGCAAAAGAATGCTGATTTCATTTGTGGCTGGTTTAAAAAAAGAATTGTGTGGGCTGGTAAATTGTACCTAGGTTTCATTTACAGAGCTTTCTTGTAGAGACAGGGACATCCATCTCAGTCATTGTTCCCAGCCAGTGGGTTGCCCAAGACCAAACTATTGGATTACAACAAGCTAGACCTTCCCGGACCTCTCTCTGTGGTTCCTGCCCAGAGTATTTGCTAACAGTGCTGATCTTATCCATCACTATCATTTCATTCTTCTTTCTCCTTTTCTTTTCACTTTCCTTGGTTAGTAAATCTCCATCATTACCACCACCCCCAATCATATTATGGGCCAGGGCTTGCCTCATTGAGGCTTAGACCTCCTTATTTGACCGTCTTTTTGCTGTTCAAGTCTAGCATGAAGGAGTAAGCTAGATGACACAGTGAAAAGGGCTCTAGTCCTAGAGTTAAGAAAACCTGAGTTTAGATCCAACCTCAGACTGTTACAAGTTGTGGGACCTTGAAGTCACTTTAAGCACTGTTTGCCTTAGTTTCCTCATCTGTAAAATGGAGATTATAATAGAATCCACCTCCCAGGATTGTAATTAAGATTAAATGAGATATTTGCAAAGTGCTTAGCCCTGTGTCTAACATATAGTAGATGCCTAGTAACTACTTATTTCCTTCCTTTCTACTTTCTTTCCTTCCTTATCCTCTCTTTCCTCTTTACAGTCATAATCATAGTACTATTTGTTTACAGTGTCACCTCCTCACCACCCCATCAACATTTGCCCATGTGAGTATCATCTTTCACCACCCTTCTTTCTTACTCATTAAACTAAAGACATATAGGGTTTTCCTCAGAAGGGAGCTTCAAGATTTATATAGTCCAACTACTTTTCAAATGAGGAGAGTAGGGTCCAGGAATCCAAAGTGACTTATTTAAAGTTATATGGCAAGCAGGGCTGAAATATGAACCCAAGACCCCTAATTCTAAATCTATTGCTATTTCCGTCGTATGATGAGCTGAGGATTACAGAAGGGGTCAGTTGGCCAAGGACCCTGTACTAGAGCACCTTTAGGGCTACAAAAGAAATAGTGGCTACTTTATTTTTTTCAATTAAAAAACATTTCTTCTCTCTCCCATGGAAAAGAAAAAGAGCACAACCCTCATAACAAATATGCTCTCAAGCAAAACAAACTCCCACATTGACCAATGTCCGAAATATGTGCCTCATGCTGCTTCTTGAGTTCGTCACCTCTTCGTCTTCATTCTTGGTCCTCTGCATTCTTAAGCATCTGTTGGCTTGTCTTTTTGCCCTCTGCCTGATGGAGTGGAGGAGGGTGGTACTGCACTGTGATGATTGTGGAGACTCAGCCTTTGCTGCTCACATCACCCAAGTAGAAAATGACAATGCAAGCTGACAAGACCACAGTGTTTTCACAGCACCATGAAGCATCTGTTTCCTCTACTGGGTGCCGGGCAATGGGCTAGGTGCCCATTCTGCATATATGTACACTGGAGCACAGCAGAAATAACTGTGTATGCAAACATTCCCATGCATGTACACAGGGCTGAGTGGGTTCATCTCCCACTGTGTTTGTGCCTTTCCAGAGGTGAATGGTGGTAATATTTGTGTGTAGGTACTATAATCTTAGGATTTCATCTGTAGGTTCACATCAGGAGATAAAACTTTATAAATAGCATTAGATACAGGAGACTCTATCTCCATGTGATTGTAGCATGTGCAGACTCACTAATGGAGTACAGACTCACTCACAAGCACATGGACAAAAGTACAAAGAGTGTTCCAATCCAATGTGGTGGTTGTCCTTAGGTACAGTTGTCTAGCATGTAACTAAAGGTATGTTAGAAGCTTGATCAATACTTCTTTCCTAGGCCCCCTTTAGTGATAAGTAAGCCCAACATGAAGAAAGAGCCACTACTGCCCCGGAATATTTTACTTTAAGCTGTTTTGTTTCTTAAGAACAAGCACTACAGTGGGATCCAGACAGAAGGGCTATAGGGAAGGCCCATATTCTCTCTGGCCTCTCTCCCAGGAACTAGGTGTAATATCTTCCCTAAACTATCAAAGCATCCATCATTCTTACCACCCCCCCAACACACACACACACACACACACACACACACACACACACACACACACACACACACACACGGAACCATGGGCAGGAAGGAGAAGTAGACTAAGTCCCTATTTAGCCAATTTTACTCTCTCCCATCCCCGTTCCAACCCCAACAAGGTGCAGACAGTGAGAATAGTTGAAATTAGTCTCCCTTGCTCCCTACCAGTGAGTGCCCACCTCCAAACAATGAGGGTAGGGATCGTGGACTGGCCACTTCATAAGTTGTCCTTCTTGTGGCAGTAATTTACTGAGGGACTGAAGAGTTTTGAGCTGTTTGTGCCTCCTAAATCTATCACCATCTGCTCAGCTACTTTGCTGCTCCTATAAATAAAATGTTTATGGACAGCCCCTTCATTCATCTACCTTCTCAGTCTGCCTCCTGCTTCCAGCTCTCAGTTCTGTCCATCGATGCCCCCACATGCATCTAGTCTCATGAAGCCTGAGAAAGCCTGAAATGAAAGAAGCTAGTGTGGTTTAAATGTGAAAGGAGAGACCCTCCTTCCTCTTTCCAAAAGCTCTTCCCTCTCACCTAC
Source organism: Potorous gilbertii (assembly GCA_028658325.1). NCBI lineage: Eukaryota > Metazoa > Chordata > Mammalia > Diprotodontia > Potoroidae > Potorous > Potorous gilbertii. Next base: position 498,414,724 of record CM053770.1, read on the forward strand.
CTACTTCCCCTTAAAATGTGAAAACTTAACGGTGGCATGGCTTTCTAAAGAGGGTCTCATCATCCTCAGAGTCTAAGACTTGAAATGAATAACGACTCCATGGAGATCAGAATTGATATATACCTTTTCTACAACCCTTTTAACAGACCCAAGCAGGTGCCCACCTTCCATCTTTCTTTCTGTCCAAGTCAGCATATGTTCCCTGGAAATTATGGCAGTATATGGGTAGGACTTGAAGGTGGGGTTTGACTCAGTAGGAGGTGAGTGCAGGGTGACCAAGGAAGCAGTGATGGAGGAAATCCAGAAGAAATAGAGGGCTCCCCTATCCAGTCATCTCAAGTCCTTTTCTCTGGGAGGGCATGCCTTTTGACTTTAGCTGTGTTTGAATGACATGGTTATAAGTATGAGAATAGGGAGTGTGTAAGTGCAAGACCATGGTAGGGGCAAGAGAGGACAAAGGGAGGGGGTGGATCTCATGCTAGGGCACCATTTCATATGGCATCTGAACATCTCCCATCCTTACCAAGTTTGATGTTGTTTGAGGACTGTTAAGGGCCAGAGACCTTAGGACAATAAGGCATCAGAAAAGAGGGCCAGCCTGGACAACTTTCAAATGAATATATCATATCCCAGAAACACCAGTGATAAATAAGTAGGCACCTTTCTTCCTGGTCTCTTCCTTTACAGACTATTTGTACTATTTTCATTTCATTTCTTTTCCCGTGTTTATTTCAGATTTGAGCAGTCACTACTCATACATGAAAAATAGAAAACCTGTCACCTTACACCTTTTACCAGCATCAAATCTAGAGGGAGGAAGACATAGTGGAACTGGTCTTAGTCTAGATGTGGAAAATTTGGATTTCAACCCCAACTTCACTTACTAGTTTAAGACCTTGTACAAATCATGTCAGCCATCTGGGCTTCAGCTTCCTCACCTGTAAAATGAGGGTCATAATGCTTACCTTACCTCAGAGTGGGCTGCTGTAAGGAAAGTGTTTTGTCAACCAAGGAAAAACATGAAAAGGGCCATTAAAAAGTGAGCTGTTATGATATTTCTTTGTAATAGCTTTTAAGTCAGTATTTTGTCTGCCTCTGATAACAGCTTACATTTCCATAGGGACTTGACAGTTAGTTATAAAGCACATGATCTCATTCAGTCTTCATAACAATCCTATGAGATATGTAATAAGAGTGATGTTACTATCAATCACCCTCTTACAGATGAAGAAACTGAGTCCAAAGTTGAACGATTGATAAAAATGGTGAAATTAGAGCTGGAAGCAGGTCTTCTGACGATTTTTTATCATCCCTGAGACAGATTCTTTTACTCCCACAATGCCTAGCTACTGGCTAACTGACTGGATAATGAGTGTGGGACACTTTTCAGGTCAGTTTCTGGCAAGTTAATTGAGCTAAGTGAGCACTAGGGCTCTTTGCTTCCTATCCTTCTACCCATGTCATGGTGTTAGGTGCTATGGTTTGCAGTAAGGGAATGGTCCCAGCAATGAAAGAGTTAAAATATCTCACACTCTCCATTAAACATCTCCAGTAGGGGTTTTGTGAGTGTCTCTTGGGGAGTTATTCCCTCAGTCTCTCATATATCTATCTTGCCGTTAGGAAATGTTCAGCCTGCATCTGCCTCTTTCTCAATCCTTTCCTCCCTCTGGGATCCTCCAAATACTTCCTATCTCCCTTCTCTGAACCTTCTTCCTCCTTTCACATACCTGCAGGTGGTTATTGGATCCCCCTTCGTTACTGACTCTGAGCTAAGCCTATTTAATTGTGTTGATCTTGGTACAGAAATCATTCCTTCCACTAGTTCCTGTTGCCCTGGTCAGAGCATTCTCTGTCTGAATGAGGAGCTCTGAGCTGAAAGCTAGAGAGTATCCCTGGGGCTGTTTCTCCTCCTAAATCTCCTGTGTGCAGTCCTCCATCATATCCAATACTGCCTCCCTACTCAGGCAGCCCCTCTGGTAGAATCAATGATACTAGAGGCATGTGATTAACTGCCCCTTGGGGAGGAATCGTATACTTTGTTTGACTAAAGCACTGCCCAGGTAACTGGTGTGTTGTATTTAACAGAAGATTGTCTACAGCAATGAAGGGGGAGAGTAGGCTATGGTGACAGTCACTAGGAAGGAAGGCTGTGGCTTGGACTATATAGTATAAGGAGCAACTTTCTGAGGAGGTCTGAGGGAAGAGCACCAGGGAGAAGAGAGACCATTTCCCCAGGCTGGGAGCTGTGCCTTGGTCCTGTCCCACAACTTTTAGTAGGAGTAGAGGGGGCCTCAGACACTAGCTTTGTGACCCTGGGCAAGTCATTTAACCCTATTTGCCTCAGTTCCTCATCTATAATGATCTTTGCCAAGAGAACTCTATATAGGACCGGGCATGATTGAAACAACTCAACCACAGCAACAACAAAAGAGGGGTATATCCATCCCCTTTACTACATGACATGTTGTCTGTACTCCTAGCCAGGATGCCCACAGACCTGTGGCCAAGCCTCTGCTGTCATCTATTCATCGCACTTCCTGGTAGTCAGCCAAGAGGAGGCAGCAAGGGCAGGGCCAGACCTCTGGTGCTCTTGTGGTGGCAGGAGCCCCTTAACACCCATCTTCTGTTGGGGTTGTGGCCAAGGGCATCAATAATTGAGAGCCAGAAAGAGGGTTAAGACCCAGCCTCTGCTACCCTACCTAGTGTGGGCAATCCATGCCAGTCTGCATTGTGTGTATAATTTTTCCTTCTCTCTCCCCAGGAAAGGGCAGGCTGTAGGTGGCAGAGGTAGTCCCTCATGTCTAGTTATGCATTCAAAGATCATCAGGGCTGAGTTCCTCCCCTCTGCTCTTTTCTCATCACCTACTCATTTTGCAAAGGAAAGACAATGAGAAAAGATTCTCCCTCTCCCCTTCCTTCCCCCTACCCTGTTCCTCATTATAGTCATGGTACACCCAGCTGGGGGTCTAAGCCCTGGTAACCTAGATACCTTACATTTGTATAGCCCTTGTAACTCTTCAAGGAACAGAGGTAGGAGAGCATTAGCCTGTCCTTCCCTGGCCTCTAGCCAGCAACCTTTGACCGAGGTCTGGATGACTTTCCCCTACTTCCCAGGCAAAAGTGAATAGCAAAAGTTGAAGGACTTGGGATGTAGTTTCCTGGATAAATCCCAGAGTTACTAAAAGTTAGGGCCCTAAAGCAGGAAGGAGCTTTAATGAGATTGGAACATTAATGGGGTTGGATTTAAAAGTTCTCTCTATTATACCCAGGGAAGGCAGTTTTGTAGGCTGATCACTGGCCTGTGAAGAAACCTTTACCTGATGTGCTGTCAGCCGGGCTCCACCTCAGTGGGCTCAACCCTGGGAAATGAGCAGCTCCCTTTTGCTCCTGCTACCCACAAGGACACCTGGGCCTCCAGCTGGGACATGTTCTCTTGCCTCCCCCCCCCCAAATCATTCCCCTGGCTTGTGCATTCCCACTGTCTCTCCCTTTCCCCCATTTTAAATCTAAAATGAGAACCAGAGGAAATGAGGAGATAGTGGCAATTCATTTATGAACTGCATTGTGTTGGGAGCTCTTAATTAGAACTAATTAGACTAATTAACTTTCAAATGAGAATCTCAGATTTTTTTTTCCTCCTCTCTCACTCTCTTTCTCTTTCACTCTTTATTTCCCTTTCAGAAATGAAATCAGGATAAATATTTGAAAAGCCCTGTACATCCTGGGTGGTGGGAGGCTGACTGTGGGAGAGAAGGAAGTATGAGAACAGCACCTTGGAGTAGGCATTCAGAGAGCAAAAGCCCTCATGCCTAGGACACCCTTTTCTCCTTCCTCCCCCTCAGTCTGAAAGGCTGTGGACCCTGTGTTTGTTTATTGTAGGAAATTGGGAATCAAGGAGTGGCAGGTGGGAGAGGAAAGTTTCTAAATGCCTCTCCCTGGTTCACAGAAGGTCAGTGATGTCTGCTAAGTTAAAATGGAAGTTAGAAAGTGATTGACAGAAACTGTACTGTTTAAATTTGTGTATGGAAAGAAGGGGAGAAGAGGATTGGACACAGTAATCTAAGCCAGGAGCCCTTAACTTTTTTTTGCTTTATGGACCCCTTTAGTACTTTTGTAAAGCCTAGGGACCACTTCTCAGGATAATGTTTTTAAATGTATAAAAATAACACATGGAATTACAAAGAAAACCAATGATATTGAAATAGTTATCAAGGTTTTTTTAAATTAATGGAACCTGAATTAAGAACCTCTGACCTGTGATTCTGGCACAGTCTACCCATAGACAATGACCTTCCTGCTCATTCATTTCATCTTCAAACCAACAGCTAAACTTCTCTACCAGCTGAGTGTGAGACAGTGTGGGGTGTCTTAGAAAGAGCCCTAGTCTTGGATTTGCATTTAAGACACAGCCATTCAAATCCCAGCTCCACTATATCCTAGCTGTGTGTTTCTGAGCAAGTCCCTTCAATGCCTTGTTCCCTCATTTATAAAATGAGGGAAATAATACTTGAACAACCTACTTTCCTATTCTGGAGAAAGCACTTTATAAACTTTAAAGCTGTATATGAATGTGAGATATGTTGTTATTAGCTTAACTCATTAAGGAATAGTGTTAATGGGACCAAAGTTGTGAGTTTGATCCCTGGAAATTTTCACACCTCTATTCTGTGACCACTGAGTCTACTGTGCCCTAAGGCCAGCAAATAGGAGTGGCAAAATTATTCTAAATACATATCTTACTATAATAGGGAGACCCCTCACCCCATATGTGAAGAGTGAGACATTATCATTTTTAAGTCAGTCCCCATTCCAGGCAACATCCTTCTTCCCACCTTCTGGGAACTCAGACTCTTCCACCTGCCTTTGTCCAGTTTTTTCCAGTTTGAGGGTGAAGGATGATACCTCAGCCTAAAAGGTTCCTCTTTTCCCCAGGTTGCTGTCCCCACTGCTATTCTCCCCTTCCTGTCTCCAACTACGTACTGGCAACATTAGAAATTTTATCTCTGCAAAATGGCAACCAATCCTCAACTCAGTGCCCCTATCCCCTTGTATCTGTCTTCTCTCAACTTCCCACACCCCATCTTACCCTCCCCAAGGGAGAGTCTGGTTCAATGTGACTACTACAGTTTGGTCACATTAATAGACCAAGAGTGACTTCACATTAATAGACCAAGAGTGACTTCAGCAGTTTTCTAGGTCAGCTCTCTTTCCCCCTACTCACATACACCCCACTCCTGCCTTTTGCCTGACATGGAAGAATCCCTGATGCCCATACCCTCCCAATTCTTATAGATTACCTCTCTGTTCCAACCCAAGCTACTACAGTGATGGACCCAGGCAGGGAGGGCTTTCTAGGAGCAGCAGGGGAAAGCATGGTGCTGTTGTTGCTGATTCTTTAGAAAGTTCAGCAGGCTCAGTCCACCAGGTGGGAGTCCCACCCTACCCCATTCCACTCTCCTCCTCCACCCCCACCCAACTCGATTCCTCTCCTCCCTAGCTTGTTTATATGGCTCAGCAGAAGGGTTGGACTTCTGTAAAGGCTCTGAGGAAGCAGGGGGCGGGAAGGACTCAATCAGGCTGTCTGGATGCCATCTGGCCCAGAGACACATACTGCACCTGGACTGGGAAAAACCGGGCAGAAGAGCTGAACAGAGACCTGTTCTGCAGCTGTTCACCCTCAATGGGGGATGGGCATGGATTGGAGGGGTGGGGTTTGGGAGAACAGGGGTCTTCAGTCTTCCAGGTGATATCTACTACACTTCTGTGCCATCCTAGCTAAGGAGGTACCCCAGAGGCAGGATAAAACAGAAAACAAGGTCTGTATTCTCTGATCAGTACAGGGACCACAGGATGAGACCTGATGCCTTGGCCTAAAAAAGCCCTGCCCTGGCATGGCTCCTGGCATCAACAGACAGTTTACTGGAGATATAATGTGTAGCCCCTGTAGAGCAGGAAAAGAGAGGTGCAATGTCTTCAGATTGTCATGTCTACAAATTCCTTGACTATAAGCAAATTTCTACTTGTATTTTTAATGCAGGGCCCTGACACTGTCAGTGTTTCCAGGTCCTTGGCCAAATTCACAGCTTCCCAAAGAGACAGGGATCATGTCAATCTAGAGGTAAAAGGAACAAATGAAGTGCTGTGGCCCAACCTAAGTGACTTGCCCAAGGTTTTACAGGTAGTAAGCCTCAGAGGCAAGATTTGAACCCAGGTCATCTGACTCAAGATTCAGTACTCTTTCTGTTAAAAGACACTTCTTCCTCCTATCTATTTCTAGATCTACCTACAAAGACTGAGAACTCTCACAGACTGTTTCCCTTCTATCTCCACTGGTTTAAAGTCCTAACCGATATAAACTTGATGTACCCTGGACCACAGCAGTAATTTGGCCTGATCTTGGTAGCTGGTATCCCTTAAATATCTGTTGTTACCTTTTTGTATGCCCTGACTCCAGCATCCACCTCCTTCCCTCTTCCCTGCTGACTTCCCACCTCTCTTCTGTCCCCTCACATAGTGAGTTTATGCATAATTTTATTTACAAGACTCAAATTTTAACTTCAGTTAGACTAAAGATGCCAGCCTATACTAGTAGATGGAATTTCTTTACTTGGGAATTCCCTATAGCAATGAAATCACAGGTCTGGCTCCAATCCCTGATCTCTACGTGCAAATATCAGTCCATACTTAGTAGATTAATCCATCATGCTTTGCAATTTTTTAATTGCACTACTTGGGCTCCAGTTGTATAATCTTTGAGAACCTAGGTCTTAGGTTCGTTAGATATGGCCTTTTGACTGAGTCCAAGTTTTACAGAACAAATACTTTTATTAAGGGGATTTGCTCTGTAAAGTTTGGGTTTAGTCAAAGGGCTGCACTTGAGGGCCTAGAGGGCCACTTGTGGCCCTGAGGCCACGGGTTTCCCACCCTTGACCTAAAGTCACATTCATCCTAATGAAACATTGGAGGAAGACTTTAATGAAGAATATGTGATGAATATATGTGGGCAAGGTCAACAGCCACTTAGTTTACACCAACTTTTTTGTGGGTTGGGCTGCTCTTCCTCTTTGGGGATGACTTTCCAATAATTCCCTCTCCCTCTAGAGAAGTACCTTTCTGTTCAAACTAGACCTGTGGGAGGTGGGATGGGGGCAGGGATAGAAGTGGATGGAGAAGGTAGATGCCCTCAGTGCCAGCCCAACCAGTTACATACTCTCTGGCCTGGGAAGTTGTAAAAATGAATCCCCCACCAGAGATATTATTTGGCAAAATACCAGTTTGAAATTTCTCTCTTTGACAATCACTCCTCTCCAGGTTGTATTTCTATCATAATACACACAGTTTAGCAATGCAGATTTTTCTCATTTTGATGGCTTAAAAGACAAAGTAAATGTTTAAACATGAAAAGGTAAACATATTTTAAAGAAATAATGAAATAGGGAGGGGGCTAGAGGAAATATCAGGAAATATCTTGAGAAGAGAGAGGGGAAAAATGGGTAAGGACTGAGATATCACTGACATGTCAACAGCCCAAACAGAACTCAGCAAGGCAGGGTCGCAGGATCAGAGGCCAATGCTGGCAGCTTCATAGCTGCAGCCTCTTACCTGCTTCCATGGTAGCTGGGCCTCTGT
>CM053770.1:498422852-498496383 GCA_028658325.1 Potorous gilbertii
GCCCCTTCCTGTAGGACTTACTGTGGTTTCCTCTTCTGCAGTTGTGTTGGTAAAGAAGGGACACAGGCAAGTAAGAGGAAGAGAAAAGCAAGTGACCAACCACCACTTCACTTCAAGAAAGAGAAATGACACACACACTTTTTCCTTTGCGTTTCCCCGGACCCAAGAGGGCCTGAAATAGGATAGATCATCCGAAGGTCAGTGCCAAACCTTCAGTTCCAATCTAGGATGCACTTTGTAACCCATTTTGTCTCTGTAGTTGACTGGGGTCCCAGATTCAGCCAAAGGGTAAAGGTGAATGCGCAGGAATAGCCATCTGGGTTGACAGAAAGGTATGGTGGCCTGGTCCCTTCTTTCTCCCTCCAAACCTATTGCCCTCAGCTAGATTCCCTCCTCGGGATTTCCTCCAAAGCCCTTCTGCAGACCCTTCAGCAATTCTCCACTCTGGTGGGGCAGGGACGGCAAGTGAAAGGCCAAAGGAGGAGAGACTTGGGGAGGTGGAAGCCTTCCGGGCCGGGCTGGCGGGGTAGGTAGGGAAAGGGAGCGGCCTTTGGACGGCAGGACTATCCGCAGCAACTGTGTGCTGGGGTGTGGGGAAAGCCACTCAAGGAAAGGTAACTTACAGATACCCGGATCCCCCCTGCGGGGGTCGGGTCCCAAACCGGGTCCAAGGGCCACACTCTTGCCTCTATGCTGGAAGAGCGGAGGGAACAGCCTGAGCTGCCTCTCGGAGCGGCCCAGAGCTGGCAGGAACGGGGTGGGGGAGGGGGTAACGGGGGTTCCAGAAACCTTCCTACCCCCCCCCGGTCTTCGGGGAGACTCCTTCCCTCCTCCCCAAGTTTTCCTAATTTTCGGAGGGCAGATCCGCATCTCCCTAGCCCGAGCTCCCTCCAGCGCCGCAGTTTGCAGACTCGCCCCCGCGCCATTCCCGGCCCCTCAGCTCCCTCCCGGGCTGGGCTCCCGAGCCCCGCGGGGTCTTCTCCCACCCCCACCACCCGGGCTACAGAGCAGCGCCAGCGCGGCGCTTTCCGCGATGTGCTCCCCGAGATCCGCCCCCTCCAAGCCGCCCCGGCGCCGCGATCTCCGCTGCAGCAAAGCTTGGGGCTCCCCCACAGCCGCTCCGTCCCTCCTCCGCACCCCGCACGCCCCCGGACTCGCGGACAAGCGGGCACAGGTGCCCGGGCTCTTGGCAGCGGGGAAAGAAGTTCCCAACACGGTCCCCTCCCCGGGCCCCCGCCTCACCTCTCCCCCTTCCCCCACCCCCTTTCTGCGGCCCGGATCCAGCACAGTCTTAAAAGTTCCCAGCAAGTAAGACGCCAAACTCGGTCCCTTCCCCCGCCCGGCCCTCCTCCTCTTCGGCCACGGTGCCCGGGAGACGACCTGGACCCGGCGGGAAGACGAGGAAGGGGCTCGGCAAACTGGGGCATGGCCGCAGCGCCCACTCCGGCCCGGCTTGGCCTGGCCCGCCCCGGCCGGCTCTCGGCTCCCCAGGTGCGGGGAAGAGTGGGAGGCTTTAGGGGGAGGGAGAGGCGAAGGGGGACCAGGCGGCCGGCCAAGGAAAGGTTAAGGCCAGCGGTCCGGGCAGGTGCTCGGATCCCGGTCCCCCCACCCCCAAAGCACGTGCGGGTCCGGGGGTCGGGCGCCGGAGCGGGAGCGGGAGCCGGAGCCGGGCCGGGAGCGGGGGCCGGGCGCCGGAGCGGGAGCCGGAGCCGGAGCGGGAGCCGGAGCCGGAGCCGGGCCGGGAGCGGGAGCCGGAGCCGGGCGCCGGAGCGGGAGCCGGAGCCGGGCGCCGGAGCGGGAGCCGGAGCCGGAGCCGGGAGCGGGAGCCGGAGCCGGGCCGGGAGCGGGGGCCGGAGCCGGAGCCGGGCCGGGAGCGGGGGCCAGGCGCCGGAGCGGGAGCCGGAGCCGGAGCCGGAGCCGGAGCGGGAGCCGGAGCCGGAGCCGGGCGCCGGAGCGGGAGCCGGAGCCGGAGCCGGAGCCGGAGCGGGAGCCGGAGCCGGAGCCGGGCCGGGCCGGGCCGGCCAGCTTACCTGTTGGAGGTAGAGGAAGGCAGGCGGGCAGGGCACGGAATGCGGGAGCATGCTGCCGGAGTTGGACAGCAGGAGGCAGCCCGAGTTCGCCATGGAGCACAGCATGGGGCAGCGGAGGGGCGCCCGGCTCCGCGGAGGCAGTTCGGGGCTCCTCTCGCACCCTCCGCTCCGTCCCTCTGGGCGTGCGAGGAGCTCGAGTGTTTCCCTGGCTCCCTCCCTTTCTCTCCTCCTCCTCCTCCTCGGGCCCTCCCCTCCCCCTCGTGGCGCTGCTTAAGGGGGAGGCATCAAAGCAGCGCTCCTCTGCCCGGCTCTCCCCCAGCCAGGGCGGGGAATGATGGAGAGCGAGAGGAGAGGGAGAGGGAGGACGAGAGGGAGAGGGAGAAGGAGGAGAGAGACAGACACAGACCGGGAGAGACAGACCCACGGAGAGAGCGAAGAGAAATGAATATCACTTTGGGGCCATCGGAGGCCGGTAGGCAGAGTGCGAGCGTGTGTGCGCGGCGCGCGTGTCTGTGTAAGGCAAGCGGTGGGAGGGGGAGTCCCTGGCGTACTCCAACATCAAACAGAGCCCCGTATAAAAGGAAGAGAATCCAGAATGACAGCACAACAGCTGATCCCACACTTAACCCTTTGCCTGCCGGGCTTCTTTTGCAGCCACTTCTCACACCCTCCCTCCCCAGTCTCCTCCCGTTTTTCCCCAGAGGAACCCCAGATGCTTATGGATTTAAAAATTTTTGATATTTACAAATTTCTTTTGGTTCTGGCGCTGGGGGAGAGCGTTCACACCACGGGAAGGCACTATACTGGCTTTGCGGCTAGGAAGGCTATTCTCCCTGGGTGCTCAGATAGCAACTATCTTAAGGGAAACCAGCTCAGTGACAGGGAGTTTCAGTGATGTAATGAGGGCACCTACGCAAAGGCTTCCTCGCAGTAAGGAGCTTTCTCTAGGCTATTCAGGGCTTGGAAATCCAACCAAACCCTCTGCTGTGCTTCCCGAATGGCCCCCCTTTATCTTGAGTTCTAATCTAGGGTAGACCATGCGTACATGTGCACAAAGCATCTAATAACCACTTTGCCTCAATTCCCCAGATGCACTCAGTCTGAATGAGCATGTGAGTTTGGCAACATTCCAGTTCATCTTCACCTGAACACATCAGAAAGGTGTGCACACAAACAGCTACTCTGGTACACACAACATCATGTGGAGTAGCACCTGGCACACACATGAATAGAATAGGTAGGCTGTACCATTTCCACCTGCACTTCTTTCCTCATAATAACATAGGTAAAGCCACGGATATTTATCTGTGCTGTTTCATATCAAGCACTAAAGCCCAAATCAAGCCCATGTCACACCAGCTGGGTACCTGTCTCTCCATTCCCACCTGCCCACATATAGTCACACACTTAAAACAACACAAAGGGATAACAGCTGAACTTCCTTGAACTTGGCAGTTTAAGGTGACTATCCTCCAAACCCGATGCTGGAAGGCAAACAAACTCTGAGTAGAGAGGGTGATTTTCTAAAACCAAGTGTAAATTCATGCCTTTATTGAGTAAGGCAGAGTTTAAACAATTCAGATACCAATTTCTGATGGTGTCTTTCCTTAGAGCAGTGTAGCTTAATCCTCATTTAGCTGGTAATCTAAGCATTCCTCTGATCTTCCCCCAGCCCCATCCATCATCCAAAACACAAAACATAAACCAAATTCAAAAGTAATGTTTTTGGGTCTCAGTTTACTGTAAAATCAGAGAATGGAACTAGATGGTCTTTTGAACTTATGAAGGCAGCATATAGGTGGAATGGAGACTAAAATCTAGATTTTCCATTTCTTGCCACAGTGATTTTTTTTTCTAATGATTACTTTTATTTTATTAGGACATACATAGTGAGTATAAAGTTTTACAAACCCGGACTTTACAAAAGCACCCTTATCTAGCTCATTGTCTCCAGAAGCACTCTTTCCCCAAACACTGAAAGGACTGCTTGGATGACAGTACAATTATGAGTTGGAAGGTATCTCCTATATGTCTCTTGTCATTGTATTTTCCAGTCTGGCACCAGAAGGTTTTTCTTAATTCCATATTGCCTACTCATAGCTCTGTTATTGCCCTTTTCCTCATGGTTTTTGCTCTTGCCCTAGCATAGCCAAGTGGTCTCCCTCTTCTCCTTCAAAAAATAAATAAATAAATAAAATCTTAGAAATGGAAAAGACTTTAGAGAAAATCTAATACCCTTGTTCTTTATATTCTATGACCACCAAGAAGACTTTCCTAGTGATCATGGACTATTGTGTAAATACCTGCCTTATTATAATGGCTCACAGGTACCAATTCAATTAATAAAAACAACCTGTAGTAGCCTCAAAGCCAGGAGGACCTTTCATTCAAGTCTGACCTCTGAAACATATAGGCTGTATGACCTGTACAGTCTTAGACAAATCATCCCAAGGGTGACTTGGGATACAACATGCTCAAAGGTAAATATAATATGAAGTAGATTGTGATGGGGGCAAAAGAGAGATCAGAAAGCTCTAAGAAAGTTTGAGGAAGAAGAGAATACTTTCAATGAAGGTAACTGGGGAAGGCTTTAAAGAGAAAGGAGCAAAAAGCATAAAATAACGTTCAGAAAAAGTTAAGTAGAGCATCTGTTTTAAGAGTTTCTGCAAGATAGAGGCTGTGTTCCCTCTGGGTTCCATAAATTACTCAAAACAAGTGAGGCCTAGGGAAGTTCCCAGGATGCACAGACCTCTGTGCATATTGCTCTCTGAAGGAAAGGCAACATCAGATGGGTAAGAACAGGCTGACAGGCTTTAAGTTGCAGGGTGCTATAAGCCCTGGCTGCTTCTAATGCTATCAATTCAATTTCATTTACATTTCCTAAGCCCTTGGTATGCACAAAAGCATTGAGTTAATGTCATAATTATCAAATTTAGAGCTGAAAGGACCAGTGATCGTCTCATCCAACCTCTCAGCAGAGAGAATGGAGGTTCAAAGAGAAGCAACTTGATCAAGGGTCTTTGTCCACAGTTGGAAGGTCTTCTGATTGCAAATTCAATATTCTTCTGGCTATGTGTTCTGGAGATTATGGCAGAAGAGTCCATTCTCTAGGATCTTAACATTCTATTGGAAATAGAGGTAGGATTGGGAATGGGAAAGTGATTCCTAGAAGAGACTCCAAAATTCTTCAGTCTGATACAGAAATTCAAATCAGGATGCCATTGCTGTCCCCCCAACCTCTCCCCCAAAACCATTCCAAAAACAAACAAACAATGAAGGCAAAAAAAGGGAGTATCCTCTTCTAACAGCTGGTGGTGGGAGTAGGGGAGATTGCAGAAGAGTGGTCCCAGGAGGCAAATGCAATATGATATAAGGTTCTCCAGATCCCACTCTGGAAATACTCTTGAGAATCCTTAATAAGTTTTTATTGGTGCCTCCAAAGAGGCTGAGCAACCTCTTTTCTCCCAAGAGGGTGCCTTCGTGAACCAGAGTGGGTGGCACTGGAGTCATGAGTGGGGGAAGTCAATATTTCTGAAATCTGCTACTGAGGAGAAGAGCTGTTAGTGGGTAAAAAGCTGTCAATCTGGTATTAATATTTGCTACTTCAAAAAAATAGCTAAGCAAAAAATATCCCATTCACCCTGAATCTGAGAGGGGCCTTGTTAGGGAGGTAGGAAGTGAGTTGTAATTATTTTTCTGCTCCTGGGCACCACTATAAATATCTGGCAAGGGAGGCACCTCAAAAGATTCTGATGGTTCCATAGCTTTTGAGATCCTCATGATCTTTCCTAATGTCTCATGTCCTGTTCTACTTTCCCTGGCCAGGGTCCTGCTAAGTGGATCTCATCCCCCAAGAAAAGATATCTACTTACTGTGTTTCATAGGTCCATTTACTTGGAAAGAGGTTAGTCACAAGGGAACTCATTGGGGAGCTAGAGTGCCATATAACTTGGTTAGCCATATAACTATGACAAAAAATTCTTTATATCTTAGAGCACTGAACAATTCAAAGCCTCTGTAAAATGAGTTTGTCAAAATTTCTACCAGTGATGTAAGGGAAGGTAGTAGGAGCAGGTTGAGTTTGTCAGTTTACCTTCTGGACACCCAAAGTATTTATTCCAGCCCCACACTGCCACTTGGAAGGCCAGAGAAGAGTATGGAATAAAAACTCACTTGAAATCTGATGGTTGAGGTTCAAGACTAAGAAAGTTCCCTGACTGGGCCATGCCCAAGTATTCTTAATGTATGTGGCAGGACTGGATTCTTGGCATGCCTCTTAACAGTTAGTTCCTATTCTTGGTACTTTAGTCTATTAATTGAAAAACAAGTCTCAGGCTAAGTTAATGTACTTATCTTTAAATTTCCAGTTTTAGAACTATCCTCCATCTTCATGAATTTAGCAAATGGCCATACTCTCAGTACGGCTGACTACTAGGGAAAGAGATAAGAATGATTCAACTCTAAAATAATGCTTTGTTCTCTCCACAGGGCTCAGCCTGGTTCCCTCTTACTCCCCTTCCACTTTATATCTCCAGTTCTACTTTGAAGTATTTCACCAGAACACCTGCTAAGGAATCATCTGACCTACCTAAAGCCAACCCAGGACAAGGGATGATCTCACCAATTTCAGGCTGCTCAACTAAGCTAAGCCTCACTATATTCTATAAATACATCCAGCTTCACGCTTTCAATTGTGTCTTTCAATGGTACTCACACCAGGGTATTTATTTGGCAGAGGGCTGGCCAGGATTCCAAGGAGAATATGGGGGTTAGTGGGTTAGCTGTATACAGGGTCACTGAAAGGGTAAGGTGTGAAGGGCAAGTACGAAGGCAGCAGCCCTGAAAGAAGAACACACAGTATGTGTATATGTGTCTCTGTGGGGGCAGGAAAGGAGGTCCTTGAACCAACATGGAAGATAAGAATAGAGTGTGGGGATGACAACATGAAACAATGGAAAGTCTTCTGTGTTAATTAACCAGGAGAACTGACATAATTGGTGATTTCTAACCAGCTACTTCCCCATTTCCTAAAGTTGGGTATTTACGAGGGTAAAGTCTATAGAGGGACAAAAGTCCTGCCTCCTGTTAGAAAAGATACATTACAGTCACTGAAGGGCCTTTAGGTTGAAAATGAGAACTTTCCTTTCAGTCTTCAAAAGCTATAAGATCAGGTTTCAGAGGAAAGTTTTCCCTCTCCTGGCTCTTCCAATCACAGCATAGAAATGAGTAATAGAAAAAAAGACCAAATGTGATGGAGAGAAAGACATACAGAAAAGGGAACAAAGATCAGATGCGGGCAGTGACTTCTTCAGCTGAGGTCAAATTAGAGCGCTCCAGTAGAGGGTTCGATCATCCTAACTAAATGGCACTTTTGGCAATTAAAAGTATTATTAAGGGTGAGGATGCTTCCAATCCTGGAACCCCACCAGTAATGACCAAGACACGAAAAAGTACAAGCACCAACCCAGTTTATGGGTGACTGGCACCCATTGGTTAGCATGGAGGAAGCCCTGTCCACCCATTAAAGCAAGTCCTCAAGCCCCAGTGGAGACTGCAGCAAAAGTGAAAAATAAGTTTATTTATCTGTTTAATTAAGAGCTGTTTGCCAGCCTCACAGATTCAGGTCCATCCGTCTCACTTACAACCACGTCCCAGCAAAATTAAACATAATAAATATAGGAAGACTGAAAGCAAAGGGCACATGTGAGATATATGAGCAAAGCTAGAAGTTGCATAGGGTTGCAGTTATAAGCACATCTTTCTTTTGCAAACTCCTTACCCTATAGGACTGGAGGCCAGCTGAACTCTTGGAAAAAAGGGGAATTAGATCTAGATAGACGGTTAAAAATATTCAATACTGTTCCTCATTGTTATTTATTTTAAAGGAACCCTCAGGATTTCTCCCTCTTTTTGTCTGTAGAAGGGAAGAAAGCTTCAATCAAAGGAATCTGAAGCTGGCCATTTCTGGAATGTTATACTTCAGACCTTGAAATTTCTCAGTGGCCTCCTATTGCAACCAGAAAGATTGGCTCCAGGCACAGAGAACATCTGGCCTGCCAGATATGAGTGAAACAATCAGTTGTGTCTTCCTTTTAGTTCCTTTGAAGCTTTAATTCAGGGTGCTTAGCCTTAAACCCACACAGAATAACCAGACAGGAGTAACCAAGGTTAGGGCAGGTCCTCTCACCCCCCAGTTATTTTCTAAAATTTTAATTCCATGCCAGATGCCTGCATTTTCTGATTCTAATAGCTGAATGTAGTGAAACAATTATATTAGAACTGAAATGAGGGTGGAATAACTTGGGCCTTGCTTCATGTTGTTGAAAGTCCTTGAGAAGAAATAATGAACTTACTAGCTAATTAGAAAGAAAAAATAAAATGGAAGTGACCAGATGGTTGGATCCTACATATGTCTCCCTCAGTCCCCTGTCATGTTTTAGGTTTCCGGCCATAGGGTTCTTGTTTTTTTAAAAAAAATTTATTTGAGGGTACTTTATGCTGTTTGTCACAGGTACAAAAATGGCTAGTTATAATTCTGTCAGAAGTAGAAACACTGTAGTATCTACTACTACTGTTACTACTACTACTAATGAGACTTTGCACTTTATATTTTTATAATCTTTTTAAAGAGTTTTTCATTAGTTTCTCACAATACAATAACTCTACCATGTACCAAGCACTGTGCTAAGCTCTTTTACAAATATCTCAAACATTACTTTTTTTTTTTTTGAGGTAATCAGGGTTAAGTGACATGCCCAGGGTCACACAACCAGTTAAGTGTCTGAGGCCAGAATTGAACTCAGGTCCTCCTGACACCAGGGCTCTATCCACTGTTTCACCTAGCTGCCCCTCAAACATGACTTTTTAGGGTAAGTAATATGATCCCCTTTTGTGTATAAGAAAACTGAGGCATAGGAAGGTGAAGAGACTCCCTCAGGATCATATAGGTTTCCTGACACTCAGAGCTCTTTCCTTATGCCTTATGCCAATTTTGTTACTGCTTGTGTGTCACTACTAAGCATTGTCCTTAACTGTCATT
Source organism: Potorous gilbertii (assembly GCA_028658325.1). Taxonomy (NCBI): domain Eukaryota; kingdom Metazoa; phylum Chordata; class Mammalia; order Diprotodontia; family Potoroidae; genus Potorous; species Potorous gilbertii. Next base: position 498,431,922 of record CM053770.1, read on the forward strand.
AACCCCAAACTAACTGTGTCAGGTTCATTATTCTTTACAACAGATCAGGTATTCACTAATCCAGCTACTTTTCAGTTTGCCTAGTGATTATGATCTCTTTCTTTCTCATTAAACAAGAGTTTGGGGAAAATCTGTGGGGTTGCATCATAGACAGAAATAGCAACTGTGACCAGGATTGTGTACAGTGTTGCTGCTCTTTGTCTTTGATGAACCCATCTTCCTGTGCACAAGGAATGCTGACAGTCCTTCAGGAAATGGAGTTTTTTTCTTTTTCCTTCCTTCCTTCCTTCCTTCCTTCCTTCCTTCCTTCCTTCCTTCCTTTCCTCCTTCCTCCTGCCCTCCTTCCCTCCCTCTCTTTCTTTTGCTAGCATCAAGACCACAATTTGGCTGATGAATGGAAGAGTCCTGAGTGATAAATTTGAAAAGGAAAGAACTCAGGGAAATATTGAGGGTTCACATATTTATTTATTCAGTTGTAAAGCCATTTTCAATCCCTGGCTGGATCACAAATGAAATAAGCCTAGATAGTGGATTCTCCAACATTGGTATAGTTAACAATCTTTGTTCATGCCCAGGTGGGGCTAGCATTGCAGTTATCCCTGTCTGTCAAAACTAATGTCCCTGACAGAAGTGCTGGGCATGGGGAAGTTTGGCCTATTTACTCATAACCAATGACTCCATCTAGCTGTCTGAGGCTTTAATTTTTGAGTATTGAATCTACAATTGGACAAGAGGATGAGGTTTAAAAATAATTGCTCATATTTGGCCTTTAGCACTCCTGGGATTGGTACAGACTCCTATAATTGCTTCAGTGGGGGGAAGGGGTTAGGAGAATAGGAGGTGATGAAAGTGATGAAAGCAAATAGAAATCAGAAAGAATTAAAAGCATAGAATTTAGAGTTGGAAGGGACCTTCAAAATGATCCAGTCTGACTACCTTCAATTTACAGATAAGAAAAAGAATAAGAGGACTGAGGTGATTTACCCAAGGTCACATAGAAAGTATTGGATCTAGGCTTGAAGCCTAGACTCTCTAACATCAGCATTCTTTCACACTACCACACTCCCTCTTATAGTGTCATAGAACTAGAAGATGACTTGAGAAGAGCAGGGCCTCAAGATCAAGTTTGCAGCCCTCTGCCTTCAAGCAAGTCAGCCACTTGTGACAGAGTTGTATATTTTCTTCTTGAAGATCTCCAGGGAAGACTAATTCCTCTTGTGAGTCCATTCCAGTGTTTTATCACCCTGGAAATCAAGAAATTCTTCCTTCTGCCCAACCTCAATCTTGCCCATCTTAATTTGATTTAAAAGGAGAAAGTGTGGGGACAGTTCCAAGGGAGACCTTGAGGAAGGGAGATAAATTGGATTTTATTGGCCTCACACTCAGAAGACCACAGGAGGTGGTAGGATGTCTCCCTCCTCTTTGCCTGCCCCAGAATACAAAACAGCATTCCAGAAAGTTAGCAGAAGCCCCAGCATTTGGAATACTTGACACAGAGCTGGCCTCAAAAATATCCTGAAGGGAATGGCTAAAGGGCAGATTAGATGATAATCTGGGGCCCTTTCCTTTATTATGGACTGGAAGGGGGGAAATGAGCATACAGATTTGTTTTGGAGATGGATGAATTTTACAAATCCTAAGAAAAAAGCCTCTTGGACTGGAAGCAGCATCATGGTTTCTTGCACAAATGGAAGGGGAGCCTCAATTGCCATCATGTCAAGATGTAGCTAAAAAAAGATGGATCAAGGCTCTGCCCAGCACTTAGACTTGTTTTCCTTGCCTCTTGTTTTTAAAACCAGCATTGGAATCTCTCTGGTTCTACATCTTTTTCTATTAAGTCCTTACAAAACTTTTTTTTTTAGCAACTTAGAAACTAGTATCCTTTGAATGAAGGAAAGGAAAAAAACCACATTTATTCAGCCCTTTATTATATTCTAGGCATAGTGTTAAGTGCTGAGTATATAACTTCAAAAGAAAGAGAGTTCCTGGAGGAACTTATATTATTAAGAAAACACACAAAGTGGGGTAGAAGTCTAGGAATGGTGTTTTGGTCTGGCAAGTCAGAGGAATGGTGAATGTAGCGATAGGGCAGTGAACTGATATTCCCTTTCCTTTGTCCCGGCAGAAGCACAAGAAGGAAGAGAGGACATAAGGGATACATTTGCACAATGGGGAAACAGCAATGAGCAAGGGAGGTCCTGGGCACAGAGGAGGTATAAAGGACAAATCTCAAAAGTTAAAGGAGAATCTCTGGCTAAGGAAACTTTCTGCAGTTCCAATCCTAGCATTTAGCTAGTTAACAAGAAACCTGAGTTCTTCAAAATATAGAACACAAGAGGACTAGCATTGAATTCTTCCTTACCCCTTTGTGTCCCCTAAAGCCAGAGCAATAGCTCATTAAAAGCTCATTAGGATCCTGACACAAAGTCTTAGAATGACAATGTTGCACACCACCCTGGAGAGGCGGGAGCATCAAGGTTGGGCAGCTTGAGCTAATGCTATAGACAACAGATGGGGAAAGTGGACAGAGAGGAAGCCTAGGGGAAGAGTTTCTCCAATTAACCCTTTACTGAAGGATAGGGATGCTCCAAGGATTGTACCCTCCCTTAATGGTGAGTCAAACCTGCCTGCCAGTAAGATAGATATCAAACATTAAAATTTATTATATGGGGTATATTTAGTGTTGAAATGTGGGAATGCCAAGGATCTTTTCTTAGGTTGAGAAGGCAGATCCACAAGGGAAATGTTTAGGTTGTATGTGGGGAGAGGGGAAGACTCTTAACTTGGTGTCTGTGAACTAAAAACAAAACAAAACAAAACAAACCCTGATAAATGGAAACCAACATAAATTGATTTTCCTTTTAAATCTTATAATTTTATTTTATGTTTTTAAACACATTCTGAGGTGTCCATAAGCTTCACTAAGCTACTAATTGGATCCATGACACAAAAAGTTTAAGAACCTCTAGGGACTGGTTAGAATAAGGATGGCCTGAGTAAGGCCATTTGGGACCCAAACTAATTCCACTCAACAACTCTAAATACATCAAGGTAGTTTTGCAAGTTGCTGTTTACAGGTTAAATGGATACCTTAGATTTGATTTTCTTTTAAGAAAGGCAGCTAGTTGGGGAGTACATTTAAAAAAATTAGCATCTACCTTACTCTAAACTGGCACCAAGGTCCAGTGTTGTGTGGCACTGAAAATGACTCTCCCTTTCCAAGGCATGAGGTTTCTGAGAATACACTGGCAAGGAGGTTTGGAGAAATTTGGCAGCAAGCTAGGGGCCCTGTGCTGTTGTTAGCTTTTCCCTGCTTCTCTTCCTGCTGAGGGCTGCAGCATTAGGACAAGGGGAGCCGTCTGTTCCTTTGCTTACTTCCCTGAGATGCTATGACTTTTGATTCCTGCTTGATTAATATAAAGCTGACAGAGACTGTATTTAAGGCAGCTTTAATTCTCTCAGGTCACCAAACTCAGGAGAAGCAGAGCTGCAAGGAGCCAGCTCTGCTATAGATCAAACATGGGAACCTTCAAATCATTCTGTGGCCCAATTTCTCACTGCTGCTGCCGCCTGATCTCTTGGAGGCAAAGGAGATATTGGAACTGGGCTAGGAGGGTTGACTGGATTTGGGCACCCATTGCTAAAATCTGTTTGGAAGCCTGAATTTAGAAGAGCTAGAATTAGGACTCAGTACTTCTGCATTTCAGCGCCAGGAACAGCTCCAGGCAAAGGAAAGTACCCCAGGCTTTGTGCTAGTAGTTTGCTCTGTCCCCTTTGATCCCACACCCCTTCTTCCTTCCAAGGGTACCACCATCCCCCTATTCATCTTAGCTGGAAACCTAGGTGTCATACTCAACTCCTCACTTTCCCTCCTCTTCCTCCTATCCAATTTGTCACCAAGGTCTTTGGAATTTACCTTTAGCATATTGCATAAGCCCCCATCTCTCCTCTGACACCTTGCTACAGGTCCTCATCACCTTACACCTGGGTTAGCACAACAGCCTGCTGATGGGTCTCCTTGCTTCAAGTCTCTATCCCACTTCCGGGGGCCTACTCCCACTCCAGTCTCCATTCAGATGCCAAAAGATCTTCCTAAAGCATAGGTCTGACCATGTCACCTTTCCCTCCTCAATAAATTCTAGTGGCTCCCTATCAACTCCAGAATCAAATATAAAAAAACTCTGACATTCAAAGCCCATTATAAAGCCCTTGCTTTTCCAGTCTTCCCAGCTCCCCTCCCCCAAACATACTGAATGATCCAATGACCCTAGCGTGTTTGCTGTTCCTCAAAGAAGACTGATTCTCCTGACTCTGGAGAGTCACCAGCTTTCCCCCATGCCTAGAACACTCTTTCTCCTCATCTCTGTTCACCTGGCTTCCTTCAAGTCCCTGCCAAAATTCTGCCTTCAACATGAAGCTTTTCCTAATCACCCTTAATTTTAGTACCTTCCTTCTGTTTATTATATATGTTTTTCGCCAATATATATCTTGTTTGTACCTTGTTGCTAGCATGTTGTCTTTTCCATTATGCTGTGAGCTCCTTGAAAGTAAGGACTGTCTTTTGCCTATCTCTGTATCCCCAAAGTGTTGGGCACACAGTAGATGCTTGATAAATGCTTAGTGACTTAATGGCTCCTGTCTGGTCTTGGCTTTCCCTCAGATGCTTAGTGTTCCTCTCCAGCTAGCTCTCTTCATGGCTGCTCTTCTCCTATTTATTGAAGTCTTCCCTTTTTCTCTCTGCTTCCTGGAGTAGAAGATGGTGATTCCAGGTTCCTCAAGTGAAACAAACAGCTCCCTGGATTCCCTTTCTCTGTCTTCAATGGCCTCTTGTGCCTGGGGCTCTTATGGTTCTGGCTCAGCCTAGTCCTCTCCCAATTTGTCTCATTAGCATCTCCTGAAAAGCAGGATAATTTCTCTGCTTGGCACCTGGATGTTCACTTGCTAGGGTATGCCTGCATGTTTGCCATTTCCTCTGAAGTGCCTTTTATAGACCTGGTCTGTGTTGCAATTCAGGCAGCACTACAGAGTAGCACAATGCAGAAAGATTACATTCGGAAGCCTGGTTTGTAAATTACCACCCAGCAGGAGGAGGGAGTGATGAAGTGGGAAGGCACCTCTTAACTGGAGAACCTGATGCAGAAAGTCATTCTCATTTAGGAGCAAGATCTTGCCCAATCATTCTCAGCGCTGCCACTAGCTCACCACAAATTAGGGAGAAGCATTAGCACTAGAGCTGGAGGGAACCCTAGACTCACCTTATTTTCATCTATGAGAACGATTTTATTAAGATTTCTACCACCTCTCTTAACATACTGGATTTATTTCCCTTCCAAACACACAGGTGCATGCGTACACCTGTGCACACATGCACACACACTTAAACTGACAGTCATCTATAGATTCTTAATTTATGTTACACTTTCTAAGAGAAAGATCCGGTGGTTAAAAATTAATAGCAAATTTATAGGAATTCTATATGGCTATTATAGAATTATAATGAAGTGGCTGCCACTTGGCTGTATATGTGGGTAACTGGAAATCAGAGAAGAGAGTCCTTATTTTATTGGAATTGTGTTTTTAAGAGTAAACACCATGAAAAGGGTCAGCACAGTTCCAAACTGGCCCATACTCTTCTCTGGAGGAAAATAGTGGCTGGTTCGGCATGTAGTCGAAGCCAGTTTAGCCAGAAAAATCACTTAATCTGGCACTGCAGGAAGGTGGAAAAGGACATAGATTTGGATTTGGACCAGGGACCTGAGCTAAAATCTTGAATCTGCCTCAGTTTCCTTATCTATAAAAGAAGGGGTTTGATTTTGATGAGCTTTAATGTCTCTTCTAGTTTTAGATTCTATGAACCCAAAAGGTAAGCTCTGGGCTTAGGGGCCAAGAGGAAAGTTCAGAGTAATTAATGGAATAAGTCATAGTAGAAGAAAGCATAGCAATTTTCTTTAGGAACAAATATGTTTTTGGAACAATATAAGATAGTGTAACCTTGGTTAGCTTTGCCTTGTAAGTGTAATAGCTTGGTATCATCATTACTTAACAGAAGGTACAAAAGGATTTTTAAAGAGTGGAACTTTTGTTGTTGGTTCATCCTTAGGAAAAAGAGCTAGAGTCAAACATCCAAGTAGAGCATTTTGGGAGCAAGGGGTCCAGTCCAATTCTTGAAAGTAAAGGAATATATATGTCATTTTTCTTCTTTAAAAATCAATGAGTTAACCTCTGAGGTTGGAGCCTAGATTTCAAATGGTTAAAATGAGGAAGATAAGCACCAGTCATTCTAAGGAAGAGTTAATGTTTTGCATTCTCATTTACTATTTTCTATGTTTGTAAATGTTACTTTTCCCCCTTGTAGTTAACTTCCCTCACTAAACTCAAATGTTGCTTGGGATTAAGGAAGAGGAAGATGGGAGCTAAAGTCTAAGACAAAGAAATCATCTGGAATTCAGCAATAACAATCTGTGGGAATCATAAAGAGTATTATTGTGGAAGAAATTCTGGATTTGGAGTTCAGAAGACCTCCAGTCCTATAGCTGACATTTACTAGCTGTGTGACCACAGATGACTCACTCACTTAACCTCTCCAAGTCCATTTGTAAAATGGTGATAACGGTAACTGTTGCACATACTTCATAAGGTTGTTGTGAGGTTCAAATAAGATAATGTAAACTTTGCAAACTTTAAAGTGCTATGTAAATATCAGATAAGAATGTTTGTTCTTATCTGTTAGTTCTGTAGAATTAAAAGATGTGAATCAGAAGCAGAGTCTCCCTGCATAGAGTCTTGATATAACCTAGGTCATTGTGTATTTGCTGGGTTCTGTGTGTTGCCCATCCTAGGGAATTCCTAAGATCATAAGTAGCAGCTCTAATGAAGTCTTGGAGGAATCTTCTGAATTCCTAACCTTGCCATTTCCAAAGTGGTCTATGTGGCTTTTTTGTTCATTTAACCAAGTTCCCAATAGGCTATCCCAATAGAAGCCAGTCATCACTAAGAGAGGGCAGGCTATGGATGAGATAAGGGGCATGTGTCATCCTAATCTTTGCCAGATATGTTTAAGCCAGGTTCCAGAGTTTGTGTAAAGTATTCTCAAACAGGAGCTCAGAGATTCTCAGAGAAGTAAGGTCAGGAAGTAGCTTCACACTGAACAACCAAGTGCTACTTAGGAGTACTGCTACTCCATGTCTGTCCCTTCTGTCCCCCCATTCTATCCCACTCTGTCTCCAGAAATTAACCAAACCTTAGATCCACCAAAGACAGGAGCTAACTTTGTTGTTCAGTGTGTGTGTCACCATCGAAACTGCTTTACAGAGCAGATCTTTGTGAAGATCTTGACTGGCAAGACCATTGTCCTTGAAATGGAGCCCAGTGACACCACTGAGAATGTCAAGGCAAAGATCCAGGACAAAGAAGTCATTCCTCCAGATCAGTAGAGATTGATCTTTGCCAGGAAGCAGTTGGAAGATGAGTGTACCCTGCCTGACTCCAACATCCAGAAAGAATCCCCCCTGCACTTGGTCCTGGGGGCCTGTCTAAATACCTTCAAACTTCTTTCAAGCTTTCGAGTAATTTCACTTCACTTTTCTGTCAATAAAGTTGTTGCATCCCCCACCCCCAAAGAAGTTAACCAAACTTTGCAATTGGTTCATCACATTTTAAAATAATTAAGTACATACAAGTTTTATTTGGGTCACAAATTTAGAATTGCTTCTTCCTGTATTTCAATGTGTTTCCACTTCCCAGCATTTTTATCTTCTTCTGCTTCTTCCCATCACTATGGGATTATAAGAGCAAAACTCTCTGATCGCAAAAAATGGCACTAAAAATGTCTTCATGGTCACCCAGACCAAGTAATTCCTGTTGCCACAAGAATATCACAAACCAGGGAGAAATGTTATTACTGGAACTGGAGGGAACCCCAGTCTCATTTTTCCACACTTAGACAAGAATGATTTATAAAAATTTTTCCAGGCAACAATATGCAAGAAAACAAAAAAGAATGGGAGGAAGAATTTCTTTCAATGTTTAAAAGTTTTGATTATTAGGAATTGGGGGAAAAAACAGGTAGTATTGATTGGGGAATAATATGAATGAAAGTTCACATAAGACACCACATATATAAAGAATTAAGAGAAACATAGGAAGGCATGAACGGATGCAGGGTAAAGTAAGCAGAGGCAAGAAAGCAAAATACACAATAATTACAATATAAAGAGGAAAGAACCATAAAATGAAACTGAGCCCTATGAAATTAAAAATGACCAAAGTGTTTAACCCTGGAGAAGAGTTGAAATGTACCTCCTTCCCTTTCCTGAAGAGTCAGGGTCCCATGGGCCAGACATAGCCATTGTGTAGGTTCGTTGTGATGAACTGTTTTAATTCCTCTTCACAGAATCACAGAATTTCAAAACTGGAAGGTATTTCAGCAGTCCAACCCACATACAAAAGAAACCACCACTATAACATATGCCATCCAGCCTCTGCTTGAAGACCTCTAAAGCAGGGAACCCACCATTTAAAAAATCTTTATTACAAGGGAATGCTTAATGAGGAAGAGAAAAAGAAAGATATATTTGGAATGTACATGTAATCTAAAAACAAAAGGTATCAATAAAAATTTTAATAAGTATTTATTGCCTAATATTATTTTCAATGTATTCCCAACTTTTTTAGGGAGGGACAGAGAGAGAGACAGAGCGAGAGAGAGATTATGTATGTTTGTGTGAGTGCAGAGACAGGAATATACTGGGTAGGCTAACACTCAGTGACAGAGATTAGGAATATTGACTTCCTGCTCAGAGGTTGGTTGCTGGTCTGCTAGTTGCCGAGGACATAGTGCCACCTTTGTGCCTCACTAAATGGCAGGCAAATTCTAGGGTCAGTTAACTGCAGCATATTTGCCATCCTGATCTGCAACCAGGGACAGCACCACCAGTTCCAGCAAGGACACTAGGACCCCATGCCAGGCTAGCTGAAAGAGGAAATGTCAATCTCCACAGGGTTGAACTTACTTGCATTTGGCTCCAGGGTGAGCTTATTGATTTTCCTTTCTAGTTTATAGTGAGGAAATTCTACTCTAATGTTTCAGGGCTTAGTCATAATTTTGACAATAATTTGGACAGATTGGATCTAAGATGTCCAGAGTACTTTACAGACCCATTAGCTCTGCAGGCTCCCCCAAGACAGAAGGGAAGGTAGAAATAGACTGAACCAAGTACTCCCCACACCAAGGGTGAGAAAGGGAAAGCGGAAAAGGAGAATTAACTTAGGTTACTTGCTCAGGACTGAGAAATAACCTGTGGTCTCATCATAAGATCATAGATTTAGAACTGGAAGAAACCTTAGAGGTCATCTAGTCCAGAAGTGTTAAACTCCTGGACCCCAACAAGCAATCTGTAAAACTCTATACTGGGGCTTGCACCACATTAAGATGGAATTGGGAAAAGTTTAGCAAAATAAATGAAAATACAATACAGCATAGATGATGTAACTTTGTGGTTTTCTAAGTCCTTTAGGGATTCATTTCTATTTGCCTTTGGCACCACTGGTCTAGATACTTGACAGATGAGGAGACTGAGACCAAGAGAGTTTAAGTAATTTGCCCAAAGCTACATGAGCAGGGAATGGCAGTAAAGACTTGAAGCTAGATTCTACAACTAAACGAAGTGCTTTTCCCACTTCATCATTCATTTCCTGATGCTCACACTATTTTCTCCTGTAATACTCAGTCTGCTTCCTTCTACTACACACTCTCCTTCTCAGACTCAGCTCTTACATATTGTTCTTACATATTATAATCCTTATACGTGATTGTCTTAACTTCTCTCCACAGCGCACTCCAGAAATCAGCTCCTAAGCTTGGATCAAGATTGAGATTGTTGTCTGTCCTTTTTCAAAAGGACCCATGACATTAGAGCAGACCTGCACAACATGCAGCAGGCAGGACAGAGGTTGTGTAGGTCTGCCCTAATGGAACTTCCTATAGTCAGTTTTTCTGAGGGATAGTCATTTCCTAAGGCTGCTGGAAATGCTTTGGGGGACAGTAAGCAGTGTGCAGGGCAGTACGCAGCCCACAATGTTGTGTGGGCCTGCATTAGAGGATGATGTCTTGACTTGTGTGTTTGTGCGTTGTGTGTATGTGTGTGTAAATTAGTTTTAAGTGAGGCAGAATTGTACAAAGTCATCAGCCTCCCCACTCTTTCTTTCAGAGTCATCAAAGTCCAATGGCAAGACATAAGTCAAGATGACTGGTGATGGTACAGAATGCAGTGGATGACTTTGTTGTCTTTGATGGCTGATCAAACTTTAAGTACTCCACAGCAACTTTTTTAGTCCCCTTCATGGCTGTTGGAATAAACTGTTCTCACCCACTCATTTCTCTAGAGGAAATCTTCCCATGTTTGGGGTAGATCCCACCCCAATGGGATTGGCCCCAATAGGACCAATTTCAAGGCCTGTTGGTTACCTTCAAACTGGTTTACTTCCTTTGCTGAGATGGTTTACTGGGGTGTGGCCACTGTGTCTACTATAGCTTCTTGGAGCCACAGGTGACAGGTGAGTATCAAGTAGACAACAAAGGTGGATGAGAAGCCCTCACACTAGAGGTATTTATCTTCCTTGAACAGTTCATATGTCACCACCACCCCCCCACCATTGTGAGAGGTATTCCCTGAATCCTCACATCTCATTCTCAAAACAGTTGGGAAGTGGGAATAGTCCCAGAAGAAGCTCAGTTGAGTTTATGCTTTTCTATGGCAGCTACCCCAAAGGACTGGGTTTGCCAAGTTTTTCTGATCCAATGAACAATTCAACAAGCATTGTAACCACCCGTCTTACCCATTAGGCCAGGTTTTTCTTTTCTTTCACTCTTCCTAATATCTCTAGGTACTGGAGAAGAGCAGGAAGATTAAAAATAAATTTCTAGGGCATTTTTAGCTAAAGAAAGTTGTCTAAAGTTATTCTGTTTCACTCAGAGAGGGGTATTTGGGAGAGAGTAGGTATGTTTTATAATTTATGAGAATCATACCAAACATCTTGAATTTGCAAGAAAGTTCTGTTTGATTAGGTACCCTTCTTTATTGTATACCTACCATCCGTAAGGCACTGGGTTAGGGGGTGGGCATATGATGGCAAAAAACCAAACAGCAACCCCCAAACCCCAACCAAAACCAGTCTTTGTCCTCAAGGAGCTTGGTGCAGGGGATGCAACATGTAAACAAATAAGTACAGATGGTTCTTGCTTTACATAAATTCACCTTATGAAAATTCAACTTTACATAAAGAATTCTGAAGGAAATTTGCAACCCGTAAAAGTACCTATCTTAACTTTCTTGTACAGTACTGTGCTCTCTCTCAGCTCCTACTCCTTGGCTCCATGGCCTCCCCTGTCTTCAAGAAAAATGCAAAAAAACCAAACCCAAACTCCATCCCCCAAGTGAAAGTAGAACAGATATGCGGAAAGAGTGCCACCCCCACCAAATAGGGACTTGGCTAGAAACCTCTGGTGCAGCTTCACTTGCCTGCCCCTACCAGTTGCTGGTCCTTTCTTGTCCTCCTGTCTTGTCCTGTCTATGTCAACATCTGCCCCTTATGCGTGTATCTTCTGTTTTTCTTCTCTGGTGTGGCCAGGTGCACCACACGTACTTGAACCATCTGCTCCCAAGTCCTCCATGGGCTTGTAGGAGTCCCCTTCTTGCCTCCCCTGTCCCTTCTAGACATCCAGGGCAAATTTACCTTTTTTAGAGGTCTACTGTTTAGTCCACTTACTAAATTGAGAACTTTCTGTCTATTTATCATAATCTGAAGAAAGAGAAATGACTAACAACTACAGAGTAGAAGAAAGGCTTCCAGGAGGAAGTAAGCTAAGAACTCCAAGGCAGTGATGAGAAAGGAGCATTTTCCAGGTGTTGGACAGCCTGGGGAAAAGCATGGGAATGGGAAATGAGCTGCTAAATTCACCAGTAAAAAAACAAAAAAGTTTTGAGCAGTCCTTAGTACAACAAGTACAGTTAGTTCTCAGTTATCCATGCAAATGCAGAGGAGCAGTAGCAGAAATGAGTGGGTGGGGCTGGCCTTAAAGGGGGTGTTGGGCAGGGTTTCACATTTAACCCACAGATTAGACACAAAACAGATTATCAGCAATTCACAATGCGAAGCTGACTGAAGGAAACCTTCCTGGTAGTTCTCTTGGGAGAACGAAGGCTAACTTCAGACAACCTCCAACAAGCACTAGGCAGCTCCACTTAGCAGCTGCTTTTCCCTGAGAGTAATAGCGGGAATCCAAAAGAAGGGAAGTATCCTAGTGCAGCTGAGCTAAGAGGCTACAGACTCTGCTAGGAGGGGCAGAGACTCAGGGGAGCCTGCACTGGAGGCCCAGGCTGGCTTCTATGCGCTGTGATTTATCCCCCTGCAGAGACTGCAAGGCAGAGCTGAGATGCAATTCTGTTTGCCAAGCATAACCCTTTTCTCATAGCTACTTTGCTTCTCCCTCCAAACCCCTCCCCCAACATTTCTATATGCTTTAAAAAGAGGTTTGTATCCCGGAACAAAGCAGAAACTAGATAATGTTTACCACAAGCAACCTGAACAGGAGCAGGCTGTTTTCCCTCTTGGATTTTTGGGCTAGGTGGCCCCATGGATGGCAATGTGTAGGAAAAGGTGACATTTGCAGCTCTTTCCAGTCCCGCTCTTTGCTAGGCCTCTCCCAGAAAGTCCTGACATACCCTGAAAACTCAAATATCTGCAGTAACAGAAGGAAGCATTAGTACAGATTACCCCAAAGAGATGACAGTTATAAATAACAAGAATAAAATAACTTGTAAAAAGGCTTTGGAGAAATATGAGTTTAAAAAGCATGGTGAATGATTTTAGTTTTCAATATCACGTGCTGAGCAATGATGATGGAGAGAAGAGTGTTGAGTGGAAGAGGGAAATCAGCCTGGGAGTGCTACAGCAGCATACACAGTAAGGTGGCTTTATGCCTCTCACTGGCTGGAACAAGCTGGAGTTTGGCCTTGTGCAGCGGGGAGACTGGTCCTCCTCTAGGTCCTTCCTTAGTAATGAGCTACTTATATGTAAGATTTCTAGGCTGCCTTAAAACCTGCCCTTCCTCTGAAGTTCCTTCTGATCTATTTGCTGATACCTCTTAAGACTTCAGATACCCAGTTAAAATGCAAATGCCTGTGGAAAAGGTAAAGCAGAATGTTTGATTTTAGCTGATCTAGAGAGTAGGAATTGATGGGGGATATAAGGGAAAACATTAAGAAGAGAAAAGAATAAACAGGCTCTGGGTCAAGAAAAGGTAAGTAAAAGTTTGAATGGAGTGAGAGAAGTTGTGTCAGAGGGCATCTTGGGAATGCTAGGAAACGCTCTGTGGGTTTCCATAAGGTTCTTTCTCAACTTCTCTTTTTATACTATGACCCCTTTCTTGGTAAAACTCATGGCTCTTCTGGATTCTATAAATATGACTCCCAAATCTGCATATCTAGAATGCCTTATCTCTAGAGTGTCAGACCTGAATCACAAGCTTCCTGCTGGATATCTCCACCTGGATATCTCCTTGGCATCTCCAACTCTCAAAATCAGAGTGTGTAGACCCCAAGGTCAAGAACTAGAATGAACTGTGAGGTGAACCATACCTGGGTTCTAGTCTTTCTTCATTCACTAACCATGATCTTAGTGGGCAGCTCCGTGGTGCAGTGGATAGAGCACCAGTGCAGGAGGACCTGAGTTCAAATCTCACCTCAGACACTTGACACTCATTAGTTGTGTGACCTTGGGCAAGTCACTTAACCCCAATTGCCTCATCCTGGGTCATCTTCAGTCATCCTGATAATATCTGGTCACTGGATTCAGATGGCTCTGGAGGAGAAGTAAGGCTGGTGACCTGCACAGCTCTCCCTTACTCAAGACAAAGTCAAGTGCAAGTCATGTGCTCATTTATCTGATGGCATGGTCTTCTTCAGCAATGAAGGACGAACACAACTGTGATCTTATGTGCTCATTGTGCTTTTGACAAAGTCACTTAAGTTCCTTGTGAAATGGGAATGATAATAACTGTTCAATCGATCTCCAAACATTCTTATGAGAATCAAATGAAGCAACGGCTACAAGAACATTTTGGAAACTCTAAAATGCTATACAAAATGTAAAGATTCTTCTTTTTAGTACACCTAGTGCAACACTCCATAAAAGTCCCCCTTCAATGCATCATCATGAGATGGAAATGATTTTGGGTTCTCAAAAGAGTGGAGTGCAAGCTCTGGCATGGTCACCTATCTGGAAAGGCTTCAGGTGTAATATTGCCAATAGACTGTTTGCTTTCTGAGGAGCAACCTAACTAATCACTCAAAGGCTCATCACCAATAGCTTGGTTGTAGGTGAAAAATTTATTGGCCAGGAGACTCATGAAACAAATACAAAATGATGTCATCATTAAAGACCTCAGCACGAGAAGCCCTATGTGACCTTCTAATGCTACAGTGACGGTGGCAGAGTGACAGAAAAGGAGGCAGAGAGTACTTAGAATCATATTGTTTTAAGACTGTCTGTAAATTTAAATGTTGGTCCTTTGTGAAATATTTTTCCAGTCACCAAGTTTATCAGGAACTGAATAACCTCAATTGTCACTATAAATGAAACCAGAAGAGAGGTGAATAAAAGATTTGGTAGAATTGGTTTCATCATGTGTCCAAAGGCCACAGGGAACATAATTTCAGAGGATACCGATCACCCTATCTTGTGGGACTGATGCAGCAAACCAAAAACACCAGCACAAAGATAAATACAGCTTAGGAACCAACTAGCATAATTGTAGAAAGTAAAGAGGCAGATAAATTATGTTAAGAACCTGACAAGATTTCTTCAAACCAAATTAATAGTCTTTACACCACTCCCAACTTTTCAGAAATAGAAAGGGGGCACTTAAGAAAATTAAGCTGGAAACAAAAAGATGACCAAGAAGACAAACCTTTTGCCAGAAATTACCTTCTTTCCTCTTTAGGAGAATGATCTGTGCAATATTCTCAAGTATCCTTGAGAAAAACCAAGCTTTAAGGTTTTTCTTCCAAAAGAGTGCCTCCTTTATACATATTAAGATCATCCAACATTCTCTGAATGGTGTAACTACAGAGATTTTTTTAAAAAATATTGTTCTGATTTTTTCTTTCCTTTGGTGGGAAACAGTGGTGGTGGGGAGGGGGACAGGATCTATTATTTAATTGGCACAGAAAGCTCTAAATGTCTTCTGCCAAAATATATCAGCAACTTGTCTGTAACTTACAGTCTTAAAAGTCTTACATAGTTGCCTGAGGGGCATGGAGAGGTTAAGTGTCTTACACCATAGATCACAAGATTGCAGTTTCATAGACAGAGCTAGGATGGTCGTCAGAGGAGATATAAAGGGCAGAGTTAAGTTTCGAACCATGGTCATCTTCTTGAGGGCAAGATTCTCCCCCTTACCCCACCTCCCCCCCGCACTGGTTTTGCATCTGTGGCAATTAGACCTGTGCCTGATACATTTGTATTGTTTAGTCAGTTTCAGTTGTGTTGGACTCTTTGTGACACCTTATAAATACTTAATAAATACTTGATTGATTCATTGATTCTCATGACCCTAAAAGGCAGGAGGTGAATCTAAGTTTTCCTTATTACAAGACTTTTCCTCCATCGACTACACTAGAGATATCAAAATGCAGCCCATAAACCTGAGTACTCCAGAACCAGGTTAAAATGTAATTGGGAAATATTTAACACAATAAATAAAAACACAATAAATGTAGTTAATATTGCATTTTAAAAGTAAGATGATATGCAACTTGCAGTGATCCTTATGTATGACTTAGTTTTTATTTGAGTTTGATGTTACTGAACCACACTATAATGCCTCTTAATTCTTTGATTATCAATATCAAATGAGTCATAAACAGGTAGATGTGTAACTTCCAGAGGTGTTCATTACCATAGTGAAAGATGACGAGTCTAAATGAAAAAAAAATGTATCTCAAGATGGTGAGGTTCTCCTCCTGTTCCTGTTTACAAGTGATACTGTGCTGATTGCATCAAGCCCTAGAGCATTATTAATAGTTCCTTAGTGTGATGTATGACTACTCAAGAGAGAACAACTGTGTAATCTATACAGGAAAAACCAAGTGGATGAAGGGTGAATATTGACCAGATTATGGCAAGTAGTTCTATGGGCAACTGAACGAATTAGTCTGTAAGTAAATATAAGTCAGACAGGTGCTTCCAATGGTCAATGAACTAAGACCGCAATTGAATAGGTGAAAGAAAATGGGCTCGCTGGAAACCACACAGTACTTTCAATGATCCCAAGCTATTCACCGATGTAAAAGCCTTTCTTTTCAATAGCAATATTCTCTATTGGTAATATTCAATTTCTTATTGGATGTTCAAATAAACAAAGTTGCAGATGACATAAAAAAAGGACAACGGAGAGAGGTATGGTAGATGGTTATATAGTGAGAGTAAAGGATAAGAGATGTTTAAACCAAGTGCCCTATGGCTACTCATGAAATGTTAAATTCTTAGGGGAAGGTAATTACTGTACTTACTATTATACCTTCTAGTTATATCTTCTACTTATTATTATATCTTCTTTGAAAACAGCAACTCAAAAGATACAATTTCATTTCATGGGAATGGGATTTCCAGTGGGACATTGGTTGGATTTGAAGTCATTATCCTAGCTTTCTCCTCTACTATACTGTAAGGTTCTTGGGGGCAGGAATATAATAAATCTAAACTTTGAATCTCCCCTAGTGCCTAGTTCAGTGCTCTGTATATGGAGGCACTTAGAGTACCGACTCTGGAGTTAGAGAACAAGGACTCTAAACCCTCCTCTGATACTATCTTCACGACCTCTTTGGGACTCAGTTTCCATATCCGTAAAATAAATTGTTTGGATTAGATTGCTTTTGAGCTCCCTTCCAGTTCTAGACCCATAATCCCATGAATGTTGTATGTATGTATGTATGTGCATAGAGATGTATATGTATGTATGCATTTTTTTTACCTGTATTGCTGAGCAAATCATCTGTCCTCTTATTAGCATATGCCACTCCCCATCCTTACCTGAACCAAGCATTCACTTTGAAAAAGCAGATATTAGGAAAAGAGAAAACTTTAAAGACAGAAGCAAAGAGGGCTATAGGATATCTTTAGTACAGAGATGAATGGAGACTTGAGAAGCACTTAAGTCAAGACATCATAATGCAGGAGAGTGTGAACTGTACTGACAATGAGAAACTGCATTCTAGGCTCAGCTGTCATTACTTTAGCTGCATAACTTTGGGCAAGTACCTTCCCCTTTCTGGGGTAGCTTCCTTCATTATAAAAGCAGGGTTACACTATAAGTTCTCTGAGATAATTTAAGGTCCCTGAGATAATTTCTAACTCTAGAATGCCATGGTTTTGTGATTCTACGTAATGAGACAATGGAAAGGGTTTCTCTGGGTGACAGTTACCAGAGGGGGGAATGTACTTTGCCTCCATGCCATCTGGCTCCATTTTGGTGCCAGGGAGAAAGGTATACAGAGGGATGCTGGGACAGTCACAGCCTGTGAGAGTGTGTGGAGCACAACTGTGGGAAGACAGCAATGCCAAGCCTTTGATGCTAATAGCAGAGCCTCACATATCATCATCATCCTCATAACAAAGGGACTTTGCACAGATAACAGACCTTTCCTCTGAAAAATTTCCAAGCTGACCTTGATGATAGGCTTGGAATCTCTGGGGTGCTATCTGACCAAAAGACGAGTTACTGATGTTCCTCTTTCCCTGACCACTCTGGGGAGGCAGAAGTTCAGATAGAAGATGCTGCCATAGGCAAAAAGCACTCTCTGTCCTAGATGCTTTGGAACTTCAGTGGCTTAAAAAGTGGGGGGCTGGATCAGATGCTCTCTCTGTGTCCTCTCTAACATAATGTATCTATTCCTTATTTCATTATTCTTGGCACTGTCACCTTCTTTTATCCTTCATTCCCATCTGTCATGCCTTTCTACCCAACCTGCTTCATTTCCCAAGACCCTTCTTTCTCTCCACCAGCATCTTTCCTCATGCTTGCTCGCTCTACCTTCTCTACCCCAAACTCAATCTTTAATGAGACACTGCAGACTTTATGCAGCAAGGCAGTATAATGGAAAGGGCTCTGGTCCTGGAGTTGGATGAGATTTACGTTAAAATTCTAGCTATAACACTTAATAGTTATGCGGAAACAAAAAACTCACCTCACCTCTTCAGTTTCCTCTTTTGTAAAATGGGAATATATAAGCTACCAACCTCATGGCGTTGTTGTGACAAAAACACTTTGTAATCTTAATGTGCTATCATAGAGACAGATTATTATTTTTATAAAGCTACCTTAAGTTTTAAGGTGGAGCAGCTGCACAAGAGAGACCTTAGTGTACGTGGAGTTATATATATATGTATACACACCCAGAATGTAGCCTCCCACCTGCTCAGCTGGGTTCGTTCCTCTCTGGCCTCAACTCCGAATGGATTCCCTCTATACCACTTGGAAGTAAAAGACTAAAAGGGGAGGAGACAACCCAGTCAAACCACAAGACGCCTCAAAGCAGTGAAATCTAGGCAGGGAATTCTAGACTGTTAAATAGTAGGAGTGAATAATAGCTGGTTTTTTACGTAGTACTTCAAAGTTTGTAAAATACTTGTAAATAGTATCTGATTTAATCCTCACAGTAACCCTGGGAGGTAGGTGCTTTTATGATCCACATTTTACAAATGATGAACCTCAGGCAGACAGAGATTAAGCCACTTACCCTGGGTCATACCGCTAGCAAGTGCCTGAGGCTGACTTCGAATTCAGGTCTTTCTGATTCCATGGCCAGAACACTAGCCCACTACACCTTAATTAGGCTTGGTTTCTGGTTTCCTAGTGTCACACTATTAACGTACGTGCAGGCTGGCTCTTGTGTATTCTCTCCCTTAAATCCATGGGTCTGAGAACTTGATATTTTCTTAAGTTGTGATAAATGAATTTTAATATAATTGGTTTCCTTTGCAATCCTATGTAGTTTATTTTATGAATTTAAAATAATTCTTCTGAGGAGAATTATATAGACTTCCCAAGACTGCCAAAGGGGTCCATGACACAAAGATGGTTAAGAACCCCAGCTCATACCTCCTTCTCTGCATTTCCCCACACACATTTCCTTTCCTTCCCACCTACCGGCTTCTTGTGGGGGCCTAGAGAGAGCCCCAGGAAGTGCCTGCGGCAGACTTAGGGAAACTCAACAAAAAGTTGCTTCTAACTTTCACTACTGCTCTATTTGCCATTCCTCTACAGCAGCACACACCCCAAATGCTCAGCTTCAAATACCTTTCAAAAGCAGTGCTCTTTTTCTTGCTCCTGTTCCTACTTCTGCTCCTCCTACCTGATTCATTCAGAGCTGTCACAATCTCAGGTTGGTGACATCCATATCTGTAACATCAGCAATCATTGCCATGGAGAGTACCCTCAGTCCCCTGAGACACTAGGGAAGGAAAAGATAAAGCTCCCTGGACTGGAAGAATGTAGAGGGGAGGTGAAGGAGTCAGAGCATTTGGTCTGGGATCATGGAAGGGTTTTGGGTAACAAGACCCTTGAATAATGTTGGTTGTTGAAGGGAGGATGTGAATCCTCACTCTTATCTCCTGGAAGTAATTCATGTCCTGAGATGGTGACACCCTAGGAAAAAGCTCTGATGGGTCTTAAGTTAGTTAAGGCACTGGGTATTCTGTCTGACGCTCTATGAGCTCTGGCCAACATGAAATGGTAAAGCAATAACTCATATGTAGTGCTTTTGGTTTATAAGATTAATTCCTCTTAATTACTTCGGGAACTAGGAAATATTACTATCTTTATTTTACAAAGGAGAAAAACTGAAATTCAGGGAGATGGAGTAATTTGCTCTTGGTCACATCACTAAGCAAATGTAACCATGAGAAATGATGGTATTTAGGCATGATCCAGGCACAATTGCCCCTTATTCAACTATCTGATTTCTCATTCAGCTCAGTAAAAGTTCTCTTTATCTATTCTAGGAGGATGGACCCACTAATAGATCAGCTGAGATTTTCCCTAAGTTTTCCACTAAATGAGGAGACAGGATCCTATTAACTTGGGTGGGATGTGAGTCCATTAAGCAGAAAGACATTCATAAAAGTATAGATCATCAGAGGTAGGTGAATGTAGTAACAGCAACATCCTAAGAAACTTTTCTTCTTTACTGCAAACTAGTAGATAGTTTTTCCCAATAGAATTTTTCCTCAAGGTTTGATTGGTTCAGAGAACTAAAAACTAGGATGATTGACATTACTTCCTAGTTATCTGAGTATAAAACAACCATGAAGAACTGTAACCTTATTTAGAGGCTTAGCTGGAAGACTAAGATGAGCAACTGAGGCAGACAAAATTCCCTCAGCTAAATCAACCTGTAGTGTTCTAAAAGCAGATCCTTGTTGAATAGCCTTTCCCTGCTATGGCTAAGTCCATTTGTGAACTATTGAACGACCTATGGGTGTCTTGTTCCTTCCGAATACTGATCCTAACCCTCCAGGATGCTGGCCTAAATCAGGCCCAGCCCAAAACAACTTATTGGGGCAACCTGGGAATTTTGGCAAATGACTTTTTTCTCCTTTATTTGGTCAGTGTTGTGTAATGGAAAGAGCACTGGATTTGGAATCAGAAATCGTATGTTTGAATTCTCTACATGCCACCTGGGTGACTTGGGGTGTATCATTTTGTCTTTCTGGGCCTTGTTTTCTTTCTGAGACTTCACTAAATTATTTCTAAGTTTCCTTCTATGTTTAAATCTTATGATGTTATGAACTCCTCTATTCACTTTCTACTCTTTGACATCTTCCTCCCTAACCCTATCTTCTTTCAATCTGTCTCCCAGACGCCTTTGCTCTGTTGACTACTTTTTATCTGAGATAAATATTCCTTTAGTCTAAACCTCATCAGGGTTCTCAAACTCGGCCAATGGGAGATTTGCGTATGTTAGCAATTGCCTAATAAACCCCCAATACCCTCTGCTTTATTTGTATCTCTGCTTATCCATACTCTTCTTCTGACTAGACCAGACTTTCTCTGAGCTGAGTTGACAAGCTGAAGGATGATTCTGGATAATCTGTATCTGGGAATTTCCTGAGATTCTTCCTTGACCACTTGTCAGCAGTGTCTTTGTTTCATTCCCTTCCTATTCACTGCTATGGAGAAAACCTTACTTTCAATAACTGAGGAAATGCTCCCTCCAACCTCTGCTCTTATAATTGTAACCCAGTAGATGCAAATAGAGTTGACATATAGTCTGGTGGGCATGCTTTTCAGTTGTCTGAACCTGCCTAGTTGCTCTTGGGGCAAGATATAGGCAAAGAGCCAACAATTACCATTTCTTCTGGGCAGCTAGATAATCTCTGTCATATACAGGGACACAGAACATCATTGCCTTCTGGAAGAACGTTATGTTAGTCTATTTAGAGCCATAACTAGGAATTAGAGTACCTGGTTCAAGTTCATTAGAGGGAGGTAGTAGGAGGTAGAGAGTTAGGGGCTATGGTGCTGAGGATAGTATGAACATGGGCATGTCAGTGGGAGAGGCAGAGACCCATCCTCCAGACAGTCTGGGCCTCAGCCACCTGAGACTTGCAGTGAAAGATCAACACAAGCAGAGACGTTTTGTGGTGATAGAACCTTAGGAGTAGTGAGGGCTAGGGGGAGACTGGGAGGTAAGACACAGGGACAACAGAATCTGGGAAGAGGAAGGACAAGTTCCACTCACCATGCAAGTTATAGCTCTCAGACCTTGGAATACTACAACAGTAAGGGCTAGATTTCAGAGATCCTTTACCTCAAGTATGTGAACTTAAAAATATTTGACAACTGTATTTTCACATAATACTTTCCTTTTGTAATGCCTTTTTATTTCATGCATTTAAAGACATTGTTTTGAGAAGGGTTCCAAAGCCTTCACCCTTGCTCAAAAGCTTGCTCAAAGATTGCCCCAAAGGTTCATAACACAAAAAACGTTTTGCTAAGAACCTCAGGGTTAAAAGGGCAATTCTTTCTGATAAGGATTTCCAGTCAATGATCAGCTTTTCCTTATGGCAATTTCTACTTCAAAAGTATCCTATTAGTTCACAACCAGGTATTCAGCGATGTAGTTCTATTAAATGTGCTTGTTCTTTTCTTTATAACCCTCCTGCCTCTCCAATTTCATTAATATTTAAATCAGGGAATTTTGCAGTCAGTTTTCTAACCAACTGAAAGAAGAGAGAAGGAAGTGGAAAACAAGAGGGAAAATGAAGATGAGTGGGAGGGAAGGGCATTGGGGGGTGGTGGAAGAAAGAGAACCAAGGAGGAAGATCTGAGTCCCCAAGAGGGAATAAAGGCAGCCTCTAACTTTATTCTACTTGAAATCTGGGATTTAGAAAACTAGAATCAATCATCGCTGAGTTGAGAATCTCCATGTGACATTATCCTTGGCTAAGAAGGAAAAGCAGAGAATGGCATGCCAATAAAAAATTATGCTAGGAAATAACTTGTGGATTGGGAAATTTGGTGCAGAAGATCCCAAAGCACCTTAACAGACTTTTACCAACAGGACACAGATCACTGGAGTAGACTGGGAAAAGCAACTGCTGGCTACAGACACACAGTGGGTGGAAGAACATTTGCAGCTAGTATTTATTACAGAAATATTGTCATCCTTTGTGCTCTTGTTGACACTTTTAGTGGGCATTACAAGAAGAAATTCAACAAATACAAGTGCCTACTGTATACAGGGTTTTATGCCAAGTTCTGGAGATGAAAAATGGTATAGCCCTGGCCCTCAAGGAAATTACATTTTATTGGAGGTGGGGTTGATAGAACATATCCCTCCACTCCCACCTCCATCCCAGACTTTTATCCAAAGATAGGAAAAGCAACTGGGATGGAAGCCTGTAGAATAGGGCCACTTGGGGTTGTGATAAGTGGAGGAAATGCCTTTTTATCTCTCCTTGAACTACCTTGGGGGGCAAGGGGAGGGAGAGAGAGGAAGAGAATGGGAGAGAGAGAAAGAGAGAGAGAGAGAGAGAGAGA
Organism: Potorous gilbertii; assembly: GCA_028658325.1. NCBI lineage: Eukaryota > Metazoa > Chordata > Mammalia > Diprotodontia > Potoroidae > Potorous > Potorous gilbertii. Next base: position 498,455,023 of record CM053770.1, read on the forward strand.
GCGAGAGAGCGCACAGTTGGAAAGGGGACAGTCAAGAGAATCTTAGCTTCACATTGGGTATTCCCATAGGAGGAAATGAGGCAGTGTGGTATAACTGAAAAGGCCACTGAATTTGGAGTAGATTTATATCCATTTTGGACTTGTATTTTAAATCTCAGTAAGGCCACTTAGAGTCTTTAGTGGCTTACACAAATCATTTCACTTCTCTTAGTTTTCTCATCCATAAAATAAAGGGACTGGACCAGATGATCTTTTAGTGCCTCTCAGTTCTAGATCCCATGAACTTACATGCTCAGGGATGTGTAGAACCATTTGCACTTTGAGAACCTTTCCACTGAAGGAAGGGCAAATGTGGGAAAAGCAATTGTATTCCTAATACATCTGCCTTGTTTCCTGGGAAATTCCCCAGCCGGCTCAGAGTCACTTATTCTTTCCCTTGATTCACACTGCTCTACCTCCAGGGACTAGCCTCCTATATAGGACTGCCTCAGGATTCCTAGCTCATGTACAGAGGTGAGCAGATGATAGGACTTTGTCAGGAAGGGCCTGTCTCTTGACAGAAGGTGGCCCAGTGAGAACAGGTCCTCTCACATGCTAGGTGTCTTTAAGTAGGGTCTGCTTTAAAGCAGACCCATGGAAGAGCTGGGTAGGATGGATCTGGAGCTGGCTGGAAGCTCATTTCAGCAGTTTCTACAGCTCCAAAGGTCTGACCTCGGCTAAACTGAACCTTCGCAACATCTCCTTTGCTCATCCTTCTGCACCCTGAGCTGGACAGTTCTCCTAAATCTGCTGCTGACAGCTCACAGCCAGGAGGAAAACAAATGAAAGTGCCCTTAATCCTTTTCTTTCCGTAATTAAGTTTTAAAAATCACAATCAGCTGAACCCTGGTTTCAGCAGAGCTAAAGAAGCTGGCCCCAGGGAATACCATTGCAGAGCAACCACAGAGAGAAGCTGGGCAAAGGGCATCTTTCCTCACATACCATTCTCTTCACCTTGAAACACAGCAAACAGTGCACAGACTTTTTTTCTCTTAACCACTTGCCAAGTACTGTCCGAAATCATAGGATCATCCATATAGGGATGAAATGAATCTCTGAGGTCATAGAGTCCAGCTTCCTCAATTCACAGTTGAGGAAACTGAGGCCCAAGAGAGGCTAAGTGATTTGCCCAAGAACACATAGCAGGAGGATCAGGATTTGAGGCTAGGCCCTTTCATTAAAAACCCATCACTCTTTCCATTGCACCAGACATGTTACCCAAGACCTACAGAGCTCTAGTACTCTCATCTTCCCTTCCAAAAGAGTCCTGCTGCAATGAGGCAACGGCCCAGCACCATACAGTTAGTTAGGGGCAGAGCGAAGGCTTCTGGGTACCCTACAGATCTCTTGGTTCTCACTGTCCACTCTACCATGCAGCTCTTTTCAAACATGTACGTATTTTAAAAATCAGAATAATTGACATGTATTTAGCCTTTTAAGATTTGCAGACCACTTTTCATCCATTATCCACCTCATCTGATCCCCACAACAACCTTGGATTGTTACACTCATGTTACAGATGAGAAACCTGAAATTAATGATTGAAAACTAAATGACTTCCTCAAGGTCTTTTAGCTAATAAATATCAGAGGTGAGATTTGATCCTATATCTTTCTTACTTTATCTGCTACGCTAGATTGCTGCGAAACAAAACAAAACAAACACAATTAGACAAAGCCCAAATTACAACCTTAGAGTTCATATATGCTCCATATATGGGAGATATTACTTGCAAAGGTTGCTAAGCTGTTTTAGTTATGTCTGACTCTTCATGACCCCATTTGGGGTTTTCTTGGTGAAGAGACTGGAGTAGTTTGCCATTTTCTTCTCCAGCTCATTTTACAGATGAAACACTTGAGGTAAACAGGGTGAAGTGACTTGCCCAAGGTCACCCAGCAACTAGGTGTCTAAGGCTAGATTTGAATTCAGGAAGATGAGCCTTCCTGACTCTAGGACAGGCACTCTATCCACTGTGCCACCTTTTTTGCCCCAGGGATATTCCTATACCTTAAAAAATGTATACGTGTTTGAGAAGAGCTGTATGGTATTCTGTTTCATAGGACTAGTTCCGCTACTAACTAGGTGTTGTCTGTAGTCATGTCCATATCAGGCAAACTCTTCTCATGGGTTTGACCCTTGTCTAAGCACAGCCTGAGAGGTATTTCATTCAGGTCTAGTATTCTGTCTAGTACAACTAGCCTACTGTAATGACACAGCAAGACACACCAAGGATTCTAGTTTGAAGAAGATAAAATTGTTATTCTCTTTTAAAGACACAGAACTCTGCCTTCAGTCAAACCTACTTAGAATCTGCCTGGAAAAGACTCCTATAGAAATCCTAACACACACATACACACATGCGCGCGCATCTATCTCAACACCCCCCCAAAAATACCAGAATAGGAAGGGAGAAATAAATGCTATGATGACTCCTAGAACCCTGGCTCTAGAACCAAGTGTCCATTCGAATCTGTCTCTGCTGCTGCCTTGGATAAGTTACTTGAACTCTCCAGGTCTCCATTTCCTCATCTATCCAATAGAATTAATGGTAGCATAGTAACGGATAGAGTGCTAAACTTGGTAGTCAAGAAGACCTGGGTTTGAATCTAGTGATCAACACTTAACTAGCAGTCTGACCAGAAACAGATGTCTTCCCTTCTCTGAGTCTCAGTTTTCTCATTTGCACGATGGAGGAATAATACCTGCAGAATCTACTTGATAGGATTGTTGAGAAGCTCCAATAGGATGATGTGGGTCAGTTGCTTTATGAATCATAAAAGTGCTATATCATGTCTGCTATTGCTCTCTTAGGCTTCATTCCTAGTTTCCTTAAGGTACTTGAGGTACCTTCCTTAAGGTACAGAATCTAATACCATTCAGGACCTTAGGACCTGCACATTTGTTATGCTCTGTCTGATTTAACAATTTAGATTCTCTTTTGGCACCAACTTCATTGGCTTAGGATTTGGTTGCTCACCATCTTTTTCCAGTTTTTCTCCATCTCTGCACAAGAAGAAGGGTTCCATTTAGGAAGTCATTTTTCCGCTTTCTCCCTCCCTTCCACCAAATCTCTAGTACTCCCTTTTCTCTTTAGTTGCTATTGCTTCATCTCCCTCATTTCAGATGCCTCTTGTCACCCTATTCTGTTGCTCATGCCAATTACTTTTGCCTTGGTAGTTATTGGAGACTAGGTTCTTCCTCTTAACTGCCTCCCCTAGAGAATTTAACTTTCATATGAATTAGTTTTGTTTTTTTTTATCAGATTTCCCCTAGATTGAAGTATTAGGTTCCAGAGAATCTTGCACTTTGCATAAGAGAATATTGGAACCCCAGTCCATTCAAAAACTTTTCTATTACTCCTAATATGTGAATATATGAAAGATCTGTGATTTTTTGACCATGGAAAACTCTTTCCTGCAGCATATAATAACCATCTATTATTTAATAAGTAAGTCCCTCAGAATTAGGTTGCCCAGGATCACATATGCATCATGAGATTTGAACTCATGTTTCCCTGACATGTAGCTAAAGTTCAGCATTCTATCTATTACAAGCTGCTTATCATTCTTATCAACCCCACCACCATCAAAACAATAATATTAATAAATAATTGAGAATTCCGCTACTAATATTCTATGCTGTTCATGGAGGCTAATCCAGAGGAACATAAGCACTGGAAGATCTTATCATACTGAAGACTAAAGATGGATTTGATGAGTGATGATATATCTATCACCTGAGCACTATTGAGATAAACTGTGGTGGAGGTTTATCATCAGACTGACCACAAGAAGATGAAATTTGGAATCAAAAAGCAACTCTCCTACTCTATCTACTAAGTCTGGAACATAATGTGATTTCTGTGTGAAGGGTGTATCCACACTGAGGAAATGACAGATCTTTGAAATATTTATTTGATCTTTCAAGACTGACATATCAACTTTTAGGTTTTTTAAGTACTTTATGTATATTATCTTATTTTAATTTTACAACAATGTGATAGTATAACAAATCTCTAACCATTATAAGTATTATTTTCTTCATTTTATATATCAGGAAAGAGGTTCAAGAGATGCATGAGATTTGCATATAGTCATGCAGAGAGATGTTAATGTAGCTGTCTCCTGACTCCAAGACTAAGTTCTTTCCGTCATCCTATACAGTCAAGCACAAAACTGACTTTATCCCTCAGAATCATGGGTGCTTTGATTTAATTCAAGAAGCCCAAAAGAATGAAACAGAGGGTGGTGTTTCTGTGAAACAGTGAGGAAACATGGTAGACCCAGAACTAGAACCCAGGAACTCTACTCTTCTCTCACTTGCTCAATCTCCAATTCTACTCATTTTATAGCAATTACAGCTTTGCGCAAAAATTTTTAAATTTATGGAATCTTCCTAATATCACATTTTCTCTAGAGAAACTATGAAGGGGGTGGGTGAGATCCATTACAGTGCTGCTTCTCCATGTCCTCTCCTACCTACTGAAAGGGAAGACATTAGAGGAACCTGGAATCACTTGGATCACAGCTATACTAAAGTATATCAGGCTTTCTTCTTTGAATAATATTTATAATTATTTTAATCTGCTTTATAAAATGACGTGTATCATTCAATGGTATCTAATTCTTTATGATCCCTTTTGAAGTACTCTTGGCAGAGATACTGAAGTGGTCCCTTTTGAGGTACTCTTGGCAGAGATACTGAAGTGGCTTGCCATTTCATTCTTTAGCTCATTTTACAGATAAGGCAAACAGGGTAAAATCATTAGCTCAGGATCACACAGTTAGTGTGAAGGCCAGATTTGAACTCAGATCTTTCTGAATCCAAGTCTAATGCTCTATCTATTGAACTACATAGCTTCTCAAAGAATTAAATAATACTAAAGTACTGAATAAAAAAAGGTTAGTACTAGGATAGAAATTTGTTCCAAGATCATTTCACTCTGCATTTCACTAAAAAAAAGACTACAATAAGATGATAACGGTGATGATATATCATCCTGAGTAATGTGCAGCAGGGGCTCTATGTGCCCCGAGATCAAAGTGGTAGTTGCAAAGACCTGACATGAATGCTGAAATACTGTCCAGCTGGGCTCTGATAAGGGGGAGTGAATAAACATTTATCTAGTACCTATACTAAATGCCAAGCCCTGTGCTAAGCACTTCACAATTACGATCTCATTTAATCTTAACAACAACCCTGAGAGAAAGGAGCTGTTGTTATCTCTATTTTACACTGAGGAAACTGAGGCAGACAGAGGTTAAGTGACTTGCCCAGGGTCACACAGCTAGTGAGTATTGGCGATCAAATCTGGACTCAGATCTTCTTGAATCCAGGTCCAGCACTATCTATCCACCGTGCCACCTAGCTATCCAATAGTGCCATTCCTGATTGGGTTAGCACAGTGTAGGAAAACAGCTACTGTGAATCAAAGAAATTGATGGGATGGCATAGAGTTGCAGACTGGCTTTACTTGAAACCAGGATGATTAGCTCAATGGGTATCTCCTTTGTGTTGTGGTATCCTAGGAAGGTCAGTTACATGAGAAATGTCAATATCTCACTCACTGGAAATGTTTTAGTGCAGATAAGGCTGACTACTAAAGTGAACAAATTATGAATATGCACGAAACAGATTGAAGACAAGAAAATTTTCATTATGTACCGATACTATATCATGTCAAAATTGGAAATAGATCTTGCCAGTTTTTGTGAAGGATTTCCACAGCTCCAAGTCACACAGCAATGTCCTGCTGACAAGTACAAGGAATTCATTAAAAAAAAATTAACTTCAACTCTAAGCCTAGAGTTATGTAAATTTAGAGATGAAATCAAAGAGCTAGTAAAATCTATTAGGAGAAAATCAAAGGTCCTGAGGAAAATGTTTATTTAATGCAAACTCAGAAATTATACTTAATAATGAAATGGATGACCAAAAGAATGCTAATATCTCAAGGGGTTTTGAAAAGGAGATGGGCGTACTTAGACTGTAATTGTGAAAAGCCTTTTTGAGTTAGGTGAAATCCAACTTGCAGACGAATTATACTAAGAAATGACAATTTTTAAAAAGCTGATATTGCTTCAACCCTCATGAATGAACATACTTTCCCAGAATGGCCACCTGAAAATAGAAAGACAGGTCAGTACCTGAACGCAGCAGCTTGTAGCTTCCATTCCCACTGTAAGAATGATAAGATTAAAGGTGGAGCAATCAGGGAATATCCCTAAGGATAGGTGTCAAATACCATTGTGGCAGAAGCAACTTGGGATAGCTATTGAAAATCTATAGAAAGGCTTTTGCAGAATTACATCAATAACTCACTGGTCCACAAAGCAGAAAATCTGATCATCGTATTATCCAGGTAAAGGCATTTAAAAAAGAAACATGTGAAAAGAAATACAGAAAACAAAAACATATCAGAAATTCTAGATTCCCTTAAGGAAGGAAACAAGCATTATTAAGTGCCCACTATGTGCCAGGCACTGTACTTTATGATCTTCACAATAATCCTGGGAGGTAGATGATATTATTACTCCATTTTACAGATGAGGAAACTGAAATTGAGAGAAGTTAAATGATTTGTCCTAGGGTCACACAACTAGCAAGTATCTGAGGATGGATTTGAACTTGGAATTCCTGATTTTAGGCCCAGCGCTCTCAGTAGATAGCTGCCTTAATCAGGAGCTGAAAGCAAAAGTCAAAAGTTTGGGTAATACATTGAGTCAAAGATGCTCAACAAACAAAAGAAAGTGTTTGGCATCTCTCAAGCATTCTATTACATAGATTTAAGAAGTAAAGAAATCAGAGATGAGAGAGAACCACTAAGGAAAGAGGATATAGAAAAATGTTCATATACATCAGACCTGCACAACTTGGCAGTAGGTAGGGACCAAGATGAAAATAGGCTAAACTTGTTTGGGCCACAGATAGGTTAGACAAAAGAATGATGATGACTGGTTGCCATGGATCACATGACAAACAGGAGAGTGTGCAGTGATAACCCAACATTTTTTTTGCAGGCTGCCTGAAATTCTTTAGTGGGCTGTATGTTGTACAGGTCTGACATACACATACATACACATATACATAGATATATATGTATATATACACACACATATGTATGTATACATATATACGTATGTATGTATGTGTATATATACATATATATCTATGTATATGTGTGTGTGTGTATGTGTGTGTATGGTCAAACAGAGTCCTACAAAATGAAACTATGAGGTGGATCAAATGAGAAACAAAATACTTGTGCACTGCTGTAATAGGTATGGGTTGACCAGGTTGACATGGTTCCCTCTGGTTTGAGATTGGAATAAAAGGAGACATTAACAAAAGAAACTTTCTTTAACTCTTTTAAGCAGATTCAGAGCATGAAAAGAATACTCAGTCAAAGATTCAACACTGATTCCACTGAGCATCTGTCTTGCCAAGCCTCAAGGTTCAACTGGAGCTCCTTGTGGCTTTTTTTACTCAGGTGACCAGGGAGATAGGTCAATGGCCCAAGCCTCTAGTCCCCTGAGTCAATTAAGCCTTTGGAATGGTTTTAATACCTCTTAAAGAAAAGACTTAGTGGGGGGCAGTGTCAAGATGGTGGAGTAGAAGGATGGACCTCTAGAAGCTCTGTACTCACAGCCCATCAAATACCTATAAAAAATGATTCTTAACAAATTCTAGAGCAGCAGAAGTCACAAAATGACAGAGTGAAAGAGATTTCCAGTCAAAGGCAGCCTGGAAGGCCAACAAGAAAGTGGAGCGCAGCCCAGCCTTGGCCACACCAGAGCAGGGACAAGACTGGAGCAGGCTTCAAGGCATCACTAGCAGCAGCTGCAATTCTCAGATTTCTCAACCCACAAATGCCAAAGGCAGCTTCAAATGTCAGTGAGAAAGCACTTTCACCGGTGTGAGAAAGGAGCAGGGTCCTCTTGCTAGAAAGAAACAATTTGAGTATTGTGGAAATACATCAGGATAACACAGGATCTGGCGGTTTCTACATTAAGGGATTGAAGGGCTTGGAAAATGATATTCTAGAAGTAAAAAAAACTAGGATTAGTTCCTTTGTTTTAGGAGCAAATCTTGAGAATTGTTTTTGCACATAACTGGGAAATAAGAAATACAAGTAATGGGGTATAGAAATCTCTTGCCCTACAAGAAAAGAGAGAAGATGGAGAGAAGGGAAAGGAGGGGTGTGGGGTAGATTGAGGGAAAGGGTAAGTAGAATGCACAGTGTTTTGAGGTGAGGGGAGGGGAGAGATGGGGAGAAAATTTGAAACTCAAAATCTTGTGGAAATGAATGTTGAAAACAAAAAATAAATAAATTGGAAAAAAATTTTTAAAAAAATACAGAAAAGACTTAGCTCATCTTACCTGTTGAGGAATCCTAGGAGTTGTTCCTCCTACCACACCTGCTAAAGTAATCAACAATGGAACAGTGATGCCAAGGAGATGACTGAAATGGTACTGTCTTCTCTGCAAAAGAGAGCATCAGGGCCAGAGAAGATCCATAGTTATTGACTCAAATACTTCACAGTAGTGTGTAAATTACTAGCAAAGCATTTTACCAAGCTTCCTTTCAGATGCAAGCTTGATCCCACCCTTTCTAAAAAGCTAAAGTTGTCACATATCTATTACCAAAAGATGAGAACATGTCTTAAAGAAATAGTCTACTTACATGTTTATGTAACCCATGCAATGAATTCTCAGCTTATTTTGCCAAAAAGAAAGTTTACAAACATAACAGAACAATATATTGGCTGAAGAGCAAACAGTGTTCTAAAAAGTCCCAGGAGTGCAAAGAACAACTTATTATTGATTTGGTAACTATTGAACAAGCTCCCCAATAGCACTGGAATATTTATATTGCCTTTGTTGATTATTGCAAAGCCTTTGACTTGGATCCAAACTCATGGCTTATTCATGTACTGCAAATGTATAAAATAGACCCAAGTATAGTGAGAACACTAGAATATTTGATGTCCACATGGAAAACTCTTCTCTACTGAAAACAAACCATCAACACAATAATGTCAAGAATGATTGATATAAAATATAATGTTTTCCTGGGAGATAGTTTAAACTCATTAAGGTTCTGCTTAGCCTTAAATCTATGATCATATTTCCTAAACAAAACTAAGCCTTAAATCTATGATCATATTTCCTAAACAAAACTAAGAATGACTTCCAAACTAACTAATGAATACAATTAAAATGTCTTATTATTCACTCAATGTATAAGGAAGACATTAAGCTATATGGATCCACCAAAAACCATATAAAACAACTACTTAATCATATGGAGGCTTTCTCCAATGATACCAAAACAGCATTTGGTCTGGATAAATATAAAATATATAACATACTCTAAGGAAAGATAGAGACTGAAGGCTTTGAGCTTGAATCTGGAGGACTTATTGAGCCAATGGATAAAAGCACTATCCATAAATACTTTGGTCTCCTGCAGGTAAGACACATTGAGTATAATAATATCAAAGAGAGGATTGTGGTTAAATATGTTAAGAGATTTCCTGGCATCCTGGAATCAATGCTGAATGGGGAGAATACATTTAAATTTAAAATTAAAGCAATGAACACATACACAATAGCAGTCTTAATATAGGAGTGTGTATGCATACACATACATACTTTTGGAATTGTAAAATGGGTCAGGTGCATCACCCTAAGGAAACTACAGAAAGATGAACAATTTCTTGCAAAAAAGGATGAAGAGAAGTGATAGATATTCTTATACTACATGAAAAAACAGTAAAAAAAAAAAGCTATAGAAATATTGTCTTAATAAGCAGATATCACATCAAAGAGCAATTAGTTGTGATGGCAATCAAATTAGAATCTTTGGTTGTTTTTGTTTTGCTAAAAATGTCTCTGATTGAATAATGTGATTAAAGAAGATCTTTTCCACCCATTGATGGGCTTGCCCATTATGGGAAGCTTGATCAGGGGAGTTATTTTGTAGGAGGGTCCCAAGTACCTTTTGTTTTTTCTATTGAGGCACTGGGTTAGAGGGTTATGCCCTCTGGCTCTAAAAAGTATGTAAATATTCTGAGGGTGAGGTTTTGTTTCGGGGCTTAGTTTTTGTAAGAAGGCTTGAGTGCCAGAGAGGACTCAAAGAAGTTGCTTCAAGGAGCCCCTCCCCCGACCCCACTTTGAAAACCCTGATGTCAGACCTTCCCTCTCTGGTAACTATAGTCAGGCTGTTGGAACTGTCTATTGAATTCAGGCAGAGGAAGCCATGTCTGTTGATCTTTGGTATCTCTATTTTCTTTGAAGTTCAGGGTGCTGACTCCCCTGAACTAGGTGAATGATGTATGTGCTTGGTTAAAGGAATGATACATGTGTTTGATTAAAGTGATTGTTAACCCCTCAAAACTTATCTTTCCTTTTATGAATGTAGGTCTAAGAACCTGTGGTAGCAGATCTCCCTGTGTATGTTGGGATGCTTACTGATACATTAATAAAGGAACGTAATAGGTATATGTTACTGGATTTGTTGGATACAACCAAAAGTAATTTACATCCAGATATGACCTATGAAAAAGCTAAGATCCAAGAGTAAAGTCAAAGGGCCCTTCATAGGACACGTTCTCTGAACTCAATCAAATGAATGTTGATAAAAAAGCATTGAACAAATAACTGAATTAATTGAATTTGTTTGGGGAAATAAAGGAGTGTATAGTGACAATCTAAGACCATATCACTGCCACCAGAAATGAAAGAAGTATTATTTTTATGGAATACAGACTTAGTAATCAATTCCTATAAAGCAGATTATTCAAGAAAATAGTAGAAACTATGCAATACATATCAATACAGATTGTAAAAATTTAGACCCTACCAAATACCTTGCAAAATGTGACCTTGGGGCTAGAAATATGCATCAGGACCTGGTTACCTTTTAAGGATTTACAGATAACAAATAATCATACTACTAAGTCAAGTCTCAAAATATTCTTCAGAACTCAACCAATCAACTACTGGAATCAGTGCAGATGTATTATAACACAAACCACTGCCCATAATCACCTAGCTATAGCATTGATCCATAAAAGTCTAGGAATTTTTTAAAAAATAGATTTCATCATAGCAGATGAATAGCCTATTTTACTATAGCAAATACTCATATCATCCAAGGTACATGGGAGAAAAAGTTTTAAAATATAAAGACTTAGAAGAAAAATGAAAAAAGCATGAATAAATAGGATGAGAAGTATGCTATCACTGTTGTTCCTTCTGCTACTGGAATTTGACTGAGGTTGCTTTCAGTGAACCTAAACTAGGTAAGTTTACTTTTATTCAGCTACAAAAAAAGCAATTTTTATCTACGTGAATAATCTATAGAACATTAAATATAATTATAGCAGTATAATAATTTCTCAGGATCATTTCTGTCTAATCCCTATCAAAAAGATGAAAAACACAAGATAGTAATAAACAATCGGAATCCTTCCTAATTTTCTTCCCTCAATTCAGTATTTACAAGAGAGGACAATTAGGTTCCCTGTTAACTAATCAATCACAACCATTCATTAAGCCACTATTATGTGTAGACACTGATCATTAACATCTAGCCAAAGAGAGTGGCCCCTTTAATTTCTCCTCTTCTCCTTCCCCATCTCCAGAGAGAAGTGGCAAATATTTATAGGAAGTCTTCAATGATTAACCCTGTCCCATTTAGATCAGCCTTTTACTATGTTTCCTTTGGACTTATGTATCGTGACATTTCATTTACTTGTATGTCTATGTTCTGTAATATCCACCTGCAAATATTTCCAGAGGAGAGGTCATGTGTTTTTCTATGCTTTCCCTTTTCATTTGCCTCTTTCCCCCTCTCCTTCTTCCTTCTCTCTTCACCCTGGACTCTACTCTATCTCTTCCCTTCCTATCACCTTTATCCCTTTTCATCTCAGCTCTCCCTCTCCATTTTTTCCAGGGGTGTACTAGTCAATGTTTAACAGGAAACAAAAATAAATGCATAATACACTTTTGAGTTTAATCTGCATTATTAAGACTTAGTCTAGACAATCAACAAAGCAATAAATCAAACCCTGATTTATAATGTTTGATTTCAAAGGTGTAAATACTTATGTTGAAAATTTATCAACAGAACTGTTTCAGGTAGGCTTCAACACACTCTTTCCTTCCTTTTCTTCTCTTTCCATTTCTTTAGAATCTGCCTTATACAATACTTAACAAAGTCCTTTGCAAAGAGCATGCACTCCATCAGTTACAATGACTGACAATAAACATTGACTGACTGATAAAGTGAAAATGTCTTCTTTCTCTATTTTTGCTCCCACTTGAAAAGATCTCTGAGAATATTTGTATTACAATAGAAGTAAAGTTTACCTAAATCAAAGAAAGGTATTCAGCTGCCAGTGTTCACAGTTTTCCCTTTCTAGTCAAAGCATACTCAATTCATGCACAGTATCCTTCACACTATCCAATCTTGAGAAATGAAGGAACTGTCAGTGACACATGCAGAGTTGTACTTGGGTCAAAAAACATAGGACATGAGAATATGAAAAGTGTCACATTCGATCACTCAGTGTAATAAAAAGAACATTTGATTGGGTGTCAGAAGTCCTGAATTATAGTACTCATACTCACCCTGCCAAACAACTTGCCATGTGGCCCTTGACAAGTCATTTCCCCTCTCTAGACTTCAATTTCCTTCTTTGTGCAGCCTTGAGTTTCAGAAACCTGGAAGACCTCCTCAAGGTTATTAAGACTTTGAAGGACTTGCTCATTATAACAGAGACTGTCCACAGATATTAAGAACAATCAATTTTATTTTGAGATGCTAGTTTCCTTGAGAAAGATACTTCTGCCCAAGTAGAGGGGCACCAGTAAAGGGAGGTGGAGAGACTTAAAGCAAAATACAGACTGATGAATGCTCAGACCAGAGTGTGAGAGAAGATTGTGATGTGTTAGGAGTAGACTGGAGATAAGGTCAACCTGAACTGGTAGTTGCAGCAGTTAAGGCAGTTAGTAAAGGTAGAGTCTAACCAACAGCTCCTTTATTTCTCTAGAGCGTAGCAACAGGGAAATCTACACCTAGATTAGAGTCTAAGTTTCATTCCCTTTATTCATCAAGACCGATTCAGACTGGCTAGGAGGATGGTGTAGGATGGGAAAAAAGAAGTAACTCTGGATGCAAGACACATTAAGACCTCTATAGTTTGAATGTTTATCTGCAAAAATATTATTTGATATTGCTCACATGAAAATTAACAATGATTTTATCAGTGATGGGGGTATGGCCAATGAGACCACTCTGTAGAGCTCATACAACCTCTACATGTTGGAGAAGGAAATGGCAAACCACTCCAATGTCTTTGCCAAGAAAATCCCACGGACAGTATGATCCATGGGGTCATCAAGAGCCAGATATGACTAAATGACCAAACTACAAAAACAATCACAACATCCACATGGAGATTTGGTGAGCCTGATTCAGAAATGTGTACAGGGGTTCTTTCCCTCTCAAATTCAAAGCACAGAAAGGTGTCCTCTGTTTTTTGTTGGCTTACTGTGTGGGAATGAAAAGTTTTTTAATTGTCTGCTAAGCTCTAGCTAATTGTACATAGAAAAGGTTTGAATAGACAAAATTTCTTCTTTCTGGTGGTAGCTTTGGTAAGAACTTAGGGTGGATCTTGGATGGGGTTGAGTAGCACTGGCCCTCTTCACCTGTTGATGCATAATGTTTCTTTTTCTTCAGTCTACTGTGTTTTATTCTTTCCTGATTTTAGGTGAATAAGTAATTGAGATGGAATGATACAAGTTATGATCTTGCAAATTTTGACAAGTTAGAAGAGTGATCAAAGGTCCTCATAGAGCTCATAGCCACAGTAATTAAGTCTAATGAGGAGACAGCTCTGAGGAATAACTTGCTTGACCCAGTTCAGGAGTGAATTGGCCAGGCAGTGGAAATACTATGCCCTGCAAGCAGAGGAGCAACTCACCCAGAAGTGTACTTGGGAGGAGGGGAAAGGGAATATTTTGTAGTCATTTGAAATTTAAGTTCATCTTCCCCAGGCATTGAGTTGATGCATAAAGGGGAGAGTGTTGAAGGGGTTGATATTTCTGTTGTTATTGTTTCCCTCCTAAAGCCTCTCAGTAAATATACCTTTGTAGAAGCTAATTGATATTAATTACTTAAATGATATTAGATATTTATTAATTATTGATGGGAGGGAGGAAGAATATACCAGATGGGTGATAATGAGCAGTAGTATTAGACAACCCTTCAAGGTTACCCCTAAAATCCTGAGGGAGAGGTAGTATCCTGCTCAGGAGATTCAACCTGCTGGTTCAAATAGGAGTGAATGGGAAAATGAGCTCAGATCCTATGCACTAAATGTCCAAGCCTATAAATTCCTGGTTAAAGACTGAGAGAGAAGAAATTATTCCATGGAAGAACAAAAATTTCCACTTTTACTTCAGGCTGAGCAAGCAAATTAAAGAGTTCCTAAAATTTTGGTAATTACTGAGAATATCCCATTGCACACACATGACTGCCTTTGAACCCAGAGAGAATTAATAAGATCAGTCAATAGTGGAGAAGAGGGTGGTAGTGTGTTTGTGCTGAGTACACTTGAAAGGCCCTGGATCACACACCCACACTCTATAAGAGCCATAGCTGTCAAATGAGGTGTTTGGACTAGATGACACCTCAGGTCTCTTCCACCTCTAATATTCTACACAGGGATGCTTGACAATTGAGTGTCGTAGTTGCTTTCTCCACTCTGATCCAATCTTCACGTTGTTACCAAAGTGATTTTCCTTAGCTACATGTTTTACTATATTACTACCTACTCAATACACTCCTGTGGCTCCCTATTATTTCTAAGATTAAATTTAAAACCCTCTGATAGTCTTTTAAAGCCTTTCACCACCTGGCCCCAAATTATCTTTGTTGCTTAGTTATACATCACTGTCTTCCATTATTCTATGGTCCAGCCAAACCAGCCTCTCTGTGTCTTCCACACAACACTGTTTCCCTTCTCCACGCCTCTGTCCTGGCTATTATTTATGATAGAATGTATTCCCCTTCTCATGTCTACCTCATAGAATCCATCACATCTTTTTCTTATTATTTGATTTTTATTATTTCTTTAAATTTTGGAATAAAGCATTTCTGTAACACAGTATAATAAAAAGATGACTACACATGAAACTGCAAATCTATTATGTACAACTTGCTATTTCTTTTAAATATATAATAAAGTTACAATGTACATTTCGTTTTTTCTTCTCTACCTCCACTTCCCCCCCATGCTACTTTCTTTCAATATTCAGCTTTAGCACTAACCCTTTCTACATGAAAGCCTTTCCTGATTCCCCCAACTGCTAGTGCCTCCCTCTCAAAATTACCTTGCCTTTGTTATGTATATGCTTATGTAAGTACATATTGTCTATAAGTACATAATAGAATATAAGTTCTGTTGAGAACACAGACGGTGTTTTGCCTTCGATTCTCCAACTCCTAGAACAGTACCTGTCAAATAGGTGCTTCATATATATTTGTTGTATTTATTGGCTGAAATCATTCTCAGATGGTCCATTATGATGTGATCATTCACAAGTTTCTTTAAAAACTGGACTTTTACAATTTTGTTTTTATTGACATTTTATTTTTACATCATCTTCATCTCACAACTCAGCTCAAGCTTCCCTCTTACAATAGGCCCTCCCCTTAAAAAACTTTTATTCTCTAGTAGGAGAAAATATGTATACAGATGGGCATAGAGAGAATAAGGACATACAAAATAGATAATAAGGTATTGGCTCAATGGACAGAACACTGGACCTAGAATCAGGAGGACCTGTGTTCAAATTTGGTCTCAAACATTTACTAGCTGGGCAAGTCACATAACCCTGTTTGCCTCAGTTTCTTCATCGGTAAAATGGAGAAGGAAATGGCAAACCCTTAATGGGAATATGAAAAGTGACATGACTAAAATGACTGAATAATATAGTGTACAGCACTAGAGTAGGTTGTTAATAATTGATTACTGATTGGTTGACTATATGCCCCTACTTTCCACACACATGTTATCCCTATAGCAAAAAATAAAAAAAATAAAAAAGAAGAAAATCCAGCAGAATCAATCAACACATTAGTCATTTCTGATAGTATGTATAACATTCTGGACCCATAGTCTCCCACTCCCAGAAAGAGAGGAGGGAGGCTCATCTCCTCAACCCTTCTCTAGGGCCAAGCTTATAAACCATTTACTTTGGAGGCAGAAGGCTACAGTGGAAAGGGTACTGCCTCTAATGTAAGAGGTCCCAGATTAAAATTCTACCTCTGACATGAACAATCTTGGATTAAGTCACTTTCCTTCCACTGCCCCAATTTCCTATTCTGAAAAATGAAGTGGTTCTACTAGATTGCCTTGGATGTCCTTTTCAGCTCTAGACTTGTGATACTACTAAAGAGTGGTCTTTAGACTCTTAGTGGGCTCTGAGGTTCTTCCAGGGCACTTGTATTATTAATATTTATAACATTAAAATGCCTACATATTATTTCTAAAATAAATGAGTAATTTAGTTAATATTCTTAAAAAGTTAGACTTTACCTAATCTAAAGGAATGCCATTCTTAACAGGTTAGCTCCTTTGTAGTGAAAAACAGGGTTAGGCAGATCAACAAATCTTATAGTAACTTATGGTGTTAAGAGTTTTTAGAATGACCTTTACCAGTAGCCTAGGACAAAGGCTTCCATGTATTCTCCTTCCTACGATTCTGGTTAAGTTCTTAGTCAAGGGCAGACACCCAGAACTTGAGAAATGATGAGTAAACTTTTCCATTGAGCAGATAAGTCTAGTCTCCCATTTTTTATGTCACTGCCCTCTGTGGGTAAGGCCCAAAGGCCAATTACAATCAAATGAGAGTGGGAGGGAATAGATGCCCCAATACAGGGCAAGTCCTCTTGTGATTTTGTAATAAGTTTTGAGCTTGGTTCTAGGTAGACATGAGTGATTAGATTTTACTTATTCTGGGAAGCCAATAGGAGTGCTGGATGGAGATGTTACAGACCCACACGGAAGCAGGGAGCAACTATGAAATTCAGACTCTAAATCCTCATTATAAGGCTTTTTAAATGCACAGACAGGATATTAGCGTTTAAACAGCTTCTATTACTCCAGGGCCAACTTTAAAAAACATAATATTTATAGAAAACCTCGTTCAGCTCACCCTGTTTGCTCTTTATTTCTCCTGCAATTACTGCTAATTTGAAGACGTTTTGCTTTGGCATCTCAGCCTGTTGCTGAGTCAATAACTAAGGCACCCACTGGTAGCTGTCACTGAAGAATACCCTGCAGTCTGGTCCCTGGTGACCACCCAGTCTGTTGGGATCAAAATGGGTCTGGAGTTTCCTTCTCTGAGTCCAGATTTCAGAAAGAGGCAACTGAACCACAAAACTCACCTTCTACCTGGGGGCTGGGAAATAGATGCTGTGCCTCACACAAACTTACCTTGCAGTTCATATTTGCCATCTTTCTCCCTACCCTCATTTTCCACTGGGAAAATTGTGGCTTCCTGTTAACCCCTGGCAGGTGAGTCAGGCTCTCAGCTAAAGAACTCCAATCAGAGGGTTCTCTGTAGGTACATATAAGGTTCCTTTACTCGGGTATTGGGCAAAACTGTTGAATTCTGGACACCACTGCAAGCTAAACCCACAATCCTTAAGATACTTAGAAGAATTTAGGATTCTGGTAACCCTAATTGGGTTCCTGGTTCTTTCAACTGAATAAGGATCATATTAAAGTGAGGAAGAGTGCACCATTGACCTCTCACTGTATTTACTTACTGAAGACTTCTTTATCTCACACATCACTCCCCACCCCCTAAACCCAGCAGAATTTACATATGCTCTTGGAGGGCAGGATTGGTTCATTTTTGTGTTTGTTCATTTTGTTGCACTACACAAGAGTTGTACACACACCCACACACCTACCCACACCCACACCCACACACACACACACACACATACACATACACACACAGTATAAATGGAAGGCAATCTCTTAAGGGAGACATTAGCAGTGAGGAGGGGCATGCATTTGCTCAAAAGGTTTCTTATAAAAGGCAGGAATTGGGCTGAGTCTCCAGGAAAGAAAGGAGAGAAAAGGCATTCTAAGCAGGGAACACCAGCATGAACAGAATAACAATATTGTTATAATATAATGATAACAACTATTAGTCTGTATATAGCACTTCACAAAATTATCTAATTCTATCCTCACAATAACCCTGGAAGGCAGGCCCCTAAAGATTCCTATTGGTCCTACTGTCCATAGAAATCACTTTCTGATTTGTATTGTTACGACTTCTTTTATATCTATGTCATGTGTTCTTATTTTGACTGTAAGCCCCCTCAAAAGCAGGACATTCAATGACTGAACACAATTATTCCCAGAAGACAAAGGACCTGGGCCCTAATTGCCCTCCATTCTACGGATTCTTCTATATGACATAGCCTATTTTTATCAATCACCTTTAACTAGGTTTCATCTCTCTCCCCCATTCCTTTTCCCCCGTTTTCACAGTAATGGTGTTTCTTATTACCATTTCATCTCATCTGAAGGACTGTTAGGTATGAAGGTAAATCTCATTCAGTTCAAACTCTTTGTGTGGATGGATGGGTGGTAAGGCAGAAGTATTGGATGAGGTGCTACATTGTTCCTAGGGTTAATTTCCTCAGCAAAAGCTCAGTAGCTGCCATTTAAAGAGAGTCATGGGATTGTAGGGTGAAGAGTTTGGCTGGAAGACACCTTAGGGATCACCTAGTTCACCACACCCATTCATTTTACAGATGAGGAAAGTGAGGATCCTTTGAAATAAAGCTAATTTAATAACACTAGAAATCCAGGTATATCAGATGGGGAATAAAATAATGGACTCAATATTCAAACACAAGTCCTCTGACTCTCAGTCTAGAGCTCTTTCCACTATACAATATTTTCTCACATAAATGGATATGAGATAATCTGAGATGGAAAATATGCTTTGGAAGACAATTAGTATAGTCAACCATGACTGGGCATTGACTCCCACTAAGGAGGTTGAAAAAAGAGGGAAGGGTCCCACATATACACAGATTTTTTTAATACAATTTTTAGCAACACTTTCTGTAATAGTAAACAATTGAAATGAAAGTGAATAGCCAACAATTAGGGAAAAGCTTAACTCTTCATGATATATGAATAGTTGTACTGTAAAAAAAATTAAGAATTCAGAGAAACTTGGGAAAACTGATCTGAACTGATGCAAAAAAAGTCGAACCAGGTCAATTTACATAATGACCATAATAACATAAAAGACAGCAACAGTGAATGAATCTGACCAGTGAAGTGACCAATCATGCCCAAGTTCAGCAGACTGTCAAAGATGCACGATTGTTGCTCCTCTACATAGAAATAGTAGACTACAGGTATAAAACGACATAATATTGTCAGATATGATCAATGCATTTATTTGCTTTTCTTGGCTGTACTTTGTATGGGGAGGAGGAATATCTGAGAAGTTGATAGTGATAGAAAAGAAAAGAAGAAAATTCACATTCCATCGAATGTTGAAGAGTTCTGCTAAGCCTATTCCTTGAGAGCATTATTAAACAAACTTGCAAAGCAAAATAATCCTGGACAATGGAAAGCATTGTCCTCCTGGGGTTCCCAGTTTCCTCCTTTCCTTGACTACTGCCTCAGATCTTTCCTAATTCAAAAGTCTGGTCATGGCTACTCAGAAAAATTGAAAAAAGAGATAGGGGGCTCAAGGCAGAAAAACAGAGCTGCATCAACTCATCTATTGTGTGTTGAATTAGATCTTTGGGGTCTGCAGGGAAGCCTTGAGCATGTTACTTATATAGGACTCTCTTTTTTGTAGGTTATATCAGATATCCCAGAGACAGTTTAGTTCCTGTTTCTTTTAATCCAACAAAGCTCTATTCACTTGGTTTAAACCACAGATATTCTGGATTGGGCCCCACAGATATCAAGTCCAATGAAAGCCTTTCCACGATGGGGCTCTTGGGCGCTTTGTACACTTTTCTGCAGCATCAGCTTTGGCTGCTGGAAAGCCTGGGTAACAATCCATTCTGCTTCCTGTAGAGGACCACACACTGTGTTAGACCATGCCCTGATGCTAGAGAACAGACTAGAAGGAAAGGATGAACAGCTGCATCCATGGAATTCATTTTCATGAAAATATTTGGCACCTACAAATTGTTCATGGACTTAAGACAGGCTGCACTGCATGGATGTTTTCTAGGAAAGACAATTCACAGGGATTTTCAAACCTCCTCCATTGTAGAATAGAAAAGGGAGGTTGGGAAAAGAAAATACCTCATGTGGAACCCCCTGCTCCAATACCCCCCCACACATATACATATACACAAAAGCACACATGCATGCATGCATACATGAACACACAATCCAGGCCCCCCTACTTCTACACCTAATAACATTCCTTTCCTCCTAACTGAAGAGGATATGCTTTCCTTGGACCTATACCTTTCCATCAACTAGTTTTATACTATATTTAACACCCCTATCACCATCACAGGCTATCATCTCAAACAGCATCCTTTGTCAACTGACCAAGACTGCAGTTGTTGCTGTTCAGTCATATTCAATTCTTCATGATCCCATTTGGGGTTTTCTTCATAAAGACAATGGATTACCTTTCTATTTCCTTCTCCAGTTCACTTTAGAGATGAGGAAAATGAGACAAACAGGGTTCAGTGACTTCTCTAGGGTTGGCTCATATAGCAAGTAAGTGTCTGAGGTCAGATTTGAACTCAGAAAGATGAGTCTTCCTGACTCCCAACCTAGCACTCTATCACTTCTTGCCTGTGCCACTAGCATAGCTTTCCCCTTAATTCTGTCTTTTGCTCTGTTTAAAACAGGAGATGAAGGCTTACTGGCTCTGGGAAGAAAGAGTGAATTACTCAAATAAAGTAGAAAGAGTTTTTCTAAGAAATGATGTAGTTTGAATGCAGATTGAAGCATACTTTTTAAAAACTACTTTTCTCAGATTTTTGGTCTGTTTTCTTTTATAATATGACTAACATGGAAATATGCTTTACATGACTATACATGTATAACCTATGTCAAATTGCTTGCCTTCTCAATGAGAGGCAAGAGAAGGGGACAGAGGGAGAGAATTTAGAACTCAAAATTTTAGAAAACAAATGTTGAAAATTGTTTTTACATGTAATTGGAAAATATATTTTATATGTATGTACGTATATATTTGTGTGTGTGTGTGTGTGTGTGTGTGTGTGTATGAAATAGTCTTTCCAGGGGAAAGAAAACCTGATTTCCCAAGATAATCACTAAACCAGTCCATTACCTGTTGGTAGATAGAGTTTGGTAGATATTAGCTCTCTTTGTATCAGAAAACTGTGCCATTACATTTCCTCCATTCATCCTATCTCACTATAGCCTGGTTCTCCCAACAAAACAAAGAAAAAGGGAAAGGATGGGGGAGCAAGGAAGAAAGGAAAGAAAGAAAAAAGAAAGGAAGGAAGGAAGGAAGGAATGAAGAAAGAAAGAAAGAAGGAAAGAAAGAAAGAAAGAAAGAAAGAAAGAAGGAAGAAAGGAAAATTTTCTTTTGGCAAGATCCCAGGACCAGAGCAGGCCTAGGCAGGAGCAGTCTGGACTTTATTTTAAGGCATGTGTCAAAGACCATAGAGGAAAGCAGGAGGGAAGGAGAGATAGAATCACAGTCTCACAATTTGGGGAATCTCCCAGACTGTATTTGACTTTGATCCCAATTTCTTATCATGATCCAGCAGCAATGGGGGGGATGGGGAATGGGGTAAGTAAACCTCATTGATGTTCATCTGTGGCCAAGTCTCTTCCTTCCTAAGTAACACTTTTTAACTGGCACTATCCTGAAGGTTAGACCCTGGGGAACTGAAAAATCTGGCATTGAGAGAAGAAGGAAGCCTAGTTCCTTAAGAGTACCATAATTCTCTTAACCTCATCTGAACTTGAGAACCTGGTGTAAGCATCAGAAAAGCAATATGATAGTCTATGCTTGGTAGAGACACTCCAAATACATCATCATTCTGGACTCACAGCTGTACAGTAGGATCCTGGTGAACAGCACAAAGAGACTCAATCAGGTAAATTGGCTGTGAGCAAACTGGGTTGGGTCAGTCTATATCCTGGCTTTCTAGTTTAATTGTCATACTTGTTAAAGAACTGCAGTTCTCCCTCTTCCTTTGCTACATGTTCTTAGCTTCTGTCTCTGTCTCCCCCTTTGTTTCTCTGGCTTGGTATATTTCCCTAGGTTGTTAATATCCATTTCCACTCTTGGCTGGGGTGCCTGAGAGAACTTGGAACAGGTCAAGTCTCAAGCTCCAGCTGACCAGCCCTCAGCGCAGAGTAACACTTCTAGCAACCTGGTGTTCAGCTGCCTCATTACACAGTGACCTAAGGGAAAATTCACCTTGTGGGGAAAGAGAGGAGCAGAAAACAAGTATGAGGGTGGGGAAGAAGGAAGGAAAACCACTCCCTAGTCCATTAATCCTGTAGGAGTTTAACATAGGAAAGTGGGGGGGGGGGAGATTTAAAAAGAATTGACTGTTTTAAAAATAGGAATTTGGGTAGGAGAGACAAAGGATTGGTTTTTTAATAAAATTTTTTGTTTAAAGAATCACCTTTAACTTAAGGGAAATACAAGAGAGAAGGGTAGAGGAAGAGAGATGATAAATCTATTAAAAAACTCCATATTCAGAAACTCTAGCTGAGTGAGAGTCCAGTACAGGGGCAGCTGGGCTGACTCTTGATAATTCTAGTCCAGTTAGAAATGGGATACCAGGCACATAAGCCTACAGGTGTCTTGGGGGCAATGACAAAGAGTATTAGGAAAAGGGGAAAGGATGAGGTCTGGGAAAAGGGTTGTGCATGTTAGAGAAATAGCAATCTGGGCTTCTGTTTTGACAAGATATGTAATATATGTCCTATCTCGGCATTTTCAAAGCTAATCCATCAATAAGAGAATGGACTGCTTTCATAGTTAACCTGTGAGATGCGTGGCATTCTCTGGTGCTACCATCTTTGCCTTACTCAGTCTTCTGCCTTCTAGGATTTCACGTTTCTAGGTAAGGAGTGAGAAAAAGAGTGGACTGAACTTCCAGGAGAGGGAAGAGCCCTAGTTGGTCTGCCTCCCTAGACAAACTCCTTTGAGACACTGCTTCTAGTGCAATACAGGCTGCCTGTGAGGAGTTTGGGGGGTTGTCTGGGACACAGGGTGACCGCATTGGTCAAGCAGACATCTAGTCACAGTCTTTGTGGACTGTCTTGGGCTGGGGTACTAGGGAAGGAGAGCTAACCATATCTTCCTGGAAGCACAAGTCAACTGACCAAATATTGTCAAGAAACACAGGGAATGAAAAGAAGTGGTTATTTTTGCAAGTTGCAAAGCACTTTTCAAATTCAAGTGTGGAGCCAAGGCTTAGTGGGCATACAAAATTAGAATCCTCAACATTGGCTCTATGTTCTAACCATTAGATAGCACAATCTCTTTATTTTCCTCTGATGAGAACCGAGATGCATAGCTGTAATATCTGTAGGTGATACTTTATCTCTTATAAGGCTGTTGTTGGCATTTGAATACAAAGAATATTCATATATAGATTTACATACATACATACATACATATACATATATACACATGACACCCAACAGTGCTATATGTTACAGTATGTTAAATGAGTGAGTATAGAGCCCAGGCAAGGAGGGATTGAGAGTCTTGAGCAAAAGAAGACACAGTTCATAGCAGTTTTATCTAGGGCTTAGATGGACAAATCTGTCTGAGGCACTGGACTTGGTACTTTCTAGAGTACAAATATCTTTTTTTTTCTCTGCAATATTCAGCTCTCTACATAGTTGCAGGGGCCCAGATAAGGTAAGACAAAAATGTTCTTGGAAATATTAGCCAGTAAAATATTTAGAGAGATATAGACCCACATGTACTCTAGTCTTTGGGAGCATGGAGTGTGCCATCGGTGGTCTCAGAGACAGTCCAGTCAGGAGTCTACTATTCTTTTACTCCACTCTTTCTCCATGTGTCTGTTCATTCTCTTTCTCTGTCTCTCTCTCCATGTCTCCTCTCTCCTTCCCTCCCTTTATCTCCCTTCCTCTCTTTCCTTCTCTCCCTCTTTCTTTTCCTCCCTCTCTTTCTCTCTTCCTCCTTACCTCTTTCTCCTTCTCTCCTTCCCCCCTACTCTCTCCTTCCTTCCCTCCCTCCTTCCCTTTCTCTTTCCCTTCTCCCCCTCCCCCTAGCTCTAGGTGGAGCCATGAAAGAGATCTGGATGAGGGAAGAGGATGTGAAGTAAGGTGGCTAGGGAACATGACGCAAGCCTCCAGATATGTACCTTGGCTGCCTTCCGAGGCTAGAAACCAGTTTCCTGGGCTTCAGAAGCACAACTCATTGGCCAGCTATTCCTGAGGAGGGAACTGAAGCTATGATATTGGAATCAGCTATTTAGCCTCTGGAGCTATGCTCAAGGGCCTAGGTGGGTGGGTGGGAGGTAAAGATGCAGATGGGGTTCAGTCATTATGAAAATATTAATGTTCATGGATATGTATGTATATTAATCTGTGAAGTCCATTTCATATATCGCTATGCTACAAACATTTCAATTAATCTGCAAAATGGGTAAAAATCTTGTCTATATTTCCCAATGATACCTCTTTTTCTTTAAAAATAATAATAGCTAACATTTATATGGGACAGCTAACATTTATATGGGGCAGCTAGGTGGCACGGAGATAGAGTGCTGAGTTTGGAGTCAGGAAGACTCATCTTTCTAAATTCAAATCTAGCCTTAGACACTTGCTAGCTGTGGACCCTGGGCAAGTCACCTAACCTGTTTGCCTCAGTTTCTCCTGGGAATGGCAAACCACTCTAATATCTTTGCCAAGAAAACCACAAAATAGGGTCATGAAGACTCAGACATGACTGAAACAACAGAACAACAAGCTCTGATTCTAAATCCAGGGGATTTTCCCTTAAAATACTTTGCCTTTCATTCATATTCTTTATTCCTTTAAAACGATTTGGTTTTAACCTGTTCCCTCCTTTCTGTTTCTATTACTTCCCCACTCTTATTTCAAGACCTTAGGATACAGAGAGCAGTAACAGAGAGAAGAGAAGAATCTTAGACCATACGATGATGCTTTTACAAGAGCAGTAACAAATGGTGAGAAGGGCAAGCTCAGGGGAAAATACGTTAGGGGAAGATTTTGGGGAGATGGACCTTGAAGAATGAGTATGATCTGGAAGGGCAGTGAACAGCTAAGTGCATTCCTGGCTTAGGGGGCTACATGAGGGGGGAGGCAGGAATGAATGTAGTATTGGGCAAGAACAGTAATGAGATCAGTATGCCAGATAAGGAAGGATTTTTATAAGGGGCTAGAGGGAATTTAGGATACCTTGGGGATGTGGGATTTGGAACTAGAAGGCATGTGTGTCAATGACAGCTGCGTATTCAATGCCCCCCACCTCCCCAAGTCTATTCTCCACACAGCGGTATGGCACGGTCAGTCACAGACACTATAGCTACCTAGGAAACAAAGTCTTTCAGGGCACTAAGTGACGCTGACTTCAGAACTGTGGACAACCTTGGGCACAAATGAAGATTTTTGTTGTTGTTGTTGTAAGCATTTTTCTGCTGATTAAGTTAAATCCTGAAAAGGCTCTGGGTCTGGAGGAGGTTTGAATGTAGGAGGTAGTCCCTGTTCTAATCCTCTCAGCTGGTGACTGTTTTTTCCAGCCTAAGCTCTCTGATTCCTCCCTTATTCTACTATGCCCTTGCAACATCCTAGAGGCCTGTTGTCACCACTTGCATCTTTGATTGTAAAGATAAGAGCATCTCTATGCTCTCTGATTCTGGAGATGCTTAGAAAAGTTGCCTTCCCCAGACAATAGAGGCTTCGATTCCACCATGACAAGCCTGAAGCCCTCTTCTATCATCATATTCTCAACAGTAAAGGGCTATACTTAGTTATACTCTAGAAGTGACTATATCAAGGAATTGTTTCTCACCTTGTAAATATACTAACAAGGAACTTTCAAGCAAGGCATTATCTCCTGTATGTGATGCTTCTAGGTTAAACAGGGGGTTCTTACTTAATCTGGGACCCATGAACATTTTTTAAGTGACATTTTTCAATATAATTCATTTCCTTTGAAATTATAAGCATTTGTTTTATTCATTTAAAAACATTATTCTGAGAAATGGTCCATAAACTTTATCAAACTTCCATAAGAGTCCAGGATGCAAAAAAGATTAAGAACCCCAACTCTA
Source organism: Potorous gilbertii (assembly GCA_028658325.1). Lineage (NCBI taxonomy): Eukaryota > Metazoa > Chordata > Mammalia > Diprotodontia > Potoroidae > Potorous > Potorous gilbertii. Next base: position 498,481,418 of record CM053770.1, read on the forward strand.
GATGGATAATACCCAAATGTCTTTAATGGCATGGTTAGCTGCTCAGAGAGGTCCTAAGGAACTAGTATGGATCTTGCTAGACTTGTAACTCCAGTGTCACAACCAGGAATCTGTGCTGAAAATTAGAGGGTCCAGACAATAGTTACATTCCTTCAGATGCAGAACCAACTGAGTTTAGTATCTTTATAGCAAGGATATTTATTAAAAATATTTATTATTTTAATATTAAAAAGATCTATTTAAAGCAGAAAGTTTCCAGATGATCCATCTGGTAGCCACTTCAAGTAAGTTCTTTTCTAACCTAGCTCCAAGTTGTTCCTTCACCAAGTGGTGGTCTTCTTAGCACTGATTTCTGTTATCCCAGGTTCACCACCCATGGGAATAGGTACCTATCCTTGGGTCTTCCTTCTTGAGGTACAAAATATATCCCCCTTTGATATGAGTTTGCCTTAAAAAGCAAACCTGTTGGCTGCTTTTGCATTTATTGTCTTCAAGCATGTTTTATGGTACTTGCCCTGGACACCAGAATTGCTGGTTATGATTGGTTCGTGTTAAGTAAAAACAAGAGGTTTCAAAGTGAAAAGAACAAGCCCCCTTCTCTCTTCCTCTGCCCACTTGCCATTAGAGAGTCTATGATTCATACAGACTCCACTCACTAGCTTAACTACAAATTTATCTCAAATTAAATCCAAGACTGTTCAGACTAGAGAAAATAGGAAAGGGAGAGGGAGAGGGAGAGGGAGAGAGAGAGAGAGAGAGAGAGAGAGAGAGAGAGAGAGAGAGAGAGAGAGAGGGAGAGAGAGAGAGACTGAGATCCCACAAGTAACTGCCGGTACCAGTGAATAAACAAAAACAAGAGGGAGCAAATAGATAGGGAGCCTGGATGGGTGACACCCCTGGAACTTCCTGGAAGGTGGTGCTCAGGCCCATTCTGATCTTTCCTGGCCCACGATCATATTCAAAGCTCAGCTGCTCTGTGACAGCTGACCTCTAGCAGGGCAATTCAAGAAAACAACATTCTCAATAATTCAGCACGAGGAGAAGGGAGTTAAGAAGGGGAAAACAAACAGCCTCAGCAGAGAGAGAGAGAGAGAGGAGGAGGAGGAAGAGAGAGAAAATGTGGAGAAAAAGAGGGAAAGGAAAGTAGGAGAGGGAGGAAAAGGAAGAAGCAAGGAGAAAGAAACAATATTTAGATTTGCTCTAGCTCACACTTTTCCAGATCCTCGTTCCTGGAGTCTTTCACTCTGAAACAATGGTGCCTAACTAACTCCCAGGGCATAGAGCACCGTAATGTAGTGAACAGACCACTGAACTTGGAACCAGGAGCCTTGGGTTTGAATTTTAACTCTGCTCCTCACTAGGTTGTAAACTCAGACAAGCCTTTTAACTCTCTGTGAGATTTAATTTCCTTATCTGTAAGCTAAGAGGCAGCATAGATAGAGATCTGGTCTTAGAGTCAGGAAAACCTGAGTTGGATTTGTTGCTTCTGACACATACCATTTGTGTGACTCTGGTTAAGTCACTTAAACCCTCAGAACTCTAGATGACTCTCTGAGATTTGGAAAAGGTGGTGATCTGCTTGGTTAGAGAGAATTTCCTCATCTTAGAGCTCCTTATCCCAATAAACTCATCACAGAGGTCCGATCTCTATCCCCTCTAACATTGCAGAAATAAACTACTCTATCTTTCCTAGATGATTTCTGAGGTCTTATTCCACTTTGTTAGACTCCTACATTTATAAGTTTGTTATGAGTCTCAAATGAGTAACTGTGAAATCACTTTGAAAAATGTAAAGCTCTATCCAAAAGCAAAACACCGTATCTGGCTTTTGACAATTGCTAGCTGTGTACCTGTGGGCAAGTAGCATAACCTCTTGGAGTCTCAGTTTCTTCCTCTGAGAACTGGAGATAACTGAATGAGATAATACATAAATAAAGCACTAGGAAAAAAATCAATATATTTTTATTAAATACCTATTATGAAGAGGGCACTGTGCTAAGTACTGGAAATCCAAAGACAAAAGTGAAATAATATTTGCCCCCATAGAACTTAATTCTAAAGGGGTGGGGAAAACATGTATTTATATAAATAGGCATAATATATTCAAAAGGAATACAAGGTTGTTTTGGGAGAGAGGACACTAGCAGCTAGGGGATTCAGGAAAGGAACTGTATGGAAAGTGGTGGTTAAGCTGAACTTAGAAGGAAACCAATGAAACACTACATCCAGCAGGCAGAGGTGAGGAGGGAGGGAATTCCAGTCTGGAGGATAGTGAAAGACATGGAGATGGAAGACGAAGCATTAAGATGCAGAAAGTAAGCTAGTTTGCTTGGACTGCAGATACAAGAAGATGAGTAATTTGTAAAAAGATTAGAAAGGGAGGAAGAAGCCCGTACAGTAGATAGAGTCCTTCATTTTTTCATTTGTAGAAGGATAGCAATAACAAGATTTACTTCCCAGGTTTTATGTAAAGATCAAATGAGACAATATTTGTAAATAGTTTTGTAAATCTAAAGTGCTACAGGAATGCTAGCTATTATTTTTTATTTATGTTTTCAGGTTATTAAACTCAATTATAATTGATTCTCCCTTTTCTGAGCGGTTACACTGATTAACCTTCCTATTTTTTTTAATGGTTTTGATAAGAAGTTGTTTATATATAATCTGAATTCTGGATGAGCTATTTCTCTTTCATTCCTATCTTTTAAAATGATCATTTTCTTTAAAAACCTAGATCTTTTGTCTCTCACAAGTAAATATCATCATTTTTTCTAGTTCTATAAAGTATTTCTTTGGTAGTCCTATTGGTATAGTACAAGGTCTGTAAATTAATTTGAATAGTATCACTATTTTTATTATATTGGCCCAGTCCAGCCATGTGCATTATAATTTCAGTTAAAATGCTCTTTATTTTTTTAAGGAGTATCTTGTAATTTGATTTGATGCAGTTGTAGCAATGGTGAAGTGATCAAGTTGTTCAACCTTGTATTTCTGGTAGAAATCTAAGAATCTTAATCAGTAATTTAAAAAACAGATTGATACACTCTTTTTGCCTGGATTTTATTTAAATGTTGAAACAATATTGATTAATGATATAGGTCCATAGTTCTCTTTTTTTGTTTTATCTTCCCCTGGCTTAGGAATTATGACTATATTTGTCTCATAAAATGTGTTTGGTAGACTGTTTTATTTGTCACTTTGGGGAATACTTTGCGTAGTATTTGTATTAATTTTTTTTCAAAATTTGAAACAATTTTTCTTGAAAATTCATCTGGATAGATTGTTTTTTCTTCCAACCATTCTTCTATAGCTAGTTCCATTTTGTTTTCTGAGGTTGGCTTATTTAACATTTCTATCTGGTATTCTGTTATTTTAAGCATTAAAACATTTTGGGGGCATATTTTTAGAGATAATCCTACATTTCTTTTGAATTCTATTTGGTTAGCATGTAACTATATATACTAGGTTCTGATAATTCTTTTTATTTCTTCTGAGTTTGTTGTGATTATGCCTTATTCTTCCTTATTTTGCTAAATTTAATTTTCCTCCACTCTTTTTAAAAACCAGATTGGCTAAGGGGTTATCCATTTTGTTTTTCTTTTCAAAGTATCAGTTTTTAGTTTTGATTATCAATATCTTTCAATATCCGGATTTTTCATATCCAGTTTATTTCACCTTGAATTTTTAAGATTCTCCTTTTCTACTAATTTTTGGTTTGTTTTCTAATTTTAAAAATTACATATTCACTTTATTAACCTTTTCTTTTTCCTATTATGTGAAAGTTTGTTTTAGGGACACAATTTTTCCTTTAAGGACTGTTTTAGCTTCAACAGAAAAATTTTGATATGTTATATTATTATTTTCTTTCATATAGCTATTAATTATTCCTTAAATTTCTTCTTTGATCTAACTTTCATTTAGGATTTCATTAAATTTCCATTTATGTCTATATCTTTTGCTTGTGTTCCCTGTACTGTTTACTGTTTTCATTCTGATATGGTCTATGGAGAATATTTAGTTTATCTAAATTTAGTTGTAATATTTAGTTTACTTAGATAATTAGTTTAGTATTTCTGCTATAAAACATTTATTGACAATTTTTGCGCTCTAATAACACAAAAGAGTTTAGAAAAGGGTGAAAAGAGAAGAAGTAGAAGCACTTCAGATAGTTTTTTTGAGGAGTTTGCCTGAGAAAGAAAAGAGAGATACAGAATAATGAACTGCAGGGATAATAGAATCTAGTGAGGACTTTAAAGGGTGGGAGAGACTTGGGGGCATCATGGAAGGAATAAGTAGATAAGGAGAGAATTAAGATAAGAAATAGACAAAGGAATGATAATAGGGAAAAATCTATGTGAAAATATAGGAGTGGAGAAGATCAAGGGTACACATAGGATAGTTATTCTTGGTGAGAAGAAGGGCCATTTCTTCATCAGAGACCAGACTAAAAGTATAAATAGTGATTGATGACATCAAGGAGTCATAAGATAATTAAGAGGAGTTGTGAGATTAGGAGAAAGGAAAAAAAGAGAGTTGAGATGAATAATCTCCATTTTCATTGTGATGTATGAGTCAAGACCCTCAGCTAAAAGAGTGGGATGCAGTGGAGGAACTGAAGAGAGGAAAAAGTTTGGAACAGCCTCTTTGATGGTGGGACAGAGTAGTAGAAGGATTGCTTTGCTGAAGTGAGGGCTTATTTAAGGATGAATAATGTATTTGTTGTAGACTCAGTCAGCATGGTTATATGATTTCCTCTAGTCAAATTCCCCAGCTTGTAAGAGCAAAGAAGATAGATGGTGGGAGCAAGTCAGGACTGGGTCTTGGCAAAGCATGAATGGTAATAGGACAAGTGAGCATGTGATTTGAGAATAGAGGAGAGTGGAACTAAACTAGTTCACTAAGTTTGAGACTGGAAAGGTAGGACAGTATAACAAAAGTGGGGGTACTGGGAAAGCTCTGAGGAGATTTGGGGTCTCCAAAAGTCCAAGCAGAGGTTTAGGAGGAACATGGCATAAGGATAGATGAGATGAAAGGAGATTATAACCAGATAAAAAATTTCAGATTTCTTGATGATGAAAATGGGGCAAAGTCAAGAGTAATAATACTTAGCCATTTATTTAGAGCTTTAAAGTTTGCAACGCATGTTACATATATTGTCATTTTATTCTCAAAACAACCCTGGGAGGCAGGGGTCATTATTATCTGCATTTTACAGATAAAGAAACTGAGGGTGGGAGAAGTTAAGTGACTTACCTAGGGTTAGAGATCTAGGGAGTGTCTCAAGCAAGACTTGAATGCAGGTCTTTCCTGACTCCAGGTGTAGCTCTCTCTCCCTTGAGCCATCTTACTGCGTAGCTGAGGTGTAGTACTGGAGTAAATCATAGGAGTTGAGTAGACTGAAGAGGTGAGAGATGAGAATATTTCAAGGAATACCAACATGTAAAGCCTAATGGATTTGAATGTAATATCCATTTCTCATGGTTATCTCACATCTAGCACAGCAACAGTACAGAGATGCTTTTAAAAAAGGTATCTCTGCAGTCCTGCTAGCCTCTTAAAGGACCTGAAAGCTAGGATCAGTACAATCTATAGAAGTTTGTTATTTTCCTTAAAAACTGTTTAAAAACACCACCATCAACAAGAGGGCAAGAATCTAAACTGTGAGGCCTATTATAAAAGCCAGATCAGGCAGTTCTCAGAGAAAATGGGGAATTTCCATGGGTACAGATGTCTCTGAACATGAAGACAGAAGTTGAAGTAAAGCAGGAGACTGCGGACCAGGCACTGAACTCACTGAGAAAGGAGAAAGAATGCCCTGGCCTTTAGTAGATATTAACCAATGGAATTTACGTTGGGTGATAAATTTGTATGGAGTGAACCTCAAAGGATGAGAAGCTGCTAAGTTATGATGGTAGAGGGAAATCCTGGAAGTGGCAATGGGGAGTAAGGAATATTCTGACTCCTTCCTTGAACTAGTCAGTTATAGGGTGGAGGGTAGAGAAGGTGGCATGAAGGAAGGTGCAACAAGTAGTGGAATGGATGACCGGAGATGTCATGTCATTGGGGATAAGTAGGTTTCAGTGAGAGCCAGAATATGGAAAGTACATGAGAGGAAAAAAAGTCTAAAATGAAGGGCAGTTTGTTAATTTCAGACCAGAAATTCCAGAGGGCACTGTCAAAGAGTGGACAAATATGGAATGGGATATTGCAAGGGAAATTGAGACAAGGGAGGTGCAGGATATAGGAGGGCAGTTCAGTATCACAGAAGATACTCTGCAGAATTAAGAACCAGGAGAGTTTGCGGACCATTGGGAAATGAGTCCAGGCAGAGTAGCAGTGGATGGACATGAATTCCACTGACAGAGCAGGTGAAAAGAGTGTTTCAAATCACAGCACAGCCTGTAGGCATTGGGCTGACTTGGTGTTTCCGAATCTTTAGGCATTCTCCTGAAGTGCTCAACCAGCTAGATGCCAAGTATTTTTTAACCCCTGGACTTACACAAATCTCAAAGCATTATATGTGTACCAGCCATCACGATTACTACTTGCTTTATTAACTTTTCTAGGCAGAGGGTAGGCTTGGTTTCCTAGCCCTTAGACAAACCCATACATAGGCAATATTCCCATTAGTGAAAGAGAAAGTAAATACTCTTACGGGCAGATAACTAGAGTAAAGGATAACTGGCCAGATGATGAGATATGAGCAATCAGGGATTTGTCCTTAGCCATTTACTATCTCCTGGTAAGTCTTTACTCTAAAGCAAACTGATAGAAAGGTTGGTTTTTTTTTTTTAACTCAAACAAATACATAATGAAGCACAAATCATCCCTGATGAATCATTTACACAATCAAATAGCACAGTATATAAGAGCATATGTACCCTAGCTACACTGCAGATAGATAACCTGCCCTCTAAGAGAATATAGATTTTTTTTCTCTTTTTCCGATTGTGATTTGTGAGTTCATCAGTATGGGAGCCCTTCAGTATGGAAGCTTCTGTCACCAATACACATCAGCAAAATTTTTCAATTAGTTATTTTTTTAATTAAAACTTATTTTTCTCCCTCCCCTTTTCATAGTAGAAACAAAACAATTAAACAAAATCTTTCTAACAAATATTCAGTCAAATAGAGCAATTGGTCATATTAGAATATATATCTCATTCTCCATATTTACCCTATTATTTTTGTCAGGAGGTGGGTTTTATTCTTTGTCATTGGCTCCATGGACTCATGGTCAGTCATTGCATGAATCAGAGTTCTTAAATCTTTCAAGGAAAATCTTTTCTGTCTTTATAGTCTTTTTACTGTTGCCTGGGGGAATAGAGATTACATAACTTATTGATGGTCGTACACTATGCCATTTTTACCTTTTATGTATTCATTTTCACTCATAAAATTTAGAGCTGGAAGGAACCTCAGACATCACCTACTCCATGTCCTTAGAAAGCTGAGGTTTGGAGAAAGTAAGTGACTTGTTTAAGACAAAGTCGCAAAGGTAACAAAAAGCTGAGCTGGAATTCCAACCTAGGTCCTTTGCCAGATCAGCGCCATAGTTACTTGTCCCAATTGAGAGAAATGATTATTTCTCTTTTATATTAATAATTATTTATTATTGCAGACATCTAGGAGTTTTTCCCTTCCTGTTTCCTTATTCTCTAACATCCTCCTCAATCTTGTTCAGATCCTACCCAACCAAGAAAACTAGTTTAGGTGAATTGGCAGATTCTGGCCCATTGTATTTTAGTCTGAGAGGTCTGAATGGAAGTGGGTTGCACCTTTTGTCTAGACTGCCCTAGACTTGGATGATAGGGGTATAGATAAGTCTCTTTGACCAAAACTGAGTTCTGTCCCTTAGACCCTCATTAGAATAAGAATATCTCTCATTGCCATGTTCATTCTGTCATTACTTAACCAATCAGAGTTGATTGCTATCCTCAGGAATATTCACTCTTCCAAGGGCACAGAAGTATTGACCAGGTTCCATGAAGGGTCTTTGGCATGAAAGAGGGCTATTGACCCTTTTTATTAATTATTCACTAGCATGATTAATAAAATGATTAATCCCCAGAAACTATGTCTCTGAACTTTTTACATGTCACATATTCTACCTGCTAAGTGAATGTTTCCCCTCCTTGGCTATATTGAGTACAGTTTAAGCAAGGGGCCTCAGAGGCTACAAGGGAGGTCAGTGTAGGAGAAGCAGGAATTAGGAGTGGCTCAACTTATAATCAGAGTAAGAACAGACATTTGCAATCTTACTTACTATCTACCTAGTCAAAATAAATTTTAAATCCCATAGAGATGTTTGCTGAGTTCAGAATTAATTCAGCATTCTGGTTAGTGGTCTTTAGATCTGAATAGTATAAACAGAGGCACTACAGGGGAATACACACATGTCTCATATTTTCTCTCATACCTTCTTTGTAACATAGTTATTAGCAAGTCACAACTTTACATACTTTACACCTCATATACATCATCTCCTTTGATACTCACAAGTACCCTGTGAATAGGCGCTGTTAGTATTTCCATTTTACAAATGAGGAAACTGAGGCTGGTTGAGTTTAAATGATTTACCTAAGGTTACATAGCTATTCAGCTATTTAAAATGGGGGCCATAGCTTGACCTCAAGGAGAATGTGAGTGACATATCAAAGGATAGGAAGGTGAACAACTTCTCCCACCTCCCTGCCAACTCTGGGGCTTATTTTACACCTGTCATTATTCCCCTATGTTCTCCCAATAAGCCTCCTCTCCATCTTTTGTGCAAGGTCCCAAATTCTACCCTTCAGAGACATGAGTTGGCACCTGAGAGCAGTTATATAACCAACCTGCAATCTAGGTACTCACAACAGTAGCTGTGCAGGTACCACTGGAAAACATTTTGTGCATACTCATTCTCTGCCTCCTCAATTCGCCTTTCAGCAGCAGCAGGAATTTCTTAGAGGGAAACTTCAGGGAATGACTGGTAAGAGCCTCACTTTCCCTCCTTTTTGTTTTGGGTGGGATATAGTAAACTGCACAGAATGAGCAGGCAGGAAAGTATTCTGTTCCTTAGGACTCTCATTAGATTCTCTCTTTCCCACAAACTCAGCCCAACCTCCCTTCCAAACTCCTCTATTACTTCTGAGAGCACCATCATCCTTCCAGTTACCCAGGTTCACAGTCTCAGTGTCATCTTGACTCCTATGCCCTTGCCCTATAGCTACTCATTTGTTAATCTTACCATTTTTACCTCCACAACATCTCTCATATCTGCTCCCTTCTCCTTACTGACAAAGGCACCATCCTTGTCCAGAGCCTTATCACTTCTTGCCTAAGTTACTGTAATGGCCTTCTTACTAGCCTCCTTGCCCCAAGTCTTTCCCCATTCTAATTCATCTTTGACAGAACTGCTAAAGTGATTTTTCCTAAAGCATAATTCTGACTAGGTTGCTTCCTTACTCAATAACCTTCAGTGATTCCCTATTGATTTTTGGATCCATATTATTTCATCTTTATCTCATACTTCAAAAAATGTCTATTTTTGTACATTTTAAATAATGTACATAATTATTAGTACTGTGGTACATGTATATAATTCATAAGTAAGTATATCTACACATAGTGAGAATGTCTGCTCAAAAAATTTTGGGGGGGGGGTGTGATCAAAGAAATTTGGAGACCTTGCCTTATGCAATGCTGCTTCTTCTGTCTCCCTCTCCCATTGTTTCATCTACAAGGGAAAATAATTCTGTCTAGGAGATTTTTCTCTGGCTTTGGTCCAAGATGCAGCTTTCCAGCCCATAGTTCCAAGATGCAGACTCTCTTTCCCCCACATTTACTTTCCTCCTAATTATTTTGTACTGCATTTATAATCATCCATCTATCCATCGATCCACCGATCCATCCATCCATCTAAGTTCCCTGACAGAATGCAAGTTGGTTGAGTGCAGGGATTATTTTGTTTTTTATAATTTTTACATCTGGCACCTAGGCTTCATAAATGTTTTTTGATTAATATAATTTTTTTCCTTAGTGTCCATATGCATGAATAATTAGTGTCTAGTAGAACATGGGTTCCTTGAGGACAGAGCATGCTTTTTATCCAAGTCTCCATGTCTCAGGACATTGCCTGGTACACATTAGGTACTTAATAAATGCTTGTTGAACATAAGTGAAACTATCACTAAGATGGGAGATGTATGCAATATAGGTAGAATGGGCATCTGTATGCCACAGAATCTAGTGAATCAGGATTTCTTCACATTGCATTCCAGGTACCTGCCACAGGCAGGGACAGCAAGATGATACCACAGCGACGCTAGAGAGTGACACAAGGGTAACTGTGGATTACAGAATTCAGAAGGCAGGATCTGTGGGGAACAAATAAATCAGGGGTTCTTTTTCAGGAATGATGAAGTTTCTATTCAAATGTCAAATCTATGGGGATCATCTTGGTTGAGATTTCTCTGCTCTTCCATCAAATGTGGTTGAAAACAGCTTCCAAGAATGAAAGTTTTCACTTGTGGTCTAAGAGATCAACACAAACCCATTCATTGATACATTAAACAACTCACCTTTTTTTTCTGTCCCTCTCTCCCTTACACTTCCCTCCTCTCCCCTGCCATACCCCCTCCTAAGTTTCCAAGGCAGATAGGTTTCCATAAGACATGGGAAAACCTCTCATCATATTACTCACATAGCACTTTCTCACCACTCTATTTTGCTTTGTGAAGGATTACAAGCTTCTATTTGTCTTTTCTCTTTTCACCCTTACTGCCTCTCTGTTTCTTCTGACACCAGTCTTGGACAAAGCTATCCACAAGAAGCAGGTGGAGTGGCTGTGGTCTGAGAGAGATCTGCATCCTGCTCTCTGCACCATGACCCACCTCTTGCTCACCAAAACTGGCATGATAAATTACTCTGTTCAAGCTTAACACACTTGGAAAAGCCTGCTCACTGACTGTAATTAATACACTGGGGGAAAACACAAACCCAGACTTTTTGTGCACAGCCATAGAAATCCTTCTTTATGAGTGTCCGTGTACATATGCCTAATTCCTCTCACATTTCTGATTCTTGAATCTAGCTTATTTTGTGTATAATCCAGGACAGCACAAGTCAAAGATTTCATCAAGACAATTAAAAGCATCACTGATGACATAATAGCTGAGCAAACTACCTGGGTAAGGCCCTTCTTACCCACTATCCAGCACCTATGTGACTTTGCTGACTGAGCAAAGGATCAGAAATGATGGGAACTATAAGCAGAAATTTTTGTAACAGGGAAACTCCCACAAATAGGTCCAGGGACAAGCAGCATGAAGCCCATTCTCAGTTTAGGGGGGAAACAGACCCCAGCATTCCAGTGCCAGGCTACTCCCAATTATAACCAATCATGATAACTACATGAATGAATGAATGTAAATGAAAAGAACATTAATTAAGCATTTGCTAGAAACTGTGCTAAATGCTGGGGGATATGATGAGTCTTACCCTTGAGGACCTTACATTCTAATAGGGAAAGAGTGATGAGTAGGAAAAGAAAGGTGGAAAGAAAGAGGAGGAGAGGAAGGCTGAGAGGATATATGCAGAGAGGTATGGTAAGATAGTTTAGGTGAACATTTGAAACATTACAATTCTACATACTGTAGAAATACAGTATGTTCTGATGACTAGACCATTTTGCACTCACTCACATACTAATCAATTGGGTTGGGACCAAGGGCCGAAGTTCCAAAAATAAGGGGGTTAACTTTCTGAGGCACTCAGAACAAAGATTCTGAAAGTCCACATTCAGAGGTCCAGTGTGGAGGGTGTTGGTCCAAGTGGAGAAAAAAACAACTGAGGCAGGTAATGGTAAAATGGCCATATAGGATATGTAGGTGAAACATGGTTTGTTATCTAACATCAACCAGTAGTTATTGGGAACTTAAGGTTTAATTTGCATTGAATAACCAATCAACTGGTTTGGGTCCTGGTTCAAGAGCTCCAAAAATGAGTGGATTAACTTTCCCAGAAACCAGGGGCAGATAATCTGGAGGTAAAGGGTATAGAGGCCCATTGTAGAGGATACTAGTCTAGGGAGGAGAAGGGCAGCAGTACCAGTCAGGTAGTAATATGGCCTCTGTGGACAGCTGGATGGATGAATGGGATGTGAAAGTGAAGCATGGTGCTCTACTCTACTGTTTTTGTGCTGCTGAAGGACTACTGGTAAGTGCTACCAGCATCTTTAAAGTAAGCCCCCTGAACAGAGCTCCAGACACTCTGCCCTAGTTACAACTCCTGAAATGACCATGAATGACTTGGCTCTATTTCACTGCCTAAGGTCCATGCCTTAGTTGGGGGGTGATGGGATATAGGTCAGAGCAATTCAAATTACGATTTTTGATGCTATTTGGCCTCTATTAGTATGTACTACTCAGTAGCAATCTGTATGTTATCAGAGAATACACCATTTTGAGTATGGCCCAGTTATTCATTGAGTGGGGCACAGTACCAATAAGACTAAGGGAAGGTGCCTGTGGAGGACCCAATAAATGCTGCTGGAGGAAAACTAGATTTACTGAATAGCATCCGATTCAGCAGAACTCCTTTAAATCCTCTCCAGCTCTGCCCCTTTGGGTTACAAATTCCCTGGCCTTTCTTGGAAAATTTCAGATGAGATCTAGGTGGGGAGTGAGGAAATTTCATGGAGAGACTCAGAAATACCATCTCCTCTGGCTTCTGGCTCTGCCTGCAACCTTCTCTCCCAGTAATAAATGGGGAATCCCAGAAACTCGAGGAATTCATCATCACTAGCCCTCAGACAAGCACAACATCACACCTGTCAAAAATAATCTTCCAAAAAACAACAAAAGAGAAAGTCTTTATACCTTTGATTCAGCCAATTTTCCCCTGGGGCACTCTGGACTCTAAGAAAAGAAAGAAAGAGAAGGAGAAAGAATTAAAATCAACGGCTGTAATCAAGAACTTGGTTGCTGGAGATGCTATTTGATCACTGCCTAGTCAAGTTTGGAACAGGAGGTATTATCTCCCCAGGAGTTCTCAGAAACCTGCCCAGGTTAAACTTGCTGCCATCAGGATTTCAAGTGTGACTGGAAGTGGACATTTTACTTGACAGGCAAAGACAAAGGAAAACAACATTTTGGAACCATCATCTAGATTTTCCAAATTTATTTTCTTTCCTACTCTGTGAAGACTCCTTTGTTTAGTTTTTCTTTTCCCCACTCTGAGGGATTCCCACTTGTTTCTTCTCCCTTACCTGTACAACCTATGACAAGATAGCCACGTCAGGGATCTACTTTGCAGACTGCCTATGGCAAATGTTGAATCCCAAACTGGATTCCTCTTGTCACCCATCACATATCTGGCTTAATTCCCCTGGCTCTTAGTCAATGTATGCTCATAGAATACCATCTAATTTTAATATAGTTTAATAAACAGTATTATTAGAAAGATAAAATGTACCATTCTTGCTATAAACAAAATCATGCAATGAATTCCAAATGTGAACAAATGATTTTTGATCACCTATTGTCTTGAATTAGCTGTATTATCACTTGACACCAGTGCCATGGGTAATTGAAGGGTATCCATAGTTTGCTAAGATGAAAATAATATTAATATATAAGGAGCTATGATGCCATCATTGTGGGAAGCAGTTCACCATTTATCTATTAATCGCACACTCTATATCCCTGACAAACTGGCTTACTTCCCATTTGCCAACTTCTCATCTCCTACCTTCAAGCCTTCACATAAGGCATCTCTCCTGCTTGGAAAGTTTTCCTTCATTCCTTTACTCTTAGAATGCCCAACTCCCTTGCTAAGAGCAAGTGTATGCTCCTAAACAGACCTTTCCAGATAGTACCATCCTATCAGAAACCAATCTGTTTATACTTCATATTTACCAATGTATAACATGTTTCCCAGTAGAAAGCAAAGTAAATGTAAACCTAATCAATGGTAGGTATTGTTTCTGGGTTGTTGTTGTTTTTATCTTTGTATTTCTAGTGCTTAGTTCCCTGCACATAGTAGGCAGTTAATAAATGCTTATTGAATCAGTAGATAATTCCTAGTGAGCTGCATAAAGCCGTGAAAGATTGCATAACCCAGGGTTTCTTAGTGTCAGATATAGGATCTGAATCCCTATCTTTTTTGACTACAAGTCTTATCCAGCTCAACAGCACTGATTACATATTTAGGATAGTTCTTTAAACTTTGAAAAGTATTTCCCTTGGATGTGGGAAAATTGGGACAATAATGTGCTGTTGCTGGCATTGTGAACTGATCCAACCATTCTGGAGAGCAATTCGGAATTATGCCCAATTATACCATACACTTTGATCCAGCAAAACCATTAATAGGTCTGTATCCTAAAGAGATTTTTTTTAAAGGAAAAAGAACTATTTGCCTAAAAATATTTATGATAGTTCTTTTGTAGTGGCAAAGAACTGGAAACTGGAAATAGAGGCGATGCCCATCAATTAGTAAATGACTGAATAAGTTGTGGTATAGGATTGTAATGGAATACTATTGTGCAATAAGAAATGATGAGCAGGATGATTTCAGAAGAAATCTGGAAAGACCTACATGAACTGAAGTAAAGTGAAGCGAGCAGAACCAGGAGAACTTTGTATATAGTAACAGCAATATCTTATGATTGGCTGTAAATGACTTAGCTATTCTCAGCAATACAATGATCCAAGACAATTTCAAAGGTCTCATGATGAAAGATGCTGTCCACGTTCAGAGAAAGTATTGATGGACTCTGAATGAAGATTGACACATACTATTTTTCACTTCTTTTTTTTCCATGTTTTTTTTTCCTTTGGTCTGTGTCTTCTTTCATAACATGACCAATACGGAAATATGTTTTGCATGATTGCACTTGTATAACCTATGTTGAATTGATTGTTTTCTCAGGGAAGCGGGAAAAATTTTGAAGCTCTAAATTTAAAAAGTAATGACTAGGGGGG